>JAPTGZ010000010.1:25498962-25522466 GCA_029814645.1 Fowleria isostigma | reverse complement strand
AAATACAGTAAAATGACATAAAAATGTTTATATTTACACAGAGAAAATCTGGGAGTTGTGAGTATTTCTAGGTTATTGTGATTGTATTTTACTGATTTGACGCACTTAAAATTGAATTGGTCTGTATATGGAACCTGAACTGTGTAATTTTTGGATTTCATAAATTACTCCTGCGAGCCACATTGGACCTTTTGGCGGGCCGCATTTGGCCCCTGGGCCGCATGTTTGAGACCCTTGATGTACAACATCACTATATTCTTTCATGATTAGTGCATTTTTTTTACTCTATAAATTAATTTTAACCCTGCGAGGCCCCCAATATGGTGGGTTCTCGAGCTCAAAGGATAATATACACACAAAAGCCTATGGGTATGGGTATGGGTATGGGGTGACTGTGAAAGGTAGTCATCCTTCATATGAAGTATGTATAGGATCAAAAACAAGGGAAATAAACTGCTTCTATAAATCAAAGTGGTAGTATTTGGTGTGACCTATCTTTACCATGTGTCTTCAGTCCTTTTCTTCAAAAAAATATGCAATTCAGTTAATGAGTTCTCTGACGTTTTACACCAGGTTTCATTCAACTCATGTCAGATGTTTCGGTTTGTGTTGCTTCTTGTCATGGGGTCAGAGGTCATACTAAATAGTGACTTAAACCTTTAGAACCCATTTAGTTCAGTTTGTGTGTGTCTTTAGGCTGTGCACATATTTCTTGTACTATCCCATCACTAGTAAACTGACAGTAATAGCAGTTGTGTAAACTGTTGAAGCCAATCGTTTAACACAAGTGTTATTCAGTGTCACATCTGTCGGATGATGCTCAGCCAACCAGCTGTGACCGTCTACATGACAGTGGCCTGGCATTCTGTTAACCCTTTAACTGTTTAGTCAACAGTTAAAGGTTTAGTACACTTTGAGTTACTGTATTTCAATAAGTGGAAAACCTAAGTTATCTGAACCTAATTGAGCCAAGACAGGTGAAAATCACTAAAGATATTTTGGTAAAAATATGAAAGATATGAATATTTTTGGGCATATCATAGTATTAAGTAGTAAGAGGCCTTCCTGAACATAATTAAAATATTTGAAACTTAAATTAGATATGTAATAATTTTTAAAAAACATGCTAAACTAAATGGTTGATTTGTCCCTTTATAGTAAGAGTAGAAAAATTAGGCTAAAATGAAATAATGGATTATTTTTTCAAAATCAAAACCTCTGTTCATCTATTGCTGCAAATATTAAACATTTAGTGATAGTACATCATGAATATGTTGAAAGAATTAACTTAGCAAGTAAGTTTTGACACTTTCTGAGTTGATATTAGTAAGTACGGTTTAAAAAAAAAAAAAAATCTAGAAATTGCTCACCCAAAGGAATAAGAAATGCAAACTTTTTTTTTTATTAGGCTTTTCTTGGTAGAGTAGTGAAAGGGTTAAAGCTGGATTTATACTCATGTGGATGTCACGTGTCACTATCTATGCCTTCGCTTAGGATGGCGACGCAGAGACCCGCAGAGCCTTGACTCTTCCAAATTTTAACTACGCAGCATGGTGACGGAGAGACACCGCCTCATGGTTGGCCAATTTATGGTCATGTGACGACAGGACTATACAGGAACAAATGTTGTGGGGCTCCATCGTATATATATTTAATTTCTTTTTTTGTTCTTGTCTGTTCTTTTTTCCTCCTAATAAACCTTGGTTATTGACATTAATAAACTCACATAATCCTATTTTCCTTCATCGGTCCACAGTCCATCTCCAATGTTGCCTTTTTCTCTGTCATTTATGATTTAATACTTTTAATACAACTATATGTTCATTGGCTTCTACGCACTCATAAAGATGCGGCTCCATGTCGGCTGCTATTAAACCAGGAAATGCCGATCGGAGGATTTCGAAACCATGGAAACAACACCACAGAGTGGAGTTTCATCTTTAAAACCAGCCAACACCAGCACTACTGTCACCTTACAATTTGGACAGAAACTACAACACTTGCTAAAAACAATGGCACTACAGTACACTGGTGTGAGAGGGCACACTGGCGGCGTCAGATACGGCATACCTACGTGACATAGAGGTCAGCGTAACTATAAATCCAGCTTTAGAAGCGATATATGCTGAATAATGACAGGAGATGTAACAAACTGACTGCAGAAGGACCCAGGATCCTATCAGACCAAACACTATTACAACCAAAATATTCAATACACATTCCACTCTGATGTACGACACGCTGCTGTGTCAGAGCACAACATGTCAGATCGAATAACTGTGACTTTAGGTAGAATATTGACACATGACTGTCTTTGGCTGCACATCAGTGTAAAAGACTGGTTAAACTTGTAACATCCTTGTCTTTATTTTAATCCCGACTCATTGTTCAGCTGTATCAACCAGCCTTCCTACATTTACTGCATGTTCCTTTGAAATGTGTTTCATCTGAAGTGTCACAGTCTGGTAGCTCCACAGTCTAAACATGTTCACCCACACCTTTTTAACACCACACACAGAGGGAGGTTGCGTGCAGCATTTTCAATATCCTGAAAGCGAATATTGGATGTCCACATCCACTTAGCACAGTGAATTGTCACTGGTGTGGAAGTGGGAAAAGACCCTGGTTTCCTTCCTGATGATGTTACGCACCACTGAATATTCTGCTATGAACCACACAGACAGCGTGCTCTCTTATTACTGTATTAAATAGATATTACATCCGCTCCCTGTAGATGATGACAGGTTTTACTCAGCCGTCCATCCGGAGCGGCTGTCTGCAACAGTTAAGGCTTTCAGTGTGGTTAAGAGTGGGTTTAATAATCAGTGCTGAACAAAAACATAAATGCCCCTAAAAGAAAATACAAAAACAGACAATGGTGATAAAAGAATAGATAGTGTGGCAATGAGGCTTAATAAATAACTGCTTTACAAAATCATGTGGCAGAATATTTGCTCTGACTCAGTCATCACAAGGTGAAATGGAAAATTATGTCAGATAACTAAACCTGTTATGTTTTGTTAACTGTAAAATTATTTTAATAATTATTCTTATTTTTTTTTCTTTCGATTATATGGGTGTGGTGTTTTATAAACCTTTTTGGCTTCTACCTCTCCCATGCACATGTTGTTTGATGTTCTTATTATTCACATGTTGTTAGTAATCTTTTTTTGTCTCTGTATTTTGTAGTTTTTCCTTTTTTTTATTTAAAATTTTTTTGTTTCTTTTATATTTTAACTCACCATTGTATTGAATTGTTATGTGCTAAACAATAAATACTTGTGGATTAGATATTTACATAGATATGTCTGATACAGTCTATTTCCTCCAATAGTGACCTGTATAAAGGCTGTGTATGCCAAAAATCTGGCGTCCGCCCGTTTCCATGCTCACGTTCAGATGTATAAAGAGTGAAATGACCGTGGAAACATGCGACGCTCCATGCCAGCTTCACGGCCGGGACATGCCTGTTTCTAGTGCTTTGACCCATTGGTGACGCTTAGAGGGGATGCTGGGAAACTTATAATAATGGGAAAAGGTAATTCATCCGAGTGATCAGAGACACAGATGTACGCCATCCTCCTGCCAGAGCGAACGCCAGGTTTCAGTGTCAAATCCACACAAATCTTTATACAAGAGGCCCCTGGACATTTGTTTAAGCTTTACTGAATTGGTCATATTGTTGCACGAAGCTCATAGGGGTGTAAACGAAATAGCCAACACACGAAACACTACAAAATGCGATACACGGCTCATAAAACAAAACACTCATGATACAAAACAAAGGTTAAAGAAAAACACCTGATGAAAAAAACAAATCTGATGAAAAAGAATTTGACTGCAGAAGTTTGACAGAGTGACTGTGTGGGTGTGTTTTGTTCTACATATCATAAAGAAAGAATGGACAATTTTAATTTACCAATCTCACTGGTTCTTTTATATAATTTCTTAAATGTAAATGACAATGTCATGAAGACTTTTGTCTTGATACAGATAGAGGTGCCCCTTTATTTTGTAGAAAACTGTTTTTAACTTGATTTTTAGTTTGTGCATCTTTGAATTTCAATTTGTCATTTTATTATTCCGTGAGATTTCATGCCACAAAATTTTGTTACACCCCTAGAAGCTTCATTTAGATCTATGCTTGTAGCCAGAATCATTAATCTTGGTTTTACATTATCTTGGCTGAGACATTACTTGGCTGAAACTGGACAACACTCTGGATAAGTAATCTGGAAGAACAAAGTGTTGAGAATACTTAGAGTATATTTACAATGTTATCATTGGTTCATGTTGACCACACATCCTGTCATTATCCGACATGTGGCTTTTAATAGACCCCAGGTTTTTATTTGAGGAAATACTCTCCATTCTAATGCTGCGTGATACTGGCAAAACTTGTGACGTGGGAGTATAACATTGCAATAACAATAATATTACAATATTTCTCATTTATGTAAATAAATATCAATTCCATCTACTAATAAAAATGTTACTTGACAATGTTAAAATGAGCCAATTGTTTGTATGCTGACTCAATTATTTATAATTTAGGACAAAATACTGTACTACAAGTACTAGTACTGGTACAGTGTCAGTGTACCGCCATGGAAGAGCTTTAACTAAACAATATTCCATTAATTGTCTGGTCTGGTAAATGCTGCACATAAAAAAATAAAATCTTTAAAGATAAGTGTTTAGGCCTTGGCCAAAGTTGTGTTCTAAAAATGTTCACATCTATTCAGCAGTAATAATGTAAATTTACATTCAACCAGCAGCAGTAGCATTATTTCAGTTTATATACCAGAAAAACTACCACGTTAGAGAGGTAAGAAAACCTCTCTGGTACCCTATGGTGTGGAAAACAGAAAGTAAATGGAAACAAAAAAGAAAGTAAGTTATTGCACGTCTTTGTGATATGAATATTGCACACTTCATTATCACAATATTAATAGTTTTTCGATATATCGTACACCCCTACTCCATACATTATGTGATTGCGTAGCGGTCCTTACCCATCCAGACTTCTCCGAAGCAGCCCTGGCCCAGTTTAACCTCCAGTCGAAGGGACTCTCTGGGAATTTCCCAGGCATCCTTAGCTAGTCCCTGAGTCTGAGGCTTCACTGTGGGACACACAGTCGTCAGCCTGTAACACAGACCATCTGCATGTTCTGGACAAGAAGGCGGAAAAAAAGATAAAAACGCACATGTTAGGTTGAAGATTGTTACATCAGCGTTTGGAAAAAAATCACACCACGAGTCTGTTAAAACTACTCGGACATAACGGTGTTTGCGTTTTCACAAACAGTAGAGTAAGCGAAGCCGAACTGGAAACTGGACTGTATAAATGTGATCAATAAAATATCACATTACTACATGACAACTGCAGCACACAACGAACAAACCACAAAGCCTTCACCGAATAATGATTCATCATTATTCACCCCAACAAACAGAAACACATTTTCAGAGAAGTTGCTTTTAATGATGTGAACTGTGTTGAATTTGATAATTTCATTCCAACTTCAGTGAAGTGTAAAATGATAGGATGCACTGTGCTGTGGAAAGGAGGTATATCTCACTACAACAACACTAACCATCAAGTGAAATCTCCCATTGGAGGTCTGCGCACAAAGAGGAAACAGCAGTCGAGTTAACCAGCCAATTACCACATGTAGATATATGCGCTTTATTTACACACATTCTTGGTTATTAGCAACTTGTACGTCTAAACAGTCAGGGATGTGAAGCAACAACAAACATCCAGCCTCTGCACAATGAATGACAGTAACTAAGTGAAAGCTATTGACACAATTTATTACATATTGACACAATTTAATATATATATACATATATTTACGATTCTTTTCAGTTTTTTTTTATATTTATTTATTTTAACCCATAAAGACCCAGCACTACTTTTGTGTCAGTTCCCAAATAAAATCTTCTCTATATTCAACATTTTTTAATCCATAAAGACCCAAACATCTACTCATATAAACTGGTTAATCCTGTTGATCCACTAATACATGTCAATAATTGGTGTAAAATACAGTTATTCATCTTTTCATGGACATCAAATATGACCCATTTGGACGATCAGAGGCTCTGCAGTTACCATGGAAACACGTCATCTTATACCACATTGATTGACCAGTAAAGCCCATGGAGTTGGATCAATGACAGTGGATGGACACACTGGGGTTACGTTCAATTAATGATATATTTTGCTGAAAAAGTCACTTTTTCTTCAGTTTTCTCTTGTTTTTGAGAAAATAATCCTCAATTTTACTCCAAACTTTTATGAAGATCTACATCATTAGTAAATTAAATGTTAGAAAATACCTAATTTTTACAGAAGAAAACACAAAATACAGAAGATAATATTAAATAAATGACGATAAAACACTTAAGGACAGTTAAATGTGGAGAAAAAAATATTTGAAAAGTGACACTGATGTCACACTGGGTCCTTATGGGTTAATATAATTATTCATCACAGTACTTATAATCTGTTGTATTGAATTAGTATTGTTTTCTCTTGACTGGGTACGTTTGTGTTCTGTACATTGTGCTAAAGTTAGTTTTGGTGTACTAATGCATGTTTACAACTAATTTCTCGGATAAAATTGCAACCACACAATTTTAAATAGTAAAACTGGGGATGAGAGTAAATAAATTTTATTTCTTCTAACTCCCTTTCGAGCTACTACGGTTGTATTTTAATAATGAATTGCTGTATATATTCATGTATTATGTATATAATCTACACATAATGTTTACAACCAATGTCTCCATGTATAACTCTCCATGTTTTTTCTCTACGCATATTTCTTTATGTATATTTTTCGATATATACTTATCTATGTATATTTCTCTACGTATCCTTCTCGATGTATATGTCTCTATGCATATATTTGTGTAAAATTCTCCATGTATATGGTGTTTACAGCAAACTCTTTATGTATATCTATGTACATATAATGAAATGTATATAATAATTGTTGTACATGGATTGCACAAGCTCAAAATAAACAATAACATAAAATGACAGCGAGCAAACACTAAAATCGACGATTAAAGAGTCCAAAACAGACATTCTCTTGTTCATGAATATTATATGTAACTCATCATCTGTAGTTTTTTTTGTCTTCTCCTTTGAACGTCTCTAATAACTCATCGGTCCTGCGTCAAATGACATCATCCAGATGTCCTGCTTACTTGTGGCCGTCTGCAGGGGGATTTCAGAGCCTCTTCATCAATATTGTGTGGATTAAAGTGGGCTTAAGACTGCAACATTTTTATATTCGCATCTCTTTTGGCTTAAGTGTCACATGCTTCTTTTCTTTTTTTTTGGCGATTCGGTCATGACTACTGAACCATGACTGTGAGAGCAGAAGCAACACTTGCAAAAGAATAAAAAAATACAACTGAATAACGCATTTACTCTGCATTTGTTGGCTGAAATATCAAATAAAATAAGTTCAAGGAAAAGTAACTGCTAATGTGTCAAAAATTTAAAGAATAGAACCAAACCTCAGATGTCTAAGTGGCTTCTGTCCAAACCATGCAATCAATGGGTTCACAAAACATGAGTCTGTAAAAAATAACTAACTGCCTCGTGTTTCAGCTGTAAACAGCAATTTGTCTAAAGCCTACCTCCACCAGCATCAGGGCTGTGTGTGTGTGTGTGTGTGTGTGTGTGTGTGTGTGTGTATGTGTGCGTGTTGTGGACAAGTTGAATACCTGTGTAGTGTTTCACCAGCTTCTGTAGCGTCTCAAACTGGGCGCGAGTGGTGATGTAATAACCACCGCTATCCAGCTTTCGGATCTTGTAGTGTTTGACATTGTCTCCCTTTACTTCGTCCCAGTCCCGGATAGACAGCGAGTAGGCACCTTTGAAGTTAACATACAGTCAGTCAATTTGAGTAGAAAAAAAAAAGTAAAAATGAAAGAATAGAAAAAAATAAATGACACTAAAAACATACTTAAAATGTAATTAACAAAATTGCAGTGAAAGTTGCTTATGGCTGCACTAAATATACTGGTTTATGATTGTACTAATATGCAGGGTTCATATTAGGGGTGAGTATTGGCAAGAACCTCATGATGCAATACGCATCACGATACGATAGTATCACAATATATCATGATATCACAATATTGAGATATATTGCAATATTCTACAGTTATCTAAGAAAAAACAGAGATGATGTAAATGTAAATCACACAATACTTCACACAATTGAAAGGACAAATTGTCAAAACTATGATTAAAAACAACTTTTCCATTTTATTGTTTTTGAAATAATTCGTCAAATGCAGTGTTACATACAATACATACACTTAGTGTGAAGCGCATCTCTTAAAGTGCATTAAACATACAATACATCAAGTTGTCACTTACACTACTGTGAATTAAACTAATGTTACAAAGAAATTATTTTTGTTTTTCCAAAAATCGATATTAAGGGTTGAAATATTGATAATATATTGGAGGTCAAAGTATTGTGACATATTGCTGTATAGATACTTTTTCACACCTCTAGTTCATATACATTTTTCAAGGCCATATTCAAGCACTGTTCAAGCATTTTTTAGGGGAATTTTAAAATTTGTACAGCACAACACCTCATCACTGGGGTCAAATCCATATCTACAGGAATTAGAGGTGTGACGGTACAGAAAAAAAAAAATTAGTTCGGTATGTTTTGGGTACAGGGGCCTTCGATTTGACACATTTTCAATGTTTTCGGTACAGTGTGTGTGTGTGTGTGTGTGTGTGGGTGGAGGGGGGGGGGGGGTTCTGTTCTGTAACTACCTATGGGATACAGGACATTTTCACAAAATATTATTCAATCATTTGTGTGTTAACAGACACCCCATGTTATGTATTTATGAATGTTCAATGTCCGTTAATGAGGAAACACTGTAATTTCCTGAGTGTTTTTGAACGCCTCACAGTATTCCCCGAGGTGCTGTGAATGTGACCTCATAGTGACACCATAGCAGAGACACAGTGAAGGAGAAGAGGAGCAGCTTCACCTGATTTTGCCAACTTGAGTGAAAAAACAAAAACATTTTTGCTATAAAGAAACCTGTAGATTCATTTGTGCTGCAAAAAAACTGAAAATGAAATTTAACATGCTTCAAATATCTGACCCAGCGTGATTCTGTAAAAATTCACCGCTGCTGGACCGCCCTGCTTTCCGAGTGTTTGTGTTTTTTCAAATAAGCTACATGTATTCATTTGGTACACTTCTGTATTGTCTCGAAGGCCCTGAAACGAAATGGTTCAGCACAAATGAGTGCACTGTTACACACCTAACAGGAATATAAGCACTCATTATTTTTTCACTTTTTACTACAATGATGTAATTGTATCATGCTATAAACTTCTAAAATTAAGTTTCTTAAGAGCAAAATGTTTAGAAATTCAAGGAGAACACAAAATCTTATCCAACAAAACAAAGAAAAAGAAAAGGAAAGCCACATTGCGTTTGAAAGACACAATTACACAAAGATTAAGATAAAAATCTACCTGGAGTCGACCTGACAACACATGATAATTGAAATTTTGACATAAAGTTTTATTTTTCAGAATGTATCAACACTCTGTAAGTAACTTTGGTTTGTCATCTAACTTGGAAGAGTCTAAAAAAATAAATCAATCAATTCCCAGAGTTATGACTACAAGCACTTTCAAGCAATTAAACTAACATTCAAGCACTTTTCAGACCTTGAAAACAACATTAGAGTTCAAGGATTTTCAAGGATTTCAATCACCTGTGTGAACCCTGAATATGGAGCGGTGCTTTCAGGGTAACAAAATCCTAACAAACGTATTACAAAGGCCTCTGTGCTAGGATACATGAAAGTACCAACAATGAAGGAAAAACACGAGCTGTTGCAAGTACACACACACACACACACACACACAAGTATTGTGTTCTGTTGAGAGACCACAAATGTAAACACAACCGTTTAAAATAAAAGCCTACTGGGCGCCGCTAAGTCCTCTGGAACAAGCTTGGCAGTCTTTCCGAGCGTGAAATGCAGAAAACAACCTTGCTTTTGTGTGTTGAATTAAATATTAAACACATATGGTCTTTCATTTCCTTCGTGTTCGCAAATAAATTCTTTTACCTTTGGTCGTTTCGCTTTCTCTTGCCAAGAAAGTACCCCGCTGGTTCCCTGGAAGCAACAAGAGCCGCTCTGCATCTTTGCGGCCCATTTTACCAAAGTACCATCTGCCAAAAGAGAAGACTCACATCAGCCACAGGAGACTCTCACAAACAGTTAGTGATTTTAATAGTAGTATTTTAACCCACAAAGACCCAGCACTACTTCTGTCAGTTCCCAAATCAAATGTTCTCTATATTTGACTCATAAAGACCCAAACATCCACCATCTACCAAAACCAACTACTGATATAAACTGTTTAATCCCTGCTGATCTACTAATACAGGGGTTCCCAAAATTTTAAACTCGTGACCCCCCAAAAAACGGTACTGGAGACTGGGGACCCCGGTAACCCTGAAGTGGCTGACACATAAAAAAACATGTGCAGAGAACTCAGGCACGAAAAGGCCCAAACATGGGCTTAACAACACAAAAGAACAGAACCGCCTGACAACCATGATGCGATTTAAATGATACTGTGGTATATGTGGCATTGCATTGTGGGTATTGGACATTTTACTCATTGTGTTCTGTTTTATGTTCAAAGGGGGTTTTGTGTTAATGTAAACTGAGGTTAATGTTTCTGTTTCACAACATTTATTGGCCTTTTTATGTTTATTTTTATCAATGTGACACCACTTGTCAAACCTGTACGCCCAACAATGACTTACTGTTTGTTGTTGGCAAGTTATTGTCTAAGTGCCATTGGTCTTAGTTTCTCACTTGTAAAGCAAAAGCAATTCCTGTGTTCCTTTCATCATACATAACAATCCTCCTACTTGCAAATTTCAAGCGCGAAAACAGTCATTGATGTGTCATAATCAGTGTTGGGTAGTAACATATTACTGTAATGCCATTACTTTTGTCAGTAACTAATACTGTAATGCGTTACTCTTTGAATAAAGTAACTCTGTTACCATTACCGTATGGTGCTTTTATCCGTTACTAGCTAAATTGATTAGTTTTGGTGTGTAGCCTGCTGAAAAGAAAGACAAAGAAGAAGCAGTGCGCTACTTCCTGTTTACAGCGGTGATGCATTGTGGGTGTTGATATTTTTTATGACCGTGCAGTCATGGCAAATCAATGCGCGAGCAAGACTCGTTTCTCAACGTGGAAATACACTCACTATTTCACATTAGTCGAGCACAAAGAGATGAACATTCTAGTCAAGTGCTTCTGGATCAAACCCCTGTCTACTGCGACAAACAGCAACGCATCCACGAAGCTAGCGGAGGTTAACTGACATCTGTGGACACACGGGAAATGAGGCAAGTACCACCACCTAAACAACAGCGGTTAGATTCAACAGGACTGTTAGCCAGGGACAGATCAACAAATGCACCACGTTTTATTGTTGAGAACATGCTGACGATTCTACTGTGGAATCACCCGCTTTCAGGAACTAATTGGTTTAATAGCATGTCCAAATGGCACACGGCAAATGGACGAAAAACACTACTTGGATAAGGAGTATTCACAAATGGACGCCAAGCTTAAGGACACCAACAGGTGTGGTTTTAAGAATGTTCTTTTAAAAAAGTAACGCAAAAGGTACTTGTAACGGTAATGCATTAATTTTTGGTGTACGTAATCAACAAAGTAACTGAGTTACTTTTTGAATGAAGTAACTAGTAACGGTAACTAGTTACTTTTTTTTTCCAGTAAATAGCACAACATTGGTCGTAACCACCTCAGGGGACACGTCAAGAGGATTCTAACAATCATTTCATGACACCCCCACCCCCCACCCGTTGGCATCTTGCGACCTTCTTGAGGGTTCCGACCCACATTTTGGGAACCCCTGCACTAATTTATGTCAATAATTGGTGTAAAATACAGTTATTCATCTTTTCATGGTCATCAGATATGACGCATTTGAACGTTCAGAGGTTCCGTGGTTACCATGGAAACACTGTCATCTTCTACAACATTGATTCACCAGTAAAACCCAGTTCATAATATCTTTGATGAAAAAGTAACTTTTTCTTCAGCTTTCTTTTTTTGACATAATAATCCTCAACTTTACTCTAGTTTTATAAACGTCTACATGTTGGAAAATACCTGACTTTCACTGAAAAAACTCCCACAAAATACATAAATAATACTACAAAAAATGGCGATAAATTACTTAAGGACGGTTAAATATAGAGACAAATTCATTTGGAAAGTACCACAAATGTCACACTGTGTCCTTATTGGTTAATTGATACAACTAAGTTAAATCTTTTGAGGTGTTTAGGTGTTGATTTGCAAAAATGACTGACGTTACACAGACCGACTGAAATATTTGTGAGTCACCAATCATTCTTTCGGGAGTTAAAATGTGAGATTAGAGGACATTTAAGTTCAAACTTCAGATCAGCTCTTATGCGGTTCCTTTTAAAGTTGGACATATGAGTGTAACTGGCGTAAAATTTTCATTCAAGTCTAAATAATGTGAACCATATTGCTGTCATTAAAGCTTATTACGACTGTGCTCCAGGCTGTAGGTCTTTATCCTGTTCAATTACACACCAGGCTTACATAAAAAAAGTTTACCTTCATTACATCAGGTCACAGTTTCTTTCTTTTCTTTCCGAAGTATCCATTTCAAGACATATTCAAGCACAAATAGAGCACACTGTCAACAACTTATCCCAGCTTCTCTGGTTTTTGACAGTTGACTTGTGGTAGACGAAGTGGAAAATCAAGTCATATTTCAGTCTAAAGGACAGGGAGTAAAGTTAACAGGCAGGTTTGGATGAACAGCTCATACATCCGTCCCTCTGTCAAACACGCTGGCCGTCAGCCAAAATGAAACCAGGCCAGAAATGGTCTAAAAGCAGCAGTGTCCCTGAAGGTTTCTGTCACACTGGAAGAACAGCAATGTCAGTGCCGGCGGCTGTCAGACACAATGCAGGCCTCTATTATTGAGGCTCGACCACGTGTGCACGGCGGGAGAATCGTAACGTGCGCACACCCAGTCGGATCACGTTTTCTTAATCAAACGCTCAAATAAAAGTGAGAGGAAACCGGCGTAATGAGCTCTTACTCTTCAGCCTGTATGGAGTCTGCTGGAGCCACGTAGTTACTGGGGATGTAACCTTTCTGTCCGGTGTTGATGGAGCGAGCCTCCCACCAGTCCCCTTCCCTGAAGCGAGGTGAAACAAAGAACAAGTGAGGACAAAAGGCGAAAAATATGAGTTCAGTTACTGAGTCTAAAATGTGGTCAAATACATCAGACATCTAACTATCTACCTTGTTATGTTAAAGTTAGCAAAAAATTATGACAAAAACTAAAACTACTCATCAAAATCAGGGTTAATTTAGTTTAGTTTTACTTCAGTTTGAGCTAATGCACTTCATGTATAGCGGCAAATCATATACGTGCACAACAATCAATACTATTCATATACATTTCATACATGTGTACAGTCATACATAGAAGGATTGAAGGAAAAAAAATAAAAAAAGAAAAAAAGAAAAGAAGAGCATGCTATATGCACAAGTCTGCACAAGATCCATACAAGAAGAATCTGCATATAGAACTATACACCCAGAACTGTACATGAAGAATATGCATATGAAAACATATG
Organism: Fowleria isostigma; assembly: GCA_029814645.1. Taxonomy (NCBI): domain Eukaryota; kingdom Metazoa; phylum Chordata; class Actinopteri; order Kurtiformes; family Apogonidae; genus Fowleria; species Fowleria isostigma. The sequence continues at coordinate 25,508,709 of JAPTGZ010000010.1, read as the reverse complement.
TACAAAAAGAGAAAAATAGACTTGTAGATCTTGAATATAAACTATACCTAGTGAATTATACAGGAAGGTTAGTAGAGTAGAAATACATGAAGACTATACATGTAACATATACCTGAAGCACATGTACAGAAAAGTATCTATTACAAGTGCACATAGATATAATAATACTATTGCAGAACGTTATGTGTACACTGTAAGTATAACATCATTATACAGTATAATTTATTTAAATAAAACTGACAATTTTTACTGGGGGTTGGAGTACATAAGTTTTACTTCACATTCCTTTTCAGGTTAATAGGGTTGTACATTAATAGTGAATTACTGTATATATTTAGGTATGTTGTGTACACATAATATTCTGTACATTCTTTCGTCTTGGTGCCTATAATCTGTTGTTTTATTGGTGTTTTTTTCTTTTAATTAGGTACATTTGTGTTTTATATGTTGTGTTAAAGTTAGCTTGCTGTATAAATGAGTGTTTATAACCAATTTCTTTATGTATATTTCTCGATGTATATTTGCTTATGTAAATTTCTCTATGTATATTGTGTTTATAACACATTTTCTATCTATATCTTTGTACACATAATGAAATGTATATCATCACCAAAAAACAAGAACAATAGAGTCAATGTGTAATTGAGGGACTTTTAAAGTCCATGGGATATTTCTTGCATACATCTTTAATAAAAGGGTGTTTTTTTTTATATATAATATTTTTATGTCAAAAAATTCTATAATTATTTAATTCTGGAAACAATCCCTTATTAATAAATGATTAATCAGTAATTAATAAATGACTCGACATACCAAAATGTCAACTATATAACCAAATTTAATAACACCCATCTTCTAATTAGCTAAACAATAATAAAATGAACTTATTAAAAAAATAATAATAATAATAATTGATTGTGCTCTCTTTTATTAAGTTGAGATAATCATGACAGATATTCATTTTTTTGGCAATATATCAAATTTTATATGGAAAATAATTGTGTCTGTGTTTGAGAAATCCCTTTCAACTAAGTTCCCCATTCCAAAAACACTTTGAAGGAAGTATGTTAATTCTTAATCATATGACTTGTTCCACATGATGTCATTTCCTCCTGAAGAAAACACTGGACACTGGATATGTTCTTTCTCCTCTTTACTTTATTGACTTATTTAATATAAACTAGTGTGAGAGTCAAGCGTGGATTTATCATACTCCTATGTCAACAATGCCAATATAAAATCTTCATAAATTACTTTACATTTTAATTTTACTCGATTGTATATGATATTTAGAAGAACCTTTCTGTATAAATGCCATGTGGCGTTATGGTTATGTTGATTTTGGGATGAAAAATATAAAAATGTCAACTCTGTTACTCTGTTAAGGAAACTCAAAAAGTCTCTTTATTATATATTGATCCACTAAATGAAAACGGCAACAAAAAACATGAGCTACAACAAAGTGGTTAAAAAAAAACCAACTTCTTTTCTTTGTTTTTATTTCCCTTGTGTAGAATAAAACTGCTTCACACATCGAGGGACCTTTAATGAATATGACTTTTTAACTTGACCTTTTTTAGCGTCTATGACCTTCCAGAAAATACCTCTAATATAATAACCATGTAAGAGTGGGCTGATTCTTCCCATCAAAGTACCTTCCTCCTATAAAATTAACTTAAACTTAGCCGATATAACAAAGTCTGAAGGACTGATCTCAAAACAGTTCCAAACTCCTGCATTTTAATTGTAACTGATCAACTTTATATTCAGTGACAAGGCCTTGGCTCTTAAGGGAGATGCCATCAAATCTGAAAATCTGTCCTCCTCCCACTGACACTTCTCTAAAAGCAGATGGCATTTTCACTGCTGCCGCGCAGTAGAAACACGCAATACGAGTACATGTTTACATCTGCGTCCCTGACAGATGATGGTACTCCAGTCGGTAGCAAAGATGAGGAAGATGAAAGATGAGTAAGGGAAAACTAACTCATTAATGTTGTCTGCAACTAATATATCAAAAACGCTTTTAAATAATAAAATAAATAATGAAAATCAAATAAAATAACATAAAATAAAACAAAATAAAATAAGATTAAATGAAATTAAAATTAGTGGCAACGATGCTGTGTTGGTGAGGTGTGGCAGTGGGGGGTAACAACGACATTAGCATTGACGACATTATATTGAGATAAATTGTACATCTCACCTGGCTATTACCATTTATTTATTTCTTATTTATTTTACTACCCCCCATTTTCCTCCTTTCTCTCTCTCTTTTTTTCAGTTAATCAATGATTATCTTTTATCATACCCCTGATTTTTTTTTTTTTTTTGAGAAGCCGACATCACAACATCCACACACATACACATCACTTAACCACATGCAAAACATTTACACAACCAAGACAGCATATTGATCTACATTACCTGGTCATACACTCTGTTTCTTTTGCACATTGCACAGCCTACATCCTAATCTCCAACCCTATCCCTCCACCACCAGAACCAGCCCGTGACAATTCAGCGCCCTAGGCAGAATGCAGAAATGGTACCCCTCTACTCGCTGGGGAGCGATACTCATATTACAAACAAACCACGAGAGAGAAAGTCATTAAACTTACAACTCATGGTTTACAAGACATGTAGTAACTACCCAATTCTAACTGTGTTTACTCTATTATGTACTGTAAAAAACTTTGTGACCTCTGTCTGTGAAAGATTCTCTATAAATAAACCTCATTTATTACTTACATTGCCTGCCCCAATGCATGCTGGGTGACCAAGCCTCTAGCTCTGCTGCTAAGCTAAGAGGGATTTCCCAGCATGCATTGGGGCAGGGTATATAATACCCCTTTCCCACTGGCCAAAAAACCCACTGAAACCCGCTAACAATCACTTTTGTGGCAGTGGAAAGAGCGCACCGACCCGCGTCAAATGACTTGGCAAGTGACGCGGGTTAAAATCGCCTTCAATCGGCTCGGCTCCGATCGGCATGCTGTGGGAACGCCAGACCTGGGTCAACCCGCTAGTTTACATGATGACGTAGAGTGTTACGCGATGCGTCATAACATTGTGCCAGTTGCGTCTTATATCACATGCCACAACAAAGCTCTGCTTGTATTCAAATCAAGACTGAATTGAGAAACATTTTGCAGCATTGGCAAGATAACGAGATTCGTGAACGACCATTTTGAGTGTAAAACAAGAAAGAACATTGACCAGTGCCTGGCTCACTTCTATGTTGCTCTGATTGTTTACTTCCTTGAATTCTGTTGCACTTGTGATATCATCATTAATGCGATCCCAACGTGGTGACATCACCAAACGCACAGCGGGGGAAGCAGAGGTCATGCAGCTTTTTTTTGGTCAATGGAGAAAGGTCAAATGCTGATTGTTAGCGAGTCAACGCGAGTTTTTAAAATGCAGGTCGACCCGCTAATTTTAGTGGAAAAGCGTCTGAAGTAATGTAATTTAAAGTAAAATAAATTAAAGTATTTAAAGTAATTTAATGACTCTCTGTTGTGGTTCCTTTGAATTACAAGTATTGTTCCCTGGCGAAGGGAGGGGCGCCACTTCTGTGTCAAGCCTGAGGCATTCCTCACGGGCTGGCTCTGTTAAAAGCAATAATGCAAGTATAAATATCTTGATGCAAGTATTGTAACACAATAAGCTTAACTAAGCATATAATATGGTTATTTTCAAATTAAGCATGTACTTTTACAATATTGTGAAAAAAATTGAGGAAATTTATTCAATTTAAAGTTTTTCTCTTCTCCTCCTCCTTGTGGCGCTCTAGGCAGCCGCCCCGTCTGCCTGTGCCACAAGCCACCCCTGCCTCCCACATTATGAATACTGTATTGTATTGTACATAAGTTTTTTTGTCACCTGCTGTTTCTTAAATAAAGGTTATGGGAAAAATATACTTTTAAATACTTTTCTAAATAAAATACACAAGATGGTTTTAACATATGATTGAGAAACTACATTAAAACTATTATAGCTAGAGGTTGGTGCCGCTCAAACATTATCAATACTTGACATCGATATTGGATCCTAAACCAACTTCCCTTTTTCACAAAAATAGTTGTTGCTATCTGTCATACTAATTTGCTTTTTTGCACACTGAAAACAGTTTAACAACATAACAAATGTATTTTTTGATTCTTAATAACATCCATCAGGCAATTTGGTATCTTAAAATTATTTTACTTAAAGCCCAATACCTGTAATTAGTAATACATAATATACATTTCACTACATTCATTCCGTACACTTTAATAAATGATCAAAAGTAGTGTATTTGACTTCTAAACAAGAGGAGTAATGTGTATAAAAGCAGCATTGGCTAAACAGATGGCCCATTGGAAGAATCCATTAACCCAGACAGATTTCAGCCTTAATATGAGACCTGGATACAATGTAGGATTAAACACACACACACACACACACACACACACACACTAGTAGGGCAATCACATCCACACAGCAGGACTCCATCAGTGTACAAAGCACATGGACTCACGTGTTGTTGATAATCTGGAAGCGGTCCCCTTTTTTGAATGACAGATCGTCTGACGTCCTTGCTTCGTAGTCGTACAGGGCTACAAAGAACGTCACACCGCCTGAAAGTAAAGGAGACGAGGAGGGTGAGCACGACTGGAGGAGCTGCTTCATCCTTCACAAACACATCAGGCACAAAAATAAACCTGCGGGAGAGCCGGTGTTATATTAAATTATATCAAATCAGAGAAAGTTGTCTCAGGTCAAGAGTCCTTCAATGAAGGGCTTCGTTTTCTATGTAAGGGCTCTGGAACAACCATAATGTAAAAAAAAAAATAGCCTCTGACCTTTAAAGTTGCTTATTTTTCCTGGAATCATAATTAAAAATGAAAAGATAAAACACTTCTAGTTTGATTAAGTTACACTAAACACTTTCAGCATTTCTGAATCTACCTCTGGGATCTAACGCACAAATTCTTCAGGAAAACCAAACACTCTGACGATGATTAAGGGTTGGTACTTATACAGCACTTTTCCACACTTTCATGGTGCCCAAAGCACTGTACAATAGCCCCTTTTACACAGCATCTCTGTCACAGGAATATTTCACCTTTTTTCCACAACGATGTCTGTGTAAATATAATGGTGGTCTTGCCCTTACTGTGACTTTGTAATGCCTCGGGAAGTAGTCACAGAGCCACGATAAAGGTGGGATCATGATCACAGAACGCTGTGTAAAAGGAACACCTCTCTGTCCGCAACCATGGTGTGATGTTTTGATGACAGCTGACTTGACATGGAAGAGACAGCTGGCACATATGGAGGCACTGGCATGATTCCACAGCTACATGCCATTTTCACTCGTGTCAGGGGATTTAAAAATGTGTCACCGCCCCTTTGATTCTGGAACGTATGCCCCCTGTGTGAAAGCCCAGCCTGTCTCACCTCTGTAACGCCTTTGTCTTGGCTGTGTAAATCGGTCAACGGTGGAAAAAATGTAGGATCATTATCTTGCCTTTTTTCTCACCATCTCTGTGTAAAAGTGTCTAAAGCCTCACATTCACCCAGTCACACACACACTCATACACTAGTGGGCGGCTGCCACCATTCTGCCAGGCCCTAGTGGGAGCAATTCAGGGTTCACGGTCTTGCTGACATGTGGACAGTCGGAGGCAGGATTTGAACCGCTAACCTTCGGTCATTGGACAACCCACTCTATTAACTGAACCACTCTACTAACTGAACCACAGCCAACTCTAACGATGCTTAAACCCCCACAGCATCACTTCAAGAAACTGAATCTATTTCACACCACTTCATCTCTAGCTTTAATAAAAAGGGTTGGTTTTCCTGGGACAGGGTAAAGAAGTGACAGAGCGTGCAGAGACAACAGGACAGTGATGGCTTTATCTGGAGGAGGAAATTGAATGTGCAGGATTAGATCTACAACGGCCCCTCAGGCCAGATTATCCTCCTCGACAGAGTGAGATGGATCAAACCTGGAACTGAAGGGTGTGTGCATGTGTGTTTTAGGAGAATACACACTTGTTTGTTTTGGACGGTTCACCTGCATAATGTGTTGAGAGTTTCATGACTGTTAAAATTCAACATCACTTTTTTAAAGTACTAATAATGAAGACTATTCTAAATCTGTAGACTCAGATTCACATATGCATCTGTTTTCTTTGGCCCGGCTCCGTCCTGCTGCATTGCCTGCCATTCTATGGATCTATTTTGGACTTCCACTCGGCCTTGATGTTTCGGGCTGAGTCGTTTCAAATGTCTAATTTGCATAACATCTGCTGCTCATAACGTCCTGTGCATAACAAACGCCTGACTGGGTTTATTTTAGACTTATAAACTCTTTAATCATAATGAAAAACTATGTGATTCAGAGGCATCACATTGTGTTTGCACATTAGTAGAGTTAATTTACATCTTTCAGTTTTAATGAGGCTAAAACTCACATTGTACTTTTTCTTTGAAGTGCCTCAATATAAAAAAAATACTTGAATCAGAACAGACATATCAGTCTTATTCATAATATTACTTAAACATGATGTGCCTGAGGCCTTCAGTATATGCCTAAGTTTTTGCACATACAGACGGACAACGAATTGATGACAATACCCTGTGGTGAGGACCTACGGTAATAATTGTAAACCTTAAATGTTCTCCACACTGACCTGTGATGACACTTGGGAAGGGGCTGCTCACAGCCACAGAGGTGAAGGACGTGGACGCCCCGCCAAACGGCGTCATGACTGAGGACGCCCCACCGAACGGCGTGAGGGAGGCAGCGTGGCTGTTGTAGCTGTTGTTGTGCATTTTCATGGCTGGCGAGTGACCCATCAGGGTGGGGTCGGGCCCGTAGTGGCCCAGGTGGGCGTTAACCGGAGTGGCATTTGTGTTGTCGGGTCGGTACTTCAGCGCAGAGCTCTTGTCTTCTTTACTCCTGACGCAACCCATCGTCGAGCCTGTGGGTAGACGAGTGGAAACAATGAACTGACGTGAATGTTTTTCAGAAATCTGAGTTAGTTTGATGACATTAACCCTTTAACACCCAAGACATTTTTTTTTTTCAGGTAAATGTGCTGCTGTGAATCTGTATCTGTTTCAGTGTCATAAAAGCCACTGTGAGTTTGTGCTTGTGTTCCTTTTCTTCAGTGGTTTTGTTTTACTGTGTGTTTTAGAGTCAAAACAGGTGGAATAACAAAAAACACAAAAGCCCCTTTCAAACATGCTATGAAAAATGGACATTCTCTGGACTTCGTCGGTTTGACCTTTGTGTCTGAACACAACCATCCAGCTCATGTGCGGTTAACTTTCATTCATTCATTCATTCATTTATTCATTTCAAGCAGAAAAGACAAAATAAAATATTTTTTTAGTTTACAAGAAACTTGATAACAGAATAAATACATAAACAAAAATAAAAATGATTCAAGACAATGTGACAAGTGCCATGTACACTAGTAATATCAAAACAAATTCAAAAAGTACTGCTCAAAAAGGAGTGGGAAGAAGAAAACTTATTAAATCCCACCCCCAACACATTTATACAACTCAACACATGACTTTTACTTCTGTAATGATAAAGTCACATCTGTTCAAAGTCCTAGCAATGCAAAAAACATCATAAACACATTAGGAAAACTGAGGTATATTTAACAGTAACTTTACACGTATAATACCCGGCTAACCCCCTAGTGTTAAGCCCAGACATTAACCAGTGAGGTGTCGTCGTTCAGAGTGTCAGTTCAAGATTTGGACACGCACCACCTGAAGGGTTGGGGGGAGGGACTGAAGGGAAAACTGTGAGTGCACACATTGATGACGTATGTAACACGTCATTTCCCATACTTTGCCCTGGCTGCGCGACAAGCTGCTTCACATTGCTTTTGTTTTGCGTCTATATTCCGTTCAGCTCCTTCATCAATGTTTCTTTAACATATTGTCAGTGAACTGCACACATCACAAAAACAAGCACTGCGAGTAGTTCAGCTTTTTCATCAGCCGTCTTTGCAAGATTGGCTTGTTTAGGGAAATGCAATATATAGGCTCGCTGCACAATATTTACGTCATATCCGGTTTCCAACCCCCAGACAATCCATCCGGAAAATGTCCCTTATATCCGAATGTAGGCAAAACGGACATGATCCAGAGCAGAGTAGTATGTTTGAACAGACTCCACTTAAGGAGTGGGTGGAATTGTCCAGAGATATTCCGGAGTGCATGTTTGAAAAGGACTAAAGGAGAAATTAAAATCTGGCAGGTTTTTACTAAAAAGACACTCAGAATGTATATCAATAAGAGATTTAAGATGTTAAACATGAATGGTGAGGAATATACTGAACAACAACCAAGATTTGAAATTTGGGCCAAGGGTTTTTGTTTAAGGGCTCTTTTTTTTTTTTTTGTTTTTTTCAAATCAGTCTCTAAATAACTCCAAAAAAACAGTTACACAGTCAAAACTTAGTGAAAACAAACACAGTGAAAAAAATAAAAGAGGAAATCCAGACTACACTGCAAACAACAGTAAAAATGAAAAACGACCAGGAAGACAGTGTTTGTTAAAAGCCTAAACCATCTGTTAGTGAGTTGGTCTCACTCACTGCTCTGTGTTTTACCCCCATTATACAGGGGGTGCACTGAGCATGCTCAGACGTATATGGAAAGAACAAGGTCCATTCTATCAGCACATTCTGAAGCTTTACCTGTTGAGTAAACAGTTTCATTTTTGTGAATATTTAAAATAAATCGTACATGTAGAATGTTCACCACTGGGGGTGTAACGGTGCATGTTTGTACCAAACCAATTTGGTACAAGGGTTCGGTTCAATACGGATGTGTACAGAATGAATATACGTGGCTTATGTGACAAACACAAACACTCAGTCAACAGTTACAGTTAAAGGGTAAAGTCAGTGTCCAATATCTATGAGAAATGTGCAGTTTATATGTCTTACAGTTTTGGAAGACAAAATCTTTTTTGTTCTATTATTAAACAAAAAATGCACTATGGCTTCAATTTTTCCAGTATTACAGTGGCGGAAAAAATTATTAGACCATCAAAAGTCAACAAAAACAATGGTTATACAATTAAGTACTAACGCCTGTGTATCATTTGACTAAAACTCACAGAAAAGAAAACATGGAATGACTAAAAGCACTGTTTTTGTCAGTACAATGTCAAAGACATTGATGTAAGAACTTATGTGATTTTGGTTATTATCAAGAAAACCATGGAAAATGGATAAATATCAGCTCTTAAATTAAACTCTTATGAGCTATTTTATTATTATTATATTTGTCCAAACAAATTAGGGCTGGGCAATATGGCCTCTAACCATTATCTCAATATATTTAGGCTATATCACGATACAGGTTATATATCTCAATATTTTTGAAACATTCTCTACATCATTGTGTAAATGTTAAATTCAACTCTTTCATGCATGACATTAAATATTCTGCAGAGATGCATGCTGATAGGTTAATGCAGGATGGAGTTATAAAAGTATTAGTGATGATGACATAAACAGAAAGATACAAAGACATCTGTGAGAAGATTTATTTATAAATATGTCATTTGTATTTGAATCGGTGAATTCCAAAAGGGACCAAGTCCAGAGACTTCAGTTTGCAAATCCCATGAAATTAAAAAAGCGAAATGCTTCATATTATACCATTTATAAGCTATGATCATGTGCTATATCTGAGTATTGTAAGTATGAACCATCTGGC
>JAPTGZ010000010.1:25471606-25484214 GCA_029814645.1 Fowleria isostigma | reverse complement strand
CTCCGGTTTCCTCCCACCATCCAAAGACATGCACTGATAAGTTAATTGGTTAATCTAAATTGTCCATAGGTGTAAATATGAGAGTGGTTGTTTATCTCTATATGTCAGCCCTGCGATGAACTGGCGAAATGTCCAGGATATACCCCGCCTTCGCCCTTAAGTAGCTGGGATCCATGCGACCCCCGTGACCCTAATGAGGATAAAGCGGGTATGGAAAATGAATGAATGAATGAATAATAATAATAATGGATTAGATTTATATAGCACTTTTTTATTAAAGCATACTCAAGGCGCTGACAATAGGTCCATTATTCATTCACTCACACATTCATACTTTGGTGGTGATAAACTTCATTTGTAGCCACAGCTGCCCTGGGACACACTGACGGAAGCGTGGCGGCCAATCTGCGTCTACGGCCCCTCCGACCACCACCGATCATTCATACGTATTCAAACACCAGTGTGAGTAGCTACACTGGAGGTAAGGTGGGTGAAGTGTCTTACCCAAGGACACAACAAGCACATGACTAGGACAGAGCAGGAACCGAACCGCCAACCTTCCGCTTATTGGACGACCTGCTCTAAATCCTGAGGCGCGGCCGCTCAATAAATAAATGATGCTGATTTATGTTTTTACGAATGGGTTAACTCCCAGCCAAACTGTACTAGAGCACATAACATCACAGTGGTATGCAATGAAACGACGGCCGGAGCCAGACCTGGTCCATGGACATGTGACCCGCGAGGTTGTGTGCCAGACTGCCACTGATGCCGTGTCAGATTAAGGAGACACAGGCTGCTGCTTCCCACAGGGCTGAGGGAAACAATGCTGGAGAACTGCAGGAGGGACGCGTTTGCAGTCGTTGGCATGCAGGCAACATCCAGGACAAAAACAAAAAACTTCCAATGCTTTTTACACATTTTACACTGAGGTAAATTCATACCAGAAACAGTGTGAAGCCCTGCTCACGAATATAGCACAGTGTAGGTTATTTGTACAGTCAGGAACATTTTTAAGGAGATTTACAGGCCGGATTTTCCACAGAGGTGACATCTATGGGCTGAAATATGCGCCACCAGAAAGTGAATTTCAATCAGTTATTATATGAATTTCAATTGTTTAACTTGAATAATTGCATTAAAAATGGAATTTGAGTCACATAATTTGAATTTGTATTGTTTAATTGGAATTATTGTATTGAAAAACTCAATCTAGATAGTATAATTTGAAATCGAATTACTAGATTGGAACTGAAGTCCAATAAACTTATAGAATAGAATAGAATAGAATAGAATAGAATAGAATAGAATAGAATAGAATAGAATAGAATAGAATAGAAGTACTTCCTTGATCCCAAACTGGGAAGCTGGGTTGTAATTTGAAACTGAATGTAAGATTATGACATTTAACTCAGTTTTTCTGAAAATTCAACTCTTTATATTTTCAAATTCAGTTCTCGAAACTGAATTTTGAGAACTGGATTTGAAATGTGAGAAATGAATGTGAAAATATAGAGTTGAATTTCCAGTGAGGATCAAATATAGTTTCAGAGAAGCTGAATTAAACGTCATATTCTTATATTCAGTTTCAAGTTTATTGGACTTCAGATCCAAACTGATTCAAATTTTGAATTATATCATTCAGATTCAGTTTTCCAATCATTGCAGTGAAAAAATGACAGCGAATAGTAAATTAAATAGTAAAAAAGTACAAATTAAACAATACAAATTCAAATCATGTGATTCAAATCCAGTATTTTAATGCAATTATACAAGTTTAGCAATTGAAATTCAAATATAAATGATTCAAATTCAGTTTCTGGTGGCACATACTTCAGCCCATAGACATCCTTCTATGAAAATTAAGGATAAAAGAAAGGAAGGAAAATCATAGAAAACGGTGGAAAAACTACAGAAAGGGAAAGAAAGGTGAAACAAGTACACTATACTTTTATAATGGATACAAGTTGTTTTTATTACACATTCCTGAGTCCTCTCTCTCTCTCTCTCTGGAGGTCGAATTGTCTGCTTCTGTTTATAAAGTTCATCAAGTCGGAGTTGTCTGGCGTGGATTCACCCAGTGGGATCCAGCATGACGCCGCTCTCAACTGGTCCACGTCATTCTGACTAATCAGATAAGCAACTCTAGCTGTTCGGGAACACGCCTTTTGAACTTTGAGCCGCTGTCTTGTGTAACCTTTACGGTCACTCAGGACAAGGGAGGCAAGATTTGGTGAAAAAGTTAATTCTGTGATCTTTGTGGACAGTGTCGCAATTACACTAAAGGTCAGTGTCACTGAAGCCAAAATATCACCATTCAACAGCGGCTCTGTTTATTTATTTACCTTTTTTTTTTTTTTTTTTGGCTTGCTGGTATCATTTTACCTAATTTACTTACTGGATAGTTAATGTTATTATACGTTGCACAAAACTTTGAACACTCAAACTGGGGATGCACCGATACTACTTTTTTCCACACCAACAAGTCCAAGTCATCTTGCTTTTCCACTGCTGGCTCAGCTTGGTCGTGCTCAGAATGACGCAGCAATAAGTAGAGGAAAACTTAACATTGAAAAAACTTAATAATATGTGTTAGCAGCGAAATGCCTCATATGTTGTAAGTGTAAGATGGCTGTATAATTACACCGTAACGGCACTGGCAAAATATTTAAGTTGTTAAAATCTTAAGGATAGTGAAGCTCTACATTACCATGTCCAAAGTGAAATGTAACACTAAGATTTTCAGTCGAAATGTGAAAAATATCAATAAAGCAATATATTGCAATACTTTGACCTCCAATATAATATCGATATTTCAATCCTTAATATTGATTTTTTTGGACAAACGAAAATAATATTTTTTTTGTAACATTAGTTTAATTCACAGTAGTGTAAGTGACGAACTTGATGCACTTTATGTTTTAATGCAATTTCAGAGATGCTCTTTATGTTAAGTGTATGTATTTTATGTAACACTGCATTTGACTAATTCTTTCAAAAACAATAAAATGGAAAAGTTGTTTTCAATCAAATAGTTTTGACTTAATTTGTCCTTTCAATTTTGTGAAGTATTGTGATTTACATTTACATCATCTCTATTTTTTCCTTTGTTAACTGTGTAGATTTTTGCAATATATCACAATATCATGATATATTGTATCATGATCCTAGTATCGTGAGGCGTATCGTATCGTGAGGTTCTTGCCAATACTCAACCCTAATTTTCAGGGGGAGGATATAGTTGTTTCTATTTTAAATCTATGGTCGATTTATCAAGATGGAGTAAATGTTCAAGTTAGTGATGATACGTTGGAGATTTCGTGCTAGCTCGACTTGACATTCCACATCACGACATGATGACACACATAAGTACTGATGCAGAAATGATTCTGGGTTTTATCTATTCAGTAATTATTTATCTAACGCAGTTTTTTTTCTGTATTCATTGACATTATTTACCATATATACTTAAATTATTTTGTTTAGTGCCTATAATCTGTTGTGTTTTATTAGTATTTTTCTTTTTACTGGGTACATTTATGTTCTGTATGTTGTGTTAAAGTTAGTTTTTGTGTACTAATGAATATTTACAACAAATTTCTCTGGTATAATTGCAACCATGTAAGTTTAAGTAGTGAAACTGAGGCTGGGAGTAAATAAGTTTTACTTCTTCTTACTTCCTTCTAGGCTACTAGGAGCATATATTAAAAGTGAATTATTGTTTATGTTTATGTATATTTGTGTAAGCATAATAAAATGTTTATTATATGTGGATGTTATTGCTTTTATTGTGAGTTGAAACAACATTGTATATAGAGTGCACTAGCTCAAAACAAACCAATCAATCCATCAGACTATTAGAATACACCATATTTACTTCCTTACTGTAGCTACTAATGAGTTCAGACAAACAGAAACCTTTAAAGTCTGCAACCAAACTCCCAACACAAACCCAGTGCACAAATCTCATCACCAACTTGACAAACTTGCTAAGTGAACTCTGTTCAGTCTCAGAGATGTGAGGGGATACCGGGGGCTGCAAACCATTACTCAAGCGTTAACTCAGCAATTGCTCTGGCAGACTCCCAGAGGTGCTGTACGGTCTTATCTTCAGGGCAGCCTGCCATCTCTGCCAATCACAGTGAGTGGAGGGGGCCGGCGGAGGAAAGAGGAACTTCCTTCCGAATCCATTCATGCCATTGAGGCCACCTGCTGTGCCTGTCAAAGGCTCGGGGTGAGTCTGGGAGAGAGAAAGAGCCATCTTCAAGCTATAAAATAGAAGAGCTCTTCTTCTTCTCTTCTCTCCTGAGTACACATTGCTGTTTATGGACGTCTGAAACCTGAGTGCTTTATTTCAGCCCTCTAATGTCCTAACATTTGCTCAGTTTGCCACCACGTCAGAGCATCGCGCTTCGACTCTGACCCTCCTCCAATGTGTCACAAGAGTTACCAAATCTTTAATTAGTTAAATGTAATGATACTGTAGAGTCGCGTTTGTGCCATGAGGACACTCAAGGAGTATGCGAAGATCCTTCATGCCTCTAGTTAAAGTCAAGTCCCTGATCCCGGGCCAACACCACCTGTTAGTGCTCCTCAGTGCTCTGCCAACAGCCCTCTCCATTCCAGCTGTGTGTATGTGTGTGGACGAGACAGGACTGTTCAGCCAACTGGGGCTGTACTAACACAGGGATTACCGTGGAGAAGGATTACTGTGGCACTGTAGTATAGAATATACCAAACAGACACATGCACAGTCTGTGAAGCTGCAGATACACACATATACAAACCACCGCTGCTGATTTTACGCCTTCTCACATTCACTCAGATTCCAGATTTTGTGGAGTGTGCAAATCAGGGAGGCAAACCAGTACGACCACAATAAAAACATGCAGGAAAAGACAGGGAGGTTAGTGCAAAAAGAGCTTAAATAACATGAGTTTTGTCATTGTGGGAACTGTGTTGTAATATTATATGTGCATGCAATAAAGGCCTGGAACAGCTGGGGCCTGCAGCAGCTGACTGTGGGAGATAGGGATTGGGTGAGGCAGCAGGAAAAGAGTGAGTGGTTCAACTTTGATACGTGACACACACTTGTAAACAGATTAGCAGTAAAGATGTTCAACTGGATCTGCTGTTTTTTTAGTATTCATGTCTATTAAGGCTATTATTTATGCTGTGTAAACGCAGCAATGTAACTGTGTCATAGGGCGCTTTAGTAGTCTCACTATTGTCGTTTTCACCACAGAATACAAGACAAAGTACTGAGGATCTGCTAGTGATATAAGTTACCATTTAACTAGACTTTTATAACAGTGTAACAGACTAAGGAAACTCTTCTGAACCTTTAGCCTTAAACTTTCCTCAAGTGTCACCGCACAAGGCCGCCCTTCTCTCCACTTCCAACACTAAATGTGACTTTACGGTGAATGTTTCATACCTTAAAAGCGACCTTTGAAGCGTTGTATTGCGGCTACATGCGTCCTGCGATTCCTTTTTTACCCACGTTTTTGTTTTTTTTGTTTTTTCCCCGTCGACAATCCAAAGTGGAAACAGCCGACACCAGCAATCTCGAACGTGGAATCTCAGTCTTCCGTCTGTCCCATACCGATTAACTACTTCACCAGCCCAAAGTCCTCCGCTCACAGCCCAAATATTCCTCCAGGAAGACAATAAACTGCCAGCTGACAAAGGCTGCTTAATATGGCGGGGTTAAAGCTAGCCAAAGTCATTAAAATATCCAGAAATCACCGCCCGCTGATAGGTCAGGGTTGCCCTGAAAGAGGCACAACAATAGCCGGACTAGTAGCGAGGAGCCGACGAGGCCAAAGAAGGAATAGTGCTCCATTCACGGACTCAGATTAGACTCGTACGTTTGTAAACTGGGGCGGAAATTGCCTTTAAAAAAACACAAATCGACAAAAAAATATATATAGTTGGATAATTCCAGTAGTTATTCTTATTCTACATATAAAAAGTAGTAATAAGATGTAGCAAGAAAAGAAAACAAACAAACAAACAAAATCTAGCTTCTTTGTGTTAGTTTTTTATATGCTGAAAATCTATTTCTGTCAACATTTCTTATACAAACATTTAAACACACTTGATTAAATGTATATTTCTTTGAAAAGTTACATTTTCAAATTTCTACTTCTTTCTGTGTCTACCGTAGTCGTAGCCCTCACACCTACATTATATAGAACTATAATTTTCGACCGTCTTTAAACGTAGCATCACCTCCTATTGAACGGTTCCCCCAGTGTGTCCAATATGGCCGACATCAGAGCCTCGGATTGATCTGAGAACCCACCACCTGCACCCGGACTACATGGAAAAGCCCCTGCCTCTGTTAGCATTGAATCAACTACTAATACAATCATGCATTGAATATATTTAGAGTTAACGTGGACGCTGTAGGCCGCTGTTAAACACTTGAACCCGAGGCTACAGCTCAGAATATGCTAGCCTCTGGCGCCCTCTAGGTTTTATGTTTTGTAGGATGGGGCTTGGACAGTCCACATGCCACAAGAGGGAGAGAAACTACAGGTACAATTAAATAATAATAATAATAATAATACATATCACCATAAATCTTCCTCAGTTGATTACTTAGACAAGTATGAAAAAAATGTATCACAAGTTTTTGAAATGTGCATGTTTAGTGTAATTTAATTAAGTCCATTTAACCCTTTAATTACCCCAGTGACAAAAACCTGATAAAAAAATGTTTTGTTTGCATTTCTTATTCCCTTGTGTGAGTCATTTCTAGATGTTTTACACCATACTTACTACTATCAACTCAGAAAGTGTTAAAAAATTACTTATTAAGTTAATTCTTTCAACAAACTCATGATGTACTACCACTAAATGTTTAATATTTGAGCAACAGATGAACAGAGGTTTTGATTTTTATAACAAATAATTCATTATTTCATATATGGCTTAATTTTTCTATTCTTACCATAAAGCGACAAATCAACCATTTGGTTTGGTTGAAGTTTTTCTGTGGTATCAAATTATATAATTTTGTTCGGGAAGGCCTCTTATACTATGATATGCCAAAAAAAGTATTCATATTTTTCATATTTTCACTTAAAACAGTCAATATGTCTTTAGTGATTTTCATTTTTCATAGTTCAATTAGGTTCAGATAAGTTCAGTACTCCACTTATTAAAAATATCAACAATCTGACTCAAAATGCACTAAACCATATAGTCGAGCAAGCAGTTAAAAGGTTAAATATGCAGAATTTTGCATATGTTTTTGGTAGATAGATTTGAATATATGATAAAAAATCAGGTGCTAAATTATTATTTTTTATTTATTTAGACTCAAGATGAAAACAAAATTGCTGAGGGATTTCAAGATATCTGCTTCCATTACCTAGGAAATTAAAATATACTGCCCATAGCCTTAAAAAATTTATTGTTACCATATTTTTTTTTAAAGTCAAAATGTCACATAAATCAAGCCAGGAATGATTTATTAGCAAATCCCTCCGTAGATATCTTCATAATACTGCTGAGTGTACAAGTGTAAAATTTGGTGTATATACTGGAGAAGAAACACATTTTGAGAAAACAACATTCAAGATTTAAATAGGAGAATTTAATACATTTCTATAGGAAGCAATTGCTCAAAAACAGAATAAATGCTCAGGCCTTTAGTAATAACAATACAGAATATTTCAAGCTCATGAAAATTGATTATTTAACAACATGGCAGGCATATACGGCCTACAACTGAAACTTGGCATGTTGCGTTGAAATGCTAACTTCTTGGTAAATTTTGAAGAAACTTACTGCTGCAAGTAAACAAACTGTAATAAAATGAACCTTTTATTGTATATTTTGAATATTTTCTTTATAGCATTTTGAAAGAACACATATTGAAGGAGTAAACTAGGCCAAAATCTCAAAATTGACCACTGTGTGAAAAATCCATGTTTTTGCCTGCCTTGTCTTGCCTTAAGGTTCATGCTGGTGTTCATGACATGTTTATTTTAATATTCACATAAAGGCATTAATCAACTCTCTAAAAAATAATGACATGTCACTTTAGAAGACCCATAACAGATCTACATAGGCCCGATATAATCTACTCAATATGGGTCAATGACGTGACGCTTAAATATTCTGTCCGACGGTATTTTTTTTTTTTAGTTAAAAAAAAGTTTAAATGTACCAAAAAATACAATCTATATGTAGTATCTCTCCTATTTATGTAGTCACTTAACCTTTAAAAATCAGGAGTTATTTGTAATTTTTTTGTAATTTAAAGTGTCAAAATATCATGTGGCGCGACCGTCCAGCCATGACTGCTGTTTTTAAATTACTCTAAATTTATTACAATTTATTTTCTGCCCTATTTGGCAAGTGTTTTGTATTCGTGTGCAAAATTTCAAAGCTTTTGCAGTTCTATTCTCTCATAATATACAAACTTTGTCCAATGATGTCCATTTCATCAAATATCATGTGGTGCGACCATTATATATTATTGACCCATATACATAGGTGGTGCTTTTGAAAATGGTAATACTGAGATTATTGGCATGTAAAATTAACAAAAACAGAAAAAACAGGCAGATACACAAACCCATTGCAAATTCCAGGTGTATCAGAGTTCCTGTCTGAGGATGAATGAGTGATTTGCTGACCCCTACTGGCAGTGAACGCACCTTGCGCAGGCGCTGCAGCAGCTGTCCTCTTGGGTACGTCACCATACAGCGGCTCCCTGAGGAACACACTAAAACACATCCTGGACATGGAAAGAGGAAAGAATACGATGTATCTGTGTGAAGATCACTAGTACCAATTTAATCTCCTTTTAAATCAATATTGCCTACTTTTTTTAAAAAAAAATTTTTATTATTTCTAACAAACCCTATCATATGAGCAAAAAGTCACAAACTGGATGTCTGGATGTTCACCCGATAATGATAATATTAGTCATAATTTTTTGTTTGCAATCAGTAATATACCTCTGGGATCAATTATTATCATTTTACGCTGACCTCATATATGTTTTTTGACCTTATATTGTGTAACATTATTATGGTTAAAGGTTTTTTTGGACAATACTACCATTTGATTGTGTATATTTATCACAGTGGGTCCAGAATCAAGGGATTACAAGAAAACAAGATTAAACCATAAAGACCCAGTACTGCTTTTGTGTCACCTCTCAAATGAGTTTTTCTATATTCTGTACCTTTTTTTAAAAGTGATTTATCACCATATACTCTCATATTATCTTCTATATTTTGTGTTTTTTAGTGAAAATTAGGTATTTTCATTATTTAACGCATCAATTATGCAAATTTTTATTAAAGCTCAGTTTAAAGTTTAGGGTTATTATATCCAGAAAAGAGAAAACTGAAGAAAATGATCATTTTTTTCAGTAAAATCTCTCATTAACTGAACATAAACCCAGTGTGTCCATCCGCTGTCATTGATCCAACTCCATGGGTTTCACTGGTGAATCAGTGTTGTAGAAGATAATGGTGTTTCCATGGTAACTACGGAGCCTCTGAACATCTAAATGGGTCATATCTGATGACCATGTAAACATAATAAACTGTATTTTACACCAATAATTTACATGTATTGATAAGATAAGTGGATCAACAGGTATTACACAGTTTATATCAAGCAACAAAAAAAAAGCTAAAAAAGTTTCTTATTTTCCTTCACATTTCTTCAGTCTAGTTTTATAGCCTATTTGAGATTGGTTTCGGTTTTATCATCAGTCTCCAGGCCATTTTTTTGGAGGTGTCACACTCCTTTCAGAATTGAACTTTTTTTTTATTTTACTTGGTCTCCAACTCTGTGGACTTTATTTCCAGACTGTGCATCTTCTGATTTGTTAACACCACGACTGTGACTTGAATGTAAAACATCCTGCTTCAAATGCAGACCATAACTGAGTCTGGTAATTTAGTCTAAAAATGCATTTGGGGATTATAGGACATAGTTAATAGGATATTATGACCAGTGTTTTACACTTGAGCGTTGTCTCAGTGTAGATTTATCTATCACTCTGTTTTCTCAACCTCTATTTTCTTGGGATTAATCACATTAACCCATAAAAACCCAGTGCTGCTATGGCGTCAGTTGCCAAATTAAATTTTCTCCATATCTAACCTTTCTTAAGTGATTTATCACCGTTTAGTATAATACTATCATCTTTATTTTTGCATGATTGGGTATTTTCTCTATATTTTATTGAATGATAATGTAAATTATCATAAAAAGCTCAGATTAAAGTTGAGGGTTATTATATGAAAAACAGAAAAAACTCCAGAAAAGGTAATTATTTTAGTAAAATATGTCATTAACTGAGGATAAACCAAATGTGTCCATCCACAGTCATTGATCCGACGATATCGCTTTTACTGGTGAATCAATGGTGGAGTAGATGATGGTGTTTCCACCGTAACTACGGAGCCTCTGAACATCCAAATGGATCATATCTGCTGACCATGAAAGGATGACAAACTACATTTTACAACAATTATTTACATTATTGATATTAGTAGTGGATCACCAAGTATTAAACAGTTTAGATCAGTAGATGCTTTTGGTCGGTCAGGTGATGGATGTTTGGGTTTTTATGGGTTAATGATGCTTAATTCAGTGTAATGAGGAGAACATTTACCAGTATATTGTGCCATTTATAAAACCTGGTTGTCATAATGTCCTTGCTGTGCATCTGGTCTGCATTTGTTCTGGATTTGGTCTCCACCCCCCAAAGCCTTGGGTTTCTCTAGTCCTCAACACACTCTGGTCTTGGTAACAACTTGATCTCACTGTAGCTTCCTGAGACCCAGGAAAAGGAAGATTTTAGCTTTTTTATATTAAGTAATTGTCTTGATTGGAAACTGCAGAATGCAACACATTTTAAAAAAAAAATTTATTATTATTATTATTGAATGTCCT
Source organism: Fowleria isostigma (assembly GCA_029814645.1). NCBI lineage: Eukaryota > Metazoa > Chordata > Actinopteri > Kurtiformes > Apogonidae > Fowleria > Fowleria isostigma. The sequence continues at coordinate 25,473,279 of JAPTGZ010000010.1, read as the reverse complement.
TCGCTTTGGACTGCATTTTTTAAGTAAAACTGTCAAACTTTTGTCCCCTACAAAGGACAAAAATGCATTGCTGGGTCTTAGGAGGATAGGGTACTTTTGATTTTCTGTAAAAATGCTGACAGTTTTCCTCTTTAACGCATACAATTTAAGTTAAATCGTCTGAAAGTCTGAGCTACTCTCACTGTTTAAATATATAATAGACATGGGTTATGTATAGACAACATATTAAAAAGTTTTTAATCAAATGTCTTCATTCTGAGGATCAAAAAAGGCTTGGAATTATCATATTTTGACCTTCATTCCACATATATCAACGTCAAAAAATGTACTCCACTTATCCCATAATGACTCAAACAGCCATCAGCGACCACAACCATCTACTGATCTAAAAGGTTTAAGAACTTTTGAACCAGTAAACCTATTAATATATTGAAAAAATTGATGCAAAATGCAGTTTGTCACCTTTTCATAGTAATCAGATATGACTCATTTGGATGTTCAGAGGCTTGGTAGTGAACATGGAAACACTGTCATCTTCTACAACATTGATTCATTTGTTAAACCCATGGAGTTGGATCAAGGGTTCCCAACATTTTTTGTTTTGTGACCCCATTTTAACGTCACAAATTTTTGGTGATCCCAGACATACAAAACGGAGATTTTTATTTTTTTTTTTAGCTAAAATTAGTTAGTTTTTGATCATTTAATAGTTTGCTATACTATGTTACAAATAAATGTTAGTTTTAGATGACATTTAGTCAACATAATGTATATTATTATGGATGGAGGTAAAAAAAGCAGGTGTAGATTACTTTTTTTCTGTGGTCAGGATATGTACAGTCAGTGGAGCTTGTGTTTACATGTCTACAATTAATACTGAACAAACAATTAAGATCATGCTCTCTCAGATATTATATCCTGCATTTTATTCAAACTTGATTTTATTAGGAAAAGTGTGTGATGTTTTAACCCTTTCATGCATAGTGGTCACTACAGTGGACCGTTATTCTCCAGCTGTTCTCTTGTATATTCATGGGTTTTGTTGTTTTAGTTCAATACCAGCCGACACAGTGGACGCTTATGCACATCCCATAATACACTGACATTCATACCATTACTGTAACTTTACTGTTCTAGATAAACCTGATCCACAGTAACATGTTTGAGTGTAAATCAATTGCTTGTTATTGTTATTAGACTGTAGTTAACCTTTTTTAAAACATTTTTTTTACATATTATATACATGAAATGAGTAATAACTAGTATTAGAGTATGATAAATGTGAAAAACATTAGATTTGCAGGATTAAAAATGTTTTTATTTTAAGTTTTTTTTATATAAAAACAAAACATAAACAAGGGACAAAGGTAAAAATGGTAAAAAAAAAAAAAAATTAAAAAGGAGCGGAATGAAATACAACATATACATTCCCGCCCATTTACCCCATCTTTTTCTACTAATCAAAGTCCCATGTATTACTCCAAGCAACTTAACAAATCTTACACACATCAAAATTAATTCTAAACAGTCCTGCACAAAATGCAATAAAAGAACAAAATACAAGAATAGATTTAAAAAACAGAAGAGGCTGCACAATTCAAAACAATTAAAACATTAATAAAATACATGTTTCTTTGCTTCAAAAATTAAACACATGGTGTCCAGTTGAGTGG
>JAPTGZ010000010.1:25177577-25194540 GCA_029814645.1 Fowleria isostigma | reverse complement strand
TAAAAGTATACCTAATGGTCCTTTGAAAGCCATTTAAAAACAATGCTGATTTTTTTTTTTTTTTTTTTTTGGAAAAGTAGCTACTTATACACAACACACACACACACACACACACTGGTACAAACTGACATTAGCACATTAATGACATCAACCACAAATTTCCTGTTTGTGCTCCACCTAATGCATGTAATGGCAATATTTCTCAACTAAATGTTTTAGTGGGCAAATGTGTGACTGTGTGTTATAGTTTTTTTGGCGAGAGTTTGAGACAGACATCGTCTCGATGGCTGTCCCAGCGCTTCATCTGGGTGTTGGTGTTTATGCAGCTGAAGACGGGACGCTGCGGCCCAGCTTGAGCTCCTTTTTTTTCCAGACACCGAGTCACATAGTCTGCCCATGACCTCAGCCCAGGTTCGACCCAACACTGATTTCATGTGTTTATGTTTGCTAACTGATAGCCAACATGTTGTGCGTTAATATTACAGAGTGTCGTGGCGGCCTCCACCTCTGGAAAACGCAGCCCTCTGACGTTTCAGAGGGTGTGTTTGTTAGTGTCTGGGAGTCCGGCATGTTCAAACGTCTATTAACTTACATTGGTTCTATTCCCGAAGGCAGCGTAGAATGGCTGCTTGTTATGCTGGAACAGGTTCTTGATGTCCGTAAGGCATTCAATCTTGAAGATTTCAGGTTTCTTCTCAATGACCTCCCTGAAGCAAAAAGATACTTTGATTAACATGTTGTAGATTCTCTCCATGGAATGGTTGGAAAAGCCACTTAAATTGCATTATGTTCAACAAGGGCCTATAACAATGTCTTATTTTTAGGTTTTATAGTGAAAAACACATCATTAAGCACCATAATAAATAACAATAATCATCTTCCTTACAGTTAATGTATTTGTTATGAATAAGGCATTTTACCACAAGCATTTTCCCATTTGTAGCACAAGCACAACAGCTGAATGCTCACAGAGAAGGAGTGTCACCTATAAAATCTATTCAGTATAATTACACTTGGATCTTTATGCTTAATGGGGCTTGTGTTTTATTGTGTGCCAAGGGAAGATGGAGACATTTACTGTTATTAAGTGATACTAACAAGCCAATGACATTAATCCTTTTCCAAAAAACCTAGTGCTGTAACAATAGAAGCGTTCTGCCAAATTAAACTAACGAGGCTTTCACTACTATTCCTCTCTCTATATATGAAACCTAAGCATGATACAAACCAACTGTCAGGTCCTACATTAAAGTTTACAGATAGCCTAAATCATTTTCGATTTATTCTTGGCCAGACCTTGCAACAGGAGCAAAAGTTATAGTCCTTCAAGTTAAATATTAATTCTCCCCTATAGACGAGTCAGGAAGTCTCCATGATGTAGAGTTTAACTCTTTAATGAGCATGTCCATTATATACCAATGGTGCTGACCTAAAAGCTTCCACTGTACATGAAACATTTCATAATAATTCAGAACTGGCTGGAAAGGATGGAAAAAAAGAAAAGATGAGGATGAAACTCAAGTTTAGAAATGGCAAGCCAATGCTGAACAAGAGGGTATTTTAACACCAAAGCAATATTAAGTATAATACAATATTAAATGGTTATTACTAAACTCAAGATTGAATTTTCTGTAGCCTTAACAAGCTCAGCACATGAAGAGATTATTAAAATGAATGAGGAATTGGAGAAACTGAAGGATTCTCAATCACAGAAACTAATGGGCTATTTATTTAAAATTCCTGCAAACACACACGATGTGCAGACACAAGGGTTTTTTTGGGTGGAGAAGAAAAAAAGAAGCTTTAAGGACTTAAGAGAGTTTGGGAATAAAACCCTGAAAGTGGCAGCCACTTAAAGTGTGTCTTCCTTTTACCTGTGAAAAGCAGAGAATAGACTGCTGGGAGACAGCATGAGAGGCCCCCGGGGCAGGATGATGCCGCCGTCATTGACCCACTGCAGGTATCCACGTGTCATGTCTGCCATGCCAATGGCCCGCGCTGAGCAGTACAAGAATTTGTAGCCATTCCTGCCGTCAGGAAGAGGAGCACTCATTAATGTTACAGACGGATATCATGACCATCATTAGCACCTACTAAGAATAGCCATTAAATTGGTTGCTTTCAAATTATGCAAATCTTCTACTAAGGATCAATTCTGGTGAAACAGTGCACATGGTGAGTGTAGCCATATTTTAGGTTTTAATACTCTATGCATGAAAAAAACACTCCCTCAAGCTCACAGCAGACAATTAGAAACATGAGCACCGACACAGTTTTAAATTGTTTTTAGTTTCCAAAATACTTCTTTGTCTGACACTTATATTTACTGAGTCATTCACCTCAAAGCGCCCCCCACGCAAACAATGGGAGGATAAGCAACCCTACAAAGACGACTGGGAATCATACCCAGACGACGCTAACCGCTGGCCGACCATTTATCCCTCCTTTGTGATTAATCACTGACATTTTGCACTTACTCAGCGACTGAGTGGTAAAGCTTGGCAATTCCCTGGTGGGTCCAGTCCTTCCCCAACTGTGGCAGGATTTGTCCAAACACATCGGACCTGCACAGTAAATAAACATAAACATTATCTGTGACATTAAGCCCCTCACTATCTAAGATATTAATACTAAAAACGAAGCAGTGACAGAATGGGGCCAGAAGAAATGTGTAGAAGATGGTTCAAAGAAATTCATAGAAAGCGCCATTAATACATTATTTCACTATAAATAGCAAACATTAAGGAGTGTTTTCCACTAATGAGACTTCGTCACCCTTAAGGAAGGGCCTGTCTCAACCTGAGCTTATGGCCATGTGTACTTAATAGGCTGAAATGTAAATGGGCTCATTATAGTGCCCGTGCTCTTTGGCCTATTACTCAAAGAAAGCCACAAATGTCACATGCTGGCCTTGACGGTCACAGAGATAATAAGCTCAAGTCGGTGGGGAAATGTTTGATGTTGATTACATGTGACCCCAACAGAGCGGCCGTCAATTTTCTTTCAAAAGAGCCAAAGCCCACTTTTACACTAATTAAAAGCTCAACATAAATAGTTCTAGATTGTGGTCATAATTAATGTCTGCTAATTGAGAAGGATGTAAAATGTGCCCATGGTAATTAAGTTCTTCAGAAAAACCATGAAAGTTGTTTAGAGATGGAAACGAAATCATCATTAAAACCAGTTTATAATTATCTTTTTAAATTTATTCCTACACAAGTTCAAGCCACCTTTCATTTACCAAGATGGTTGTCACGGCTTGAAAACACTGCAAAAAATGGCTGGTTTTACAGTCATTTTCTGCATTTAAATGGCATAAATGACAATATTTTTATTTGGAATTTGGCAGAAATGTTGTCAGTAGTTTCTGGAGCAAACAAAAAATACGTCAATTTTGCACAGACATCTCCATAAATAGTAAAACCGGTGGCCTTTTTCCGGAACTGTATTTGATTTGGAGGCACATACTTGGTGATGGTGCCATCAATGTCGGAGATAATGACTTTGTCGTCCCAGTTCCACAGGTAGATGGTGCCCTCACAGCGACATGTGCCCTGGTATTGGGTGGTGATGCTAAACGTCACGTCATTAGGTCCTTCCTTCAGTTTCAGACTGCCCTGTGGATGAAAAAAAAAAAAAAAAAAAGAGTGAATGCGACTGGAGGCACAGTGGGTTTCATTCACGGACTTGTGTTTCCACAGCGCACGCCTCGGGTGAGGTCTGCTTTACCCCAGCGTACATATACGTGCCTTTAGAGCCACCTGCAGGCCAAAAGAAGCAAACACACAGTTTCACAGTTAACCAGCAGAGGGAGCTTCAACCTGCCAAATAAACCTCCAAAAATACAAATTCCATTGAATCCACTGTAGTCAAATTACCTGGCTACAATTTCTGGAAACCTGCAAGTTTTATGCTTAAAAATAACAAATGAGAATAAAACATTTTAAACTGGAGGATATTACCCAAGTTATTGCAAGCAAACAGTAAACTCCTTATGACTTTGTAGGCTAAATGATTTTTAAGGAAGGGAAACGTACAAGATTTACTTACTATCTGATCAGAAGAGAGGCGGAGTGACTTCCTGTAGGTGTGTGGACTGGAATGGTGCGGAGCATCTACTGGCTGCAGTCTTTCTTGACAGGACGCAGCACTCACTTCCTTGGCTTCTTCATCACTGGAGGAGTCTCCTGCTTTAGGCCTATTTACAAAAAAACAATCATTATCAGGAACAGATTACAATCCACCATCGTTATCATTTCACTCAATGACTTAAATGACAAATGTCTTTTTTCTTTCCCTGTATTATCTTCAAGACTTTCAAGAACTATCAATATATATATGTTAACTGTTATTCTTCATGCTCACACTTTATGGTCAAACAAATTGCAAAGTCCATTTATTTGTCATCTTGCGTCTTTCAAAGTATAATATGGCAGGGGTCTCAAACATGCAGCCCGGGGGCCAAAACCAGCCTGTCAAAAGGTCCAATTCGGCCCACAGGATGAATTTGCAAAGTGCAAAAATAATAATAACATAATAACTTATAAATAGTGACAACTCAATTTTTCTAGGTTCTAGGTTCAACTGGACAAGTTTTACTCTTCCGAATAGAACACTAGTCCAGTTGAACCTCGAAGTAGTACCAAGAAGAACAATGACCTGGGCAAATGAGAAACTGTTCTTGATTTAGTTCCATACTCCAATTTTTTAACAATATTATACCTGCTACTAAATGTTTGTTTAACATTGTGTGTAATAAACATGTATAAATGATAAGCATTGTTAAAACTGCACATATTTTTCTTAAAAAAAAATTTTTCAGGTTATTCACGTTTTTTGTTAAAGGATAGTTTGTAAATATAAATGTTTTCATCATTTAATGTTTTTTATTGCACTAAAGAGGAAAAAGTTGTCATTTATAGGTTATGATGCCATTATTTTTCTTGTCTGGCCTACTGGATATCCAATGGGCTGAATGCAGCCCCTGAAACAGATGAGTTTGAGACCCTTGTATTATGGGATTTTATACATGGAAGTGGATCAATGAGGCTCTATTTTTACCATCCTTTTTACAATCCTATGCCAGGGATCAAAATTAAACTCACTGCACATGACTGAATATCAATAAATCTTCACTTACGGTAAAGGCAATTTCTCCTGAGATATAGAGGGACCTTCCTCTAAATGAGACTCCTCCTTTGTTTCAAGCTTCGTCTCTGACTGAAAGAATGAATGGGAGAAAAGGCAAAATGTCAGAATGATTAAGACAGCATCTATAAAAGCACAGGACTTTACACTTCAGTACTAGAAGCTGAAAGCAGTTGTACAGATTTTGTTTAAGGTAGATGGGAAGATGAGGTCTGCACACCTGCTTGATCGTACTATCTGCCCGCTTTCGCCAGAACCACCAGCGGCCAGACTTCTTTGGCATTTTCTCTTTCACCCAGGCCTCCTCTGTAGCCTAAAGTCAACATAGACAGATGCAGTAAACTGATTGTTCTGATCTACATTTAATGATTAAAACACAAAAATGTTAAATACCTTTGGCAAATTCTTCTGAAATGCTTGTAGACTTAAAATCAAGGGTGCAGCTAGTGTCCAGTTATAATATCTGAAAACACACATATAAGTTAGAAGTTTTGATGGGTGTCACCTCTAATATGTTTTGCACATTTCTCTTAACTGAAATGAAAGTTACTCACCTATTTCCTATTTTCACTACCAGGTTGGGGTTATCTATAATTGCTGGGTTTTCAGCAAATTCATGATAGGTAATGATATGCTCCATGAACCTTTCTGCAAATACACATGGATGAAAAATGTTAATTAAAGACAGGATGAAAACATGAGTGGTAGAAGACATATCTTGCTTAGAGGTTCACAGCAAGGTCAGGAAACCTTTACTTCTACTAGCAGCGAACTGAGAGCCACAATGAACACCTAATTCAAGTAAATTTATTAGCAAAAATATGAGTGAAACTAGTGTTACGATTTAGCATTATGTGTGGATCTGTAAATTGATGCGTCGACATAGACACTGTTGGCAAACCTGTTTTTTTTTTTATTCCTAAAACATAACAATATAAAATACTAAATATTATAAATACACTATTTGTAGTGCTAACAATCCCACATTTTAAATCCTAGCTGATCCTAAGGCTAAATCTTTCGAAGTGATTTCTCACATCCTGGTGTACCTTTGGATATTTCAGCATTCTCAGTGAGTCCTCCACACAGAGATAGAGTGACGTCAGGAAGGTCACCAGCTGAGTCAGACAGACACTCTGTCCCACTGTCAGCTGCCGCGCTGCCCACTGACTGTGGAGACTGTGAACCAGAATGCATCTCCGAGTCCATCCAGTGCTTAGTGGCCGCCTCAGATTCACTGTTATGACAGAAATAAAGCGTATGAAGTACAACCACTAATGATGCTGACCCTCAGGGGTTTCACAGGCAGAGGTGATAAGTTACTAATTTCTGCTTGCTATTTTTAATTAAAGTGGGCCAAACGTTAATAATTATGGGGTTTCATTAGCTAACCTCTTAGGAAAATATCGTGCAGCAACATCAGGTTCAAGTACATTCAGGTCATCTAGGTAGATATCCTCGGGACCCTGGTGCTGGCTCCTCTTTGGGACACCTGCATTTAATGACACAATTATTCATCAGTTAAGGTCCAGTAATAACTTTGGTTAAGCAAGACATGCTGGCTGCTGATAGCCACCCAGTTTACCTTTTTTCTTAGAGGGTGAGTCACTTGGTTGGGCGTTGGAAGGTGTGGAAGTTGCCAAACTGGGTGAGAGAACATCCAGGGGCTGTGTAGGGGTTATAGGACTCACAGAAGTAATGGTGTCTAAAGAATCTAAAGAACTGACAGGAGTTACAGTGGTGATGGGGGTGCGTGGCTCTGGTTTGACGATAGTACACACTGAAGTGCTGATGTCTGGTTTTTGAAGCCCCGTCTCATTCTCCATGGCCTCAGAACTCAGGATGACGCGGAAGTGGGTGCTCTCGGATGGCGTAATGGTTACTGTTTTTAGAAGGTCAGCTTTCTCTTTTTTGATCACCTGGACATAGGAGATGAGACACACATAAATAAGACAAGTCCACCAACAGCTACTGGAAGTTCAGATGAATGTTACTGAACAGAGAGGTTTACCCTGGTTGTTTCTGGAAACTCCCCCCAAGTCCACTGCATGTGAGACTCAGCTCTGAGCAAACTCTCTGAGGGCCTGACCACCAGTTCAGAATCACTCTTTGGGGAAAAGGCCTGAGACAAGCCATGGCTACAGAAACAGATAAAGAAACGCAAACAACCAATAAGACAAAATTCACTTTACAATCAATGCTGCATGTTTAAAGCTAAAAGTCCTGTGTTTATCAAACATACCTGTCATCTGCAGGCCAGTCCCCATCAGACAACGGATAACCATCAAGACTGTGTCTCGCTGCAGGTAGTTTGGGGTCAATATCTCGCATTGTGGTAACTGAGGGTGACCTAGATCCAGGGCAAAAAAACCAAAATATAACAATATACTCTAACTCCTTTTATACCCACCTTGTCTGAGAAAAGAATGTTGGAGTCTGAAATTACCTTGAGACATGTGCTGCAGTCTCTTCATCAGAGCTCAGGTCCATTTCAAAGATCTCTTCATTTTGCCCATTGTTGGACATAGCAGCAGACGTAGCAGCAGGCGTGTTAGCAGCAATAGCAATAGAAGTAGTGACTGACATGGGCGGAGTCAGCTCCTCTCTACGGGGGTCTCCTTTGTGCTTCTTCCTTCGTCTCTTCTTCTTTTTCGTGGTCACCGTGCTCGGCGTTGGAGGCTCAGGTGGGTCCTCTGGGTCGGCAGGGTCATCTTCCAGATCTTTAGGCGCTCTGTGCTCCACCTCTGAGATCCAGAAAAGGTGACTCTCGGTAGGGATTGGGGAGGTGGCTAGATGTGCAGGGACAATCTGCTAAGAGACCAAATAAGAACAGAAAGAAATGAGGGGTAAGTCACAGTATTAAAGCAAAGCCAATTTAATTAGAATGTTCCTGCAACTTGAACAGGGTTCTTCTCAGTATGATCACAATAAGAGTCTCTGTGAGAGCTCTGCAGCAAGAAGACTGAGTAATACATCACCTGTCATATCTAGCAAGTACACAGTAGAGAAATTTATTCCTCACACAAACATTTCTCTTTAATCCAACATTGCTTCAATTTTAAAATTGCCACCAGGGCAAATAGATCTTGTGACATTTCAAAAGCAATGCCAGTTCTATCTTTTGTGTGCCTGGAAATTACTTCAAATAAATTCTCCAGGGTCAATAAGCATCTTTGGAAACTAAACATATCTTTTGGTTAATATTCAGAAGCACAAAAAATGTAATTTAAAGGAGTCCCTGCCCTCTCTGATTTACCGTCAGTACTACAAAGCAGAGATGTTTTTATTTGTACCACTTTGTGCTATCTTTTTACTCTGTTTTTAAAAGATTGGCCAATCTGTGTAGTATACCAATACTCACATTCTGCTGCTCAGCCTCCTGGACAAAAAAGGCCTCTCCATTGTCACCAAGCTTCATGTGCAGGTCAACTGGTTCTCCATTAACCTCAATGTCAATCTGAAAGCATTTGGCAAAGATAGAAGATGACACATTTGAACAATAAACAATGTGAAAACGAGTGTGAAATTGTGTTAACAGAAATCGCTGGTAAATCTACGTCCATGTAAATCATTTTTCGTTTTTATTCAAACACTGAGGCCATTTATTACCTATTCTGTCAGGCCACACAGAATGCCAGTAGCTATGAGCAGCCTTTTCCCCTAAGGCATCAAAAAAACCCTTGTAATTGTATGAGACTTCTGGACTTGTATTCTGCGAGGCCTGCCAACAGAAAAGCTCCATTCATGTTTGCCAGGCAAACCTAAACCCCAGAGGACCTGAGACCATTCAGAAACCTGACACCACAAAAGCAAAAACCAGGTCACGTCTGGCAGAGACTACAAGAGGATGCAGACTTTGACTCGCAAGTGCTCTACCCAGTCTGAACTCAACCCCTCGGTATCCATTTCAATCAATGGACGACAAGATTACTGTTGTTTTTCTCCTTTTTCTGGGGGATCTACTCTTCTGTTGTATCGTCCCTTGACATCCTTTACTGCACATGTCATTTCTACACATCCTCTTACTTTTTCTCCCTCTGGGTTGTCAAAGGGAAATTTCAGTGCCCAATTAATAGAAGTGAAATGACTGAATGAATTAATAAATAAATAAATGAGGGTCTACTGTAACCTTTCACAGCTGAACATGTTAAATGTTGAGTTCTACATTAACTAAGGCCCTCAAAATTACTGACACTTGCCCACAAAAGAGAAATGGTGTTTAATTACTTTTCTGTAGTATGAGTTTGGAGTCTTGCTCAGTAGGAGCCTGAGAACAAAGTCCAATCTTTTTTTTTTTTTTTTTTTTTTTAAAATGCACTTTTACATTTTCTCAAAATGTAATTTTAAAACATTTCCAGTTGCTAGCCAAATAGACCAACTTGCCTTTCACAGCCAACATTTAATTAGTATCTGGCAACTACAGTAGAAGTCCCACTCTGTTACAGATACACATGCTGTATATTTTTAAAATCCAAGATACCAGATGGTATAGTTAACCCAGTAACTTACATATCAAATATATTTAGCGGCAGCACTCCAGTTTCGAGACCTGAGGATGTAATAATAGACCTCAGGGACATGTGAATAACTGTTATACAACAAACCCTGTTGAGGCCTTCTTCTACATTTCCTCCCCCTCCCACACATTCAAGTTGTAGGACTGTTGCCATGGGAACCACCCATTCATTCCTCCCTCCACACACATCAACATTCTGGGTAGGTGGTGAGACAGTGTCAGGCCCCTACAAATCAGCACCCACTTTAGTCCACAAGCAAGTAAATAAGCCTTTTTCAGGACTCTTATAACCTGTTATCATTAGAGAAAAGACAGTGAAAACACACATTAGGACTTTATCTACTTGTCTGAATCAATCACTACCAAGGGATTATGTAGACATGTTACACAAACTGACACATTTAAAAAATCTACATGATTTAATTAAGGCTTAAGCAAAATCTCACTACAGTTAAAACAAATACGCTTGTCCTTACTATATAATATACATTGTTCTACACCTATTAACACCTCCCTGTGTCAGATGCAACTTGTGAAAAAGGCCAAATCAAACAAGAGTGCTGTGAAAATGCTGTTTTTCTTGAGTGAGAAGTGAGAGCTGTAAATAGCACAACTTTTTGTGTACCGTGATTAATTGGATCTTATCTCCAGGCAAGAATATATAGTAACAAGTAGTTAGTGGAGATGGGAAAAATGCGGTACAGCCCATCTGTGTTCAGTGAACAAAAACACAGACTTCCCTGTATGATGCAAAACCATTCACTGAAGCACCAGATAGACAGGTAGCCTGACTGTTGAATGAGGTAGTTTATGCCTTGGGGGGTATTGCCTTTAAGCTCATGTTCTTTGAAGAGAAACACAACCTTACCAATATAAATGCATTTAAATCTGCTTTGCACTTCAACATAGGTGTTTTCGGTTAACACAACATGCAGTGACTTTCACTAAAAACATTCGTCACCTGGCTGGACAGGGGAAGACCCTGTTTTTGGCAGACTTCTAGAAACTATTTACTTATGGGCGAGGTCTTGTTTAATGAAGATTGTAGCTTACTACAAACCCTGTTTACTTTTAGATCACAAACAAAGCCTGTATGTTGATGTGACTGTCCCAAGCACACAACTGTGCCAGCAGAAAAACAGCATCAGACCTCCTTGTCTCAGATATATCCCTAATAATATATCCATCTGTTATACCTGTGTCTACATAGATACACCCATCATACCACTCTGATACTGCCACCTGGGGTAAACCCTGTATGGGCTACAAACTATAAACAGAGGAACATAAAGACAATTCATGGCTCACACAGAACTGACTGGACTTTAGTTGACTCTGGGTGGAGTTATCCTGGAGAATCATATTAGATCATCAATATTACACCAAGTGCTGCCCCGCCTGTTTGATATTGTGATAAAAGAATGTGGATGATTGAAGAATGTGGAATATACCAATATTTGTCCAGTTTGATTGGAAAGCTTTGGTCATGTATATCAAAGATTCAGGATATATAGTTTTATCCCCTTTTATGATACAAGGCCCTGGTGTTTCTGGTCAGCTGATGTAGAGACCAATGGTGCCTGGTAAAGATTAATGTTTGAAAGAAAGGTCCACACTTGTAAATCATATTAAAAGAAAATACAACAAGGCTTGAGATACAGTGGGACATCAAAGAACATATAAAGATGGTATTCAAAGAAATTAAAGTGGAGAGGCTGTGTTCACAAAGGTCTGCCACCAGTAAAAAACTTAGATAGATTCATGTAGGGGATGGGTACCAAACAGGTCCTGGGGCTAAATAATTAAAGACCAGAGTATCGACAAGCTCCCATGTTATTGGTTTTCCTAACAGTACTGGAGACAAAAAAATAGAAAATAGATTTCCTATGTCACAGAGCAGCATAATGGTTGTCTTGCAAACTTTTTTCACTGACAGTTGTGCTGTAGATGAGATTCGGGTCTGTGGGGGCACAGGTCGGTTCTCTGTCACACACTGCAGCTACAAACAGCTCAAACACAAAAACATCAAAGTGACAACAGCCAATGTTCACAGAGAACTAGGAAAGACAGGGGTCACTGCATTCACAGACTCCGACAAGACCAACAAGTGCAACAAGTCCTTTACGTTTTCTGGCGGAAACAGGAGCAATCCATCACAAAACATAACAGGAGTCCATGATGTAAAGATGGAGAAATGCAGTCGACCCTGGAGATGAAAACTGACTGAGAGCTAACTGGCTATGGATCTGTTCATTAATTTAATCTGTAAAAGCACATCATCTGAGCTGAGTAGACTGGATTTAGAGATTTGGAGGCTTTGGGTCAATTACTGACACTCAAAATACTGATGAGGAAAAATCCCAACATTCAGTTTGATTCATAAAATCAGCTGTAAATAATTACTATTGACATTTGTTTTCTATTACTATCATAACAAATACAATAAAGAGTAACAGCACCAATAAATCTTAATGATAGTTTAGCTGTACATATACAATCATATTAATTGATTAATTATCCATGTTAAGAACTTACTAGGAATTTTGTCCTTTCTTAGCAAAAGGAAGAATAATGAATTGTTTATGTGAACTTATATATGACATTGTACGCTGTGTGAAAAACAGGGTCTACCTCTTCACAGGACAACATTCATGACTCTTATTTTTCTTTGGGAAATTTAGAAAATTCTTATTTGGGAAACTCTTGATACTGAGCAAAATGAAGGATAAGAAGAAGCTCGACTCACCACTTTCTCTTTCGATCGCAATACTCCCAGTTTGCCAAAGCGTACATGGAATGGTGAGCACTGGTAGGTGCCATCTCTCTGGCGGACAACCACCACATCAATGCAGCCGGATAACGTGGCTTGATTTATGCCCTTATACAGTTCTTTGACGGTTACCAGCACCTGACCTGCCAGCTGTCCCACGTAGTTCATGGTGTCCGCCTGGAGGAAGAATGACAACAAAGTGTTAGCAAACTGAAGGTGTGTAGGTGTGTGTGTGTGTGTGTGTGTGTGTGTGTGTGTGTGTGTGTTGGGGGGGGGGGCGACATTGTGCAGCTGAACTCTTAAAAAACAATTTTGGTCCATACAAGTCGTGGAATCTAAGAGTATTCAGACCTGGAAAGTCCTTCGGTCCACTTATTTGGGTTGGATTGCATTCTCATTGCACTCTTTGTTAATAGACCAAAATGTGTAAACAGAAGCATGTATGATATGAACTGCACTGGCATTGGACAGAAAAGTCAGGAGCAGCGTGAATCAGAGATGGCAGGTGTTCATGAAAACAAACGTGGAGGTCCTACATGCAGTTATCGTTTGCAGAATATGTACTCTATTTTTATAGGCAAAAATTTACGAAAATAATGAATGTTAAGTGTCCAGAACAGCTCATTCTGAGCCAGTTTCATAATATGGGTATCCGACCAAATGTCAATGAGAAGTTCAGTCTCCTCATAGCTACACATCTGTCCATGGCTCATGGCTGCTGTTATTAGCTCTCAGTGTTGCCAGAAGGGAAATGACGTTATCATACCAGAAACTTAAAATGATCGCATTTTGAGGAAAATTATTGTACATACCTGATTTGACGTTGCTCAGTCAGGACTATCAGCTTCAGTAAAATATGACCACAGACCTTGTAAAGCATGTCTTATAATGCAGTGTGACCTTTAAATAAACTAACAGCACTGTTA
The DNA here is from genome assembly GCA_029814645.1 of Fowleria isostigma. Taxonomy (NCBI): domain Eukaryota; kingdom Metazoa; phylum Chordata; class Actinopteri; order Kurtiformes; family Apogonidae; genus Fowleria; species Fowleria isostigma. The sequence continues at coordinate 25,181,180 of JAPTGZ010000010.1, read as the reverse complement.
GAAAAAAAAGCTTTTCTGCATAGTTCTCAGTTCAACTGGACTGGTCTGATAAACTTTTGATTACGTTTCGTTTCACTCGTGCTACATCGTGTGTTGATTGGCGCTAAGGAGGCATGTGAGACATTGTGCAGACTGTTTGCCAATAGCCATGACGTGAAGGGGGTCAAATGATCATACGTTATGGGATTTTTTGAATTATTTATCGTTCATATGGTGAAATTATCATACAAATACTATGTGACCAATCGGCAGACTACGCCTATATACAGTCCTTGGCCAATCCCACATTAGCAACTGTTGCTAGGGAGCAGAACCTCTGACAAACAATTAGCATTGAGCAAGATGATGAAGCATTGTGCTTGTGGAGCCTGTCGTTCCTACAGTAGATGTCCTGAATATTTGGAAGGAGGTGTTCTCTTCCACCCATTCCCAAAGCCTAAAACTCAACTACACAGATGTCTTGTGTGGATTCAACATTGTGGCAACCCCATTATCATCATGTGAACCATGTTACAGCTAACATTGTTCATAGTGGCTACCATTTAGCCAATCATCCTTGGCTAGTATTGTCAGTCATTTGTACTCTGAGATGGATCTCATAAAATTGTATGTCATGCCAATTTTTATGACATTTGGCATGCAATTCCAACCTTTCGCATGTTGTTCAACTATTTGATCACGTGTCAGTTTACACCTAGATATCCAGTTCACATAACCCTAACCCCTAACTGTAACCTTAATCCTAATGTGGTATTTCACTCGGCGTGAACATACACAAAGTATATGATGTGTGTAGATGACACATCAAAAGTGGTGTGTTACACGAGTCATAACATTGTCTTAGGATCATCAATTGCGACAAATCCAGTTATGATTTACAGAAAATCTTACCCAGCAGTGCAAAAGCATAACTGGCCCAGAAGTTTCTGCTTGTTGCATTTTATATGCAAATTGTGGGGCTTCTGTTTCGATTGGGACCGGTGTATGGATAGGTATGCTATGTTGTCAGAAACCTGTAGCTGAGCTAGAACCGGTGTACAGATAAGGTATGATACGCTGTCAATTACAACAGCATAGCATACCTATCCATACACCGGTTCTAGCTAAGCTACTGTACCTTAGCTAGAACACCGGTCTGCTTTAGCCTCGATCAGAGTTCTTTCCCCATCATTTCTGAAGTTAATGCTGGGGCTGTAGCTCTCGGCTGCTCGGCCAACTCTGAAAGCTTGTTGGACATAGCAACTGTAACTAGGGGGCGGGGCCCTACCAGTGAGTCATATTATCGTACGTCTGGCAACCCTGTCTGGCTACCCGTGGGGCTTGGCTACTTCCAACAGCTACGGTGGCTTGTCAAGCACAAAAAGGCACATGGTGCCTTGGTCTGTTTCAGCTCGAGGCCGGTTATATTCACACCAAAAGTGAACCAACTCAGACTCCGCTTGGAAGCAGACTGAAACCACCAAGGCCAAGGCCATACTGTAGTCTCAGTCCACTTATTTGATTCAAATCTTAGTTCACATGTGCATTTCATACCTAAAAAAATGTCTGGACCTTCCGGGGAAACGAGCTCTGGTCCGTTTCAAATGGACCAAATGAACTAAGTGTGAATACACCCTAAATGTTTTCCACTTGAGTTCACTTCAGTTCCTTTGGCCTCTTGGTGCTCTCACGGTTGCCCCATTCTTTTAAGTATTACGTTCCATACATCACAGCAGTGTCATTTGTCTTTTGCTTTCATCTTTCAGCTCTTTCTGTGCCTGCCTGTGTGCCCTGTGGTGCCTGTTATCTCCTGACCTGTATACAGACTGCCAGAGTGCCACTGTTACCCTGCCACTGGCTGCTGTCCCACCAGAGTGACATCAGAGAAGGGGGGCGGGCTCCTGACACTGCAGCTCAAACAATGAGATGAGACAACCCCACACAAGACTTCCCACTCCCCTCCACTGCAAGCAGCTGACTTCCTGTTTACACTCCCGACCCTCCACTGTGTGTATCAGATTAAATACATACATACGTCTCTGAGCTTTGTTTGAGAAGACCATTTATAAAAACTGCTCATTATTTCTGTCCAAGCTACAGAATCAAAGACAATATTTCTCACAGACCAGACAGCATGATTACTACAGCTCTCCAGACATCCTGTACCTCTTCACTGAACTACATTATCCACAGCCATATGTGTACAGTGAAACAGAGTACATACACAACTGATACCGGGAACTTTGCAAACAGGACTTTAGTTTGCATGGGTCAGGGTCTAGTTTAGTAGGGCTTGTAAACAAATTCCCCAGCTGACTTCACTGACTTGATGTAACCTGAAATGCTCCAATCACACACTGACCTTTTGTTCAGAGTTTGACCATGAGAGCTGTTGAGGGCTGGGGTAGAGTGGAGAATGGGGACATTTGTGCAAGGGTAGCATCACAGAATAGACTGAAAACAACTCTGAATATTTTCATAGTATTCACTCACAGAGGCAAGCTTCATGTTGGAGTCAAGTCATAATACAATAGAGTAAGTTGACTGTTGAAGGAATAATTTGATGTGAGACAATAAAAAGTTTTTTGACACAAATGTATTTGCAGTATGACCAAGTTCTGCTTAGGTTGAGGCATACCGTTGTATTTTATTGGACCAAAATGTTATTGTGGATACGATCTTATTTGTAATTCTAATTGTAAATATTTATTTTTATGCCACACAACTGTAAGTTTTTGATGAACAAGGGTGTCTGGTGTTCATTTACACAATATATCGCAATCCTTTCAAAATACACATCATTTGTTGTAGTCTTTGCTGTGGTGAGGTCAATGACTCAAGCCTCCAACAAAACAGATGCAAATTTTAGAGCTTTAGTACTATGCCTCTATTGGGAAAAATAAATCCATGTGCCAAATGTTGCTAGACGGTTTTATGGAATTGTTTTTTTTTGTTTGTTTGTTTTTTTCCAGTTTATTTTCTTCATTTTGTAGAAGAAATGCCATGTTGTTTTGAAGTCATGTTGAATAAAAAACATAACTGGAGAAGATCATTTAATCTCACTGTTACTTTAACACCAGCACATGTTTTTACAAAGGGGCTGCCTGGAAAAGTGCCAGGAGTCAGTTATCTAGGAAGCAGTTACATGTGTCAAACACGTTTTACCTGCTAATACTCACCTTTTTCCCCCTTCCTTAGGAAAAACAAAAAAAACAAAACAACAAAACACACATTGGCCTATTGACCAATAGGAAACATGAGATGGTTGGCAATTTTGAATTATAATATTTATTGTTTAGAGATTAGTAATAGTGACTTTACAGGTTATAACAGATTTGCTGGCCAGCATGTACTACGTATGTACTGTGCGTTCATACACACTGCTCAGCAAAAATGACTACAACCCCTTTGAAAAGTAAGATTTTACTCAATATCTCAATGAATATAAGCACAGTTTCAAAAAATTTGGACAAAATTGAGTTTTATAGAGGATTTCTTTAACTGAGAACATAATATGTTGTACAATGTTCCATAGAAAATATTGATTCTCAAAGAAAACTCAAGGTATTGTGTTAAATCTGTTGGGGTGTAGTCATTTATGCTGAGCACTGTGTGTGTATGTAT
>JAPTGZ010000010.1:25082730-25096363 GCA_029814645.1 Fowleria isostigma | reverse complement strand
CATTTCACTTTTTTAATTTCATGAGATTTGCAAACTGAAGTCTCTGGACTTGGGCCCTTTTGGAATTCACCGATTCAGTTTGGTAATAGAGTGTGTGATCCAATTTAACTCCTAATTCATATGTTCTTATCAGTTTAAAGGAGAAAAGAACATTATCAGACTTTGGCTACACATTAGAGAATGCTCTTTGTTGACATGTTTTTTCTTTTTCTTTTTCCATTTAATGACAAAATACAAAGGATCACTCTAGTATCCCCTCTTTGTAGCTTTCTCATCAAATGGCAGTGGTGATTTGAGTCAAGCCCAGGTCGTTGGAGTCTTCCCAACCCTGATAGTGCATCGAGGACATGTCCATGGCTAGTCATACTTGCCTGGCCTGCCTTAAATCCCTCCGACCATCTACAGGACACGAGTGGTCCCTCAGGGTGCTCCTTACCCGGCTAACGCCCTGGGAGTCCCCTTGTCCATGAGCACTGGGGCAGCAAAAGTCCCTGAAGCACCTCTTGAAGTTCTCATCCAGGAAGGCGTAGAGGATAGGATTGAGGCTGCTGTTGGTGTAGCCCAGAGCCACGCAGAAGAAGTAGGCCGCTGTCACAGCTGTGGTCTCGGGCACATTGCTCGACAGCGCCTTGACCAGGATGAAGATGTGGATGGGAGTCCAGCACACCACAAAGACAGCAACCACAACCAGGACCAGTCGAGTGATCCGGCGGAGGTTACGGTCTTTCTCACGTGAGCCTGACAAGAGGCGCACGCTCTTCAGCCTCAGAACCATCAGGGTGTAGCAGACAGTGATGATGATGACAGGGGCAACAAATGCAAAGATGAAGACGCAGATCTTCATCAGGGTATCCCAGTAAGTGTAGGGTTCAGGGAACTGCAGGGCACACTCTGTGGTCCCTGTTCATTACACAATGACAATAGTGTGTTTAACAAATACAATAAGAACATTTTTCATTGAAAACTAATTGCAAATTAGTCTGATTTTTAACAAATGACTTCATAACATCCGCCAGGTCACATTTACTATATAGCTGTCACTCAAGGGTTAGGTTTACATTTGATCCATGTTTAACCCATAAAGACCCACTGCTATGTCTGTGACAATTCCCAAATAAAATTTCCCTAGATTAAACCTTATTAAAGTTATCTTCATTTATCATGATATTATCCTCTCCAGTTTGCATTTATTCAGTGAAAACTAGGTATTGTCCGATAACTTATTTACTGTCCATGTACTTTAATCATCCTATTGTGCTTATATTTGAGGATTATTATACCAAAAACAGAGAAAACTTAAGAAAAAGTGACCTTTTTCAGTAAAGTACATCATTAAATATAAACCAACTGGTGAATCATTGTTGTAAAAGATGATGGTGTTTCCACGTTCACTACGGAGCCTCTGAATGTCCAAATGGGTCATATCTGATGACCACAAAAAGATAACAAACTGCATTTTACAACAATTATTTACATGGGTTGATAGGACTAGTGAATCAACAGTGATCCACCTTTTTATATTAGTAAATAATTTTGGTCACTGGTGGATATTTGGGTCTTTATGGGTTAAACAGCTTTAGTTTAGGTTGTGCTTCAGTCACATAAACATAGAAACTAGAACAAGTTCCCTTTCAGATGAAGTCCAACACATGAATATTGGCCTTACACATAGATATATGCTGACATATGAACTTTACGCTATATTAAATGTTGGGATTGCACAAAAAGAAGCAATTATAGGTTAAACTCTTCTTCTCCACTCTTATCTAATATATAAATATAGTTATATTTCCAAAGATTACCCACTGGGCACCTGATTATGTGTTTCCTTAAAGGTCTACTTTCAGTCATTGGGCACTGACAGCTTTAAGTTTCCACATCACGTTTGTAAAAGTTGCATAAACGATCCCAATACGCACTAAAATGTTCACGGCATCACTAATCATCCTGTCAGGTTTGCCCTTTAAATTCCACTATTATCGTCAGGAGATGAATGTAAAAAAACCTTTAAAGTGTTAAACACAGCACAGACATTTTCTGCAAAGACAAATTATAGAGGGCTTTTTTTATGTGAGGGGAGTTTAATGGAGAGAGGCATATTTAATTCAGCAATAGAAGCCAGTACTTGAAATATCTGATCATGTGATCTGGTTGTCACTTCAGAGTGGCAAAGGCCAGAACAAATTCATCATTTTGTCTAATAGCTTCCCGCAAAGTGAACTGTGCTTCATTGAATGGGGCTCATTAATAACTCGAACAATCACGGAAAGGAAAAAATATCACTGAAGCTCTGTTCTTAATCAAGATAGTCCAATTATGCCCATCATGGCTTAATATGTTCAAAGGGCTGTAATGTACATTCTCACTGAACCACCAAAAACGTCCTCTTCAGGGATTTGAAAGATTATATTCCTGCCAATTTAACAAATTCCAGCGAGGAGAACACAGGACTAATAGTTGGAAATTGCCCTTTGAAGCTGATAAAAGCTCTTTAAGCAAAAAGATGAGAGAGACATCTATATAATAAAAGCCAAGTGGCCTCTGTGTGTGTGCATGTATCTGTGTCTGGGGACTCACATAAAATCCAGAAAGAGCTGACTGCTGCAGTTTCTCATACTTTGGTATTTTTGGTCAAGGAACAGACTAGCAAAAACAGCAAGTAAATAGGACCAACATTTTGGGATATATTAGTAGTTTTGAAATAGAATAGCCTTACAATCTAGTTGCTATTGCTCGAATTCTTTGGCGGTGACTGCTGGACAAATGTGGTACAGCATGCACAAATACACAACAGCATAAAAACTACCATAACTATAACCCATGGAACCTCATGGGTCAATGTGCTAGTTGACATTTAAATTAATGCTGATCATGATGATAATACTTGAAGTTCTATTGAGGTGTTTTCAGACTGGGTATCTGGATTCATGATGCGCCTGGATACGATCACACCTTTTCAACACATGTGTTCTCAAGCACATAGCGTGGCCCCTGCCCGAGAATGAGTGGGTGGTACAGGGCTGAAACAGTAGGGGGCAGCGTGGAAGGAATTCTGTAGCTAACCAACAAACGCGGAAGTGACAAACCCTTACATCATCAACTGAGCAACTGTTTTGTTCACAGCAAATACTTTTCTATCTGTTAATCTGTTTGAGGCAAAGAGAAGGGCAACCTTTGTTGTCCCTGAAATATCATCAAGTAGTTTGGGTGATAAGGTGAGTCAATACCGCATGGATCTTAAGCTTTTTTGCTAGACAACAGGAGAACTGTCTATGGTCTTGTAGTAATTAGGTCACTCCCGTTGTTGGAGGGGTGATCACTTCCGCCCTCGGGTCGAGATTGCTTTTACACAGCAGCATTCCATATTGGAATCCATGTAGTCCATACGCAGGACTACCTTCTCAGCTGGACTCTGGTGTGCATAGAACATTTGCATTCACATTGATAAAATTAAGTAAACTTTTTAGTCCAACTTAGATACAGACTCGGATACCCAGTGTGAAAACGCCCCCAGATTCAAGATGCATGAAGTCTGAATATATGTAAGATTAGGTACCATTATTAGTCTGTGTACTGCCGAGGATCATGGCAGGAATCCCAGCACCAGAGGAGAGGACCCAGATGATCACGTTGATGATCTTAGCCTTTACAGGTGTGCGGAAATCCAGCGCCTTGACGGGATGGCATACTGCCACGTAGCGATCCACGCTCATCATGGTCAAGGTGAAGATGCTGGTGAACATGTTGTAGTAATCGATGGAGATGAAGACCTTACACGCCACCTCGCCGAAGGGCCAGGAGCTGAGCAGGTAGTCGGTACTCTGGAAGGGCATGGTGGTGGTCACGAGGGCATCAGCCACAGCCAGGTTGAAGATGTAGATGTTGGTGGCTGTTTTCATTTTTGTGTATCTGTAGTTAAGATGGGGAAGAGAGTCTAGTTGCTTTGGTTTTGCTGAAGAAAGTGGCAAAAGTATTTTTTAGATAAGAACAGTGATGGATCAAAGTAAACTGAACTTCAGCGTTTTGTATAGATTAACTCTTGTGTGCATGCATACTCATACAGTTTAAGTTGGAGTATAATATCATTTGTTGATATTAATGGTATTGACAACAGACTATGCTAACAATTAAGCTAACGGTATGCAAAGCTGAACTCGTTTGCTGCTGTAGAGAAGCAAAATAGAGGTAGTGAAGAAGTCAAGAGCAATAATTTTTTTTTCTTAGTTTTTAACATTTTTGTGAAAAGTATGGCATCACATTTCTATCAAAAGTCAAGAGCGTAAGGATATATTCTCACAAGCAGCTTATATGATCTCATGTGCACCTATATTAACTGCCCAGTTGTTCAATATACTGTCGTATGCTGCGTTACTTACAAATATGTATGCAATGCATGTATGTAATTTGTATGAACATATTTATTTGATTGTTCACTTTCAACATAGTCACACCTTTGAACCTTGGTTGACTGACAGCTATCATTACACCACAGAAGTCTAAGAGTCTGTTCAAATTTATGAAAATAAGGAGCAGAGGTGTCAAAAGGATTCCCATTCATTCCTCAAGCAGAAGTATAGATACTGGGGTTTAAAAAGACTTTTGTACAGATGAAATATCAACCCAAGCTTTTTACTCAAGTAAAAGGTAGAAGTACCTTTTTCAAAACTAGTTAAACTATAAGTAAATGTGAGGAGAAAAAAAATGCTATTAGGACAAAAGCTTTGGCAGTGCCACAGGGGAGGGGCTTATAGTGCTCTACTCCACCTCCCCAAAAATCATTTTTCTAAAGGCCATAATGACTACAATGTTATATTGAAATGTTAATGTAGAAACATTTGGGATGCAGTAGGCTAACTGTTTCAGCTGCATATATGCCCATTGAAAATGAACACATTTTAGTCCAATGTAAATGTATTAAAGAACATATATGTGTACTACTGAGTATTAGCATGTGCTATCATCTGGATTTTTTTTTTTTTTTTTTTTTTAAAGCTGACAAGCCAGAATGAAAACAAGCCTAAATGATATAGGAGTAACGAGGCTATTTTTAAAATGTAAGGAGTAGAAAGTATAGATAATTGCATGAAAATTTAAGGAGTAGATGTAAAAAGTTAGCTGAAAGATAACTATGCCAGTAAAGTATAGATAACCAAAATTTCTACTTCAGTAAGATAATGAAGTATTTATAATTTATTGCTTGACTCCTCTGTTAAAGAAGTGTAACTGGACTGTTAAATAGTATATACTGATGTGTTACGACCCTGAGGTCGTATATTTGTATTTAGTGTTGTGTATTGGTTTTTGTGTCTCTCTCTGTGTGTTTTCTTCTCCCCACACTGGCCTGTAGAGGGCCAGAGGTGTGTCTGTGTCTGTCTTTAGCACAGGTGGCGATTAGTGATTGGACAGAAAATCAATGCGCACAGTCTCCTGATTGGTTCAGAGGCAGAACCGCTCCCTCTTAAGGAAGAAGATGGGATCCCCTGCCCCGTCTCTGACCTCGCCCTACTCCCATCCAACGCTGTTCGTTAGTTGTTTGACTTAGAGAAAGAGAGAGAGAGCTTTTGTTACATGAATTGGATTTCTTTTGTATACTTTGTAAATAGTTTTGTAAATAATTGTAAATATATCACAGCATTTTTGGTAAGGGTGAGAAGGCATTTTATTTTGTGCACATTCGTTTTCTCATGTTTTGATTTTTAGGAGTCCAGGTAAGACCTGTGTATTTTGGTTTCTTTATTTTTTTGTTAGGTAAGTTTAGGGATGTTTAGTTGGTTTTGTTTATTGTGTTGGCCGTGCTCACACCTGAAGTAATAAATTTTTTTGTTTAAATTTAAATTGTGTCAGCCTTCTTTGGGAGTGGGATTTTCCGAGTGGGAGACCATTTTTATGTTTTGACTCAGTTCCCCTAGACTGGGTCATAGCATATGGTTATGGTTATGGGCCATAACCATTGAATAAGAGTTAGGTTTCACTTCTCATTGATATGAAATGTCCACAACTCAGCTGCATGCACTAGAGTTGCTCTTTGTCATCTCATAGTGCTTCATTTCTCATTTTCAGTGGCCCACACAGCTCTTAGTTGTTAACTTTGCATATAGGGTGTATATTACACAGACATCTGCATGTGTTATATCATATACATTTATCGTGAGCATGTCTGTTGAGATCTGACAACCATAAAAACCAACCTGCATCCTCTACCTACATAAAGATCAGTGTACAATCTGTTATTGTGGAGGCAGGTAACCAAGGGAATAGAGTTTGCTAATGTAATGAAATCAGCCTGAAATTTACATCAAAACAAACTTAACGTCAGCCCACCAGCTTACATGTTGATCTTTTAAGGATCATTTTGATCCTTTTGATTTTTCATTATCTGTGACTTAACATTTCATTACATGTTGTTGTAGATATTGTACTTTGCAATCCACTAGCCTGTAATCAACATCAGCCTATAAAGTTGTAATGGGTCAAGCTATGGTGGCATGTTGATGCACAGCAACAAGATGCTGGATTCAAAACCAGCGCTGGCTCGGACCTTTCTGGCTTAATTTGTGCATGTTTTCCCCATGTCTGTGTAGGTTCACTCCAGTAACTCAAGCTTTCTCCCACAGTCTAAAAACATGAACCTTCTTAAGGTAAAAAATGCCCATAGCAGTAAATGGTTATTCATCTGTATATATAGTAATAATGGATTAGATTTCTATAGCACTTTTCAAGGCACCCATTATTGATCCCTTATTCATTTGCTCTCACATTCATACTCCGGTGATTAAACTACATATGTAGCCTGGGGCAGGCTGATGGAAGTGTGGCTGCCAATTTGTGCCAAACGGCCTCTCCAACCACCACTGAACAGTCATATGCATATATGGGCCCTCTGAAAAATAATGAGTAATATTTTATAACTGGCTCTACAAGCATAGCATCTTATTTAATGTTGGTAATGGAGATCTGTGTTCAGTTTAATATGTCCTCATCAACAGATAGAAAATGTTATTCTTTTAAAAAAATGACAAAAAGCCCAGTCCTGTCCTCCATCATTGTCACATTTACATTGTAAGTAACATTTACAGTGACAGAATAATTTTCCTCGAAGGGAATGTGTGCACATCAAGTTGTTCCTGCTTTAAGAATAGGAAAGGGATAATAATGATCACACAACAAAAGAAATGTCAAAATAATTTAACAGTTGAAAAGAATAATATTAATAATTGTTAAAGTTATACAACCCTTTTGTCATTGTTTTTCAAGAAAAGTAACAATAATGTGCAGAATCCCATGTAGAAGTAAGTACATATGTGCTGCACGTTCAATACCGGTACTTATAAAACATAACTGAATGACATTAATATTCTATTTAACAACATAAAGTAAAAGGTTTGTGAGCTGTAAAAAATAACATTTAAACTTCACAGTAATCCCCAAATGTATCCAAAAACACATATAAAATGTGCCATTCCCATCCATGCTGCCATGCTCGTGCCCATTAGAATTTTGGCTTGTATGAAGTCTCGGGGCCTACAGTTCTGTTACATATAACGAGTACTTTACATCATGGTATTTTTACTTTTACTTAATGAGTACTTCCTCCTCTGAGGTACAACCCACATGTTGAGAATTATCCATGAACAACATGCACCTTGTCCACAACATATGCACCTTGTTATCTGTATTTATAATGTTCAGCATAAATGAGTGTCTCTCTTTGATAAGTAAGATTTCAATCAATATCTCAATGAACATAAGCAGTTTCAAAAAATTTGGACAAAACTGAGTTTTATAGAACATTTTCTTAAAGAAAACAGGATATGTTGTATTGTGTCCCATAGAAAATGTTGATTCTCAAAGAAAACTAAAGGTTTTGTGACAAATCTGTTGGGGTGTACTCATTCATGCTGAGTAGTGTATGTATTTGTTTTAACATACCTCTCATCTCTAGCACAAGTTATGGCTTTTATATTTTTTTTTGTATATGTCAGTAGTTCTATTCTGTGTGATATTTTTTTTCTCTTTTACACTAAGTGTTCTGCTGCTAAATTGAACTGATCTGCTAAACTGATTTTCATTATTGCTGTTACAGTGACATTAAAGATCTATTCTATTCGATTCTATTCTATTCTAGTCTACGTATATACAGTCACTGGGTATAATAACTTCCCATAGTAGAAGGTTTTTTCTCCCTGATATCTCTGTCAATGCTCTTTTATCTGTCATGGAAAACATCCAATCCGTGTAACGTGTGGTTTTTAGAGACATGACATGGAGGAGAAAAACTGACATTATTACAGCAAAACATGGTCTGTGATGCATTAGTGAGGGAAAATACAGTCCATTAAATAAGAAAAAAAAAAGCCCAAACACACCTGCAAAACATATCAAAGGAGATCCAATAGGAGTAAATGGGTTTAATGTCTGACAAAATTATGGATTATTTCCAATCGTGGACCCTGCAGGGACCTGAATGAGGCTGATGATAGACACAAAGCATTTATTTACCAGTGCTGAGCAGTGGTTTTCGAGCGGAACATCGTGATATAAAAGAACAGTAAAAACATAATCTTTTGTATGTGGCACATAAAGGTACTTGAGATGTGCAATTGCGCTGTATGTGCGTGAATGGGAATTATATGGCTATCGATGGAAGATGCAGAGATTGTGAGACTCACCTTATAATAACATACATTACCAAACAATTGCCCACCAAGCCCACCACAAACACCACGGAGTACACCGCCACTATGATGGGGATGATGGGCGACATGGGCTCGGGTTCAGCATCCCAGGTGCCGTTAGGGGTGTAGTTGAAGACGTCCGATAAGCCAGGTTGCCAAGTAAAGTTTGGGATGCACTCCTCCGGTTGGTCCGACGGACACCTGTCCTCTTTGTAGATGTGCACCACGCCGCTGTCCATGGTGCTGAAACCCGGAGCTGTGCCGACCGGCCGGGGCTGCGGGGCGCAAAAATGACCGACCACTCAACTTAATTCAGCAGATATCAGTCATAACATAGGGGTTTTGCGTGGTTACAGCGATTAAAAAATGTTGAAAAAGAGCAAACAAAACCTTAAACCTCTCCATCAGCACATCTGGAGAGCGCAAAAGCCTGCGTTCAAGGACACTATCGTTACACAAGTATGATGCCTTACCTGTTTTGTATAGTTTTTTTTTTTTTTTTCCCTTCACCTGCAGCCAAAAAAAAAAGTTAAATAAAACAAGGCTGATGAGGCGTGGTTTACAGAACAATATGCCACCGTTTCAAATGTCGATGCTGGAAATAAAACAACTCAAGACGGTTGTGGTTAGTTGCGGGCGAGCAGAATATTCACTGCTTGTGCCACCGCTGCGTCCCCGTAGGTGCGCACTGGAAGCCCGCACTGCTCATTCAGTGACATCAGAGGCTGAGAAAACAGACATGACAGGATCCAGCCAGCACACAGGTCTGTGTATCACACACCGCTGAAAATACATTTCCCTTTATGGTTTACCACCTTAACTCTTATTTTGTCATTTTGGATTCATTGATGGTCACTGGTGCTCCAACAACCTTTAAAAACCTCTGCTCAGATTCTATCATTTCAACCTTGAAATTAAGTTCAAAGGTAATGTAATCACCTGAAAATATTGCACTATCATAAGCACATCCTTAGGAAAATGTGTATATTCCCATTACTGCTGCCATAAGATGTTCCCTAGCAACTCCTGTCAGAACTACTGCAACACAAACAGATAGAGTCCTGGTGGATGTTGATGAATAGCTTTGGAATAAAAATTACACTTAACCTTCAGATAGCTGAGTCTACATCTGCATTTCCAGGAACAATAAATTATGACAAATATGAAAAAATAACAGGAATGATATTGTTGTTACATGATGGATTTCTGCGGAGCTTTAAAAAAAAATCCTACACAAATAAAACCTGTTTGTAGTTTGACTCCATTTTTGTCAGACATGCTATGTTAAAGCATAGGCTTTAAGTTGTTTTATACACTTACTAAAACTATCTTAACTTACCTTAACTACTTGTAATATCACCACATGTTTTAAAATGACTTAAAATGATCATTAGAGTGATAAGAAATATCATTTTGACAGTACACAACAGCTGACTGTGTGCTGTGTTACAGTGTTATATATTAAATCACTGATTTTTTTTTTTTCTGGTGACCCACTTATCATTAGTGAAAAGCTGACCCTGTGAGTTTTCCATCACTTAAGAATGACAACTGGAACAAATACACCAGCGTAGAATAGAAACACCTCCCGACAACTTAGTTTTATGCATGTTTGTTTTCAGAAACATTCCTCTATTTATTCCTGTTTATACCTTTTATAATCACCTTTGGCCATATGCAATGATCACATACTGAGTACCAGTTACATTTGATCTGTTAAGGATAAATCACAGTATTACAATCATTTCATGAGAAGAAGTAAAAATATTTTCCTCCAACTTTAAGGCCAACATTGTAGATGTTTTACATGTATTTAGCTGGAGGTGATAGACTGCCTTATTCTTCTTAACCCCTTTAATTAGTAAATTAATATCTGAAAAAATGTACCAATGTAGATAAAACAAACTATGTCATGCTTGCAGTTATCAGAAAAATACCAACATTCAGTTCTAAACAAATCAAATACTAAATAAATATTTCTTTTACAAAGACTTTTCTGAAATGTAAAATGTATTGTGGGATTCAAATAAAGAATCAAGTGACTATATGTGTGTCCCAGCCCAAATTTTGTCAAAGGATGTCCCAGACTTGTTTTATTATACTTCTATATATTGCTGTCACCTAGGTTACGGACTTTATCATCTCATATACAAAGGTGTGTTGTAGACATGTAACTTGTGACAAAAAACTCAATAAAATAAGTTTGGGAAAAAAGGACCTCCTAAACTTTTAGCCTGGACCAGGATGGCGCTGCTGTAATACCATTTTGCACCACTAGAGTGAGCAGTGAGCCATTATAGCCTTGAATCTGCCCTCACAGCCCTGTCTCTGCCTGTCTGACATAAACAGGAAGTGGCCTAGCTTTTTTCATTCATACAAACAGAACAGTTAGTTTCTGAGATTAACTTTAAATGCAACAGCGTCTGAAGGTTTTTGTACTCATTACCAGAACCAACACTGGATACTGTCAGAAACAATGTTCAGAATTAAAGAAAAGACCTGATACTTTCTCTCAAGTTAAGGAAGTAAGTTTGATGTTGAACTCATCATATTTCTTCTCCATTGGTGGCTGGTGATGCGGTTTTAATTTATGGAGGCATAAAGTGACCAACAGTGCGATTATAGTATCTGTCAGAGTCACATTTGTCAAGACATAGCTCAGACTAGCCTAAAGCATTTCTGACTTGGAAAAATGATTCATAGTGCAAACTGTATAAATATTCCAAATACATGCAATACATGATTTTACAATTAAAACTGAGCTACATCTGTACTGTAAACTTCTCTTTGACTGTAACCCATAAAGACCCAAATATCCACTGGTGACCAATATCACTGACTGAAATAAAAAGTTAAATATATGTTGATTTATTAATTCTATCAGTTCATGTAAGTAACTGAGGTAAATACAGTTTATCTTTTTTTTATGGTCATCAGATATGATCCATTTGGACATTTAAAGGCTCTGGAATGAACATGGAAATACTGCAATCTTCTACAACACTGATTCACCAGTCGAACCCATGGAGTTGGATCAGTGACAGCGGATGGAGACACTTATTTTATGTTCAGTTAATGATATATATGTTGCTGAAAGTCAATTTTTGTTCAGTTTTCTGTTTTTGATATAACAACCCTCAACTTTAATCTGAACTTTTATGAATATCTGCATAATCAATCAAATAAAATACCAAATTTTTTACATAAAAATGCAAAATACAGAGCATAATATTAGAAAAAAAAATTGTGATAAATCACTTAAGAAATGTTAAAAATAAATGCAAAATTCATTTGGGAAGTGCTACAAAATTACCACTGAGTCTTTGTGGGGTAATCTCAACCCTTCATAGGGCACTCATTGAAACACAAATTCAAAATTTCAACCTTAGCGTGTTTTTGGACATCGTCACCTACCTCCTGGTCAGTTGCTATGACAACGATCTCCCCTTTTGCCATAAAACATCTAACACTTGCCAAAAAATAGACACATGCAATAAAACAGCTTTTATAAGGTCATAAACTGACAAAAATAATATTATAATATTATATTAATAATAATATAAAAATATTCACTATTTACAACTTCAAAATGTCTATAAAATTTCTCTGAATCACCGTATAGAGCAGTGGTTCTCAATCTTTTTCTGTGGGACCCCCCCCTTTGGAGAACAAAAAAATCTCCAGGCACCCCCTCAACCTCAACAACATTGTAACAGTAGTGCAATTATAACCTTTATTGAAAGAAACATCAATATTGTGATTTTCCTTGAATAATTGGTTGTGCAAATTGAAGTAACTTAATTTTGCTTGAGTAATGCAAATAAACTCAACCGGATGGCTCCCTGATGCAATATTTTTCCAAATAAAAACAGGAAATGTGCAATTATCTACAAATATGACAATATTTTTTTTTTTTTTATGACAACAATCTAATTTTGGTAACAAAGATGAACATTTTAACAATATCAGGGGTTCAATGAATCCGTTTACTTTACACTTCTCAGAACATTAAAGTGCAAACTGTACAAACTGTGCAAAAACAGACACATGTTCCATTTTTCTTTTCCAGTCTAATCCTTGTCCATTCTCTAAACCTAAACTCTTTGCCTAGTGACGGATCACCATGGCAGTAGATTTGTTTGTTGTACGTCCCTAAAATGAGTCATGGGTGCTTCTATGTTAAAACGTTAGTTCCATCTGATACATGTTCTAACCTGAAGGAAAAAAAAAACACCTAGAAGTGATCCTATGCAACCCCCATCCCCCCCCCCTCCCTGTGGAGCCCATCCCAAAGTTTGAGAAACACTGATATAATATAATATGATATAATATAATCTTGTAAAATCCAACATATTTGTTATCGTCACTGAGGCACGGGATTGGCCCAATATTTAATGTTTGTGGAAATTACCAAAAATACAGTCGCGGAAATAACTTTTAGACCACCCTATGTTTTCTTCCATTTCTTGTTCATTTTCAAGCCTGTTACAAATAAAGGTACATTTGTTTGGACAAATATAATGATAACAACAAAAATAGATCATAATAACTCAAAAGAGTTTAATTTCAAAGCTGATATCTATCCATTTTCTCTGGTTTTCTTGATAATAACCAAAATCACAGAAGTTTTTACATCAATATCTGTGGCATTGTACTGACAAAAATAGCGCTGTTAGGCATTTCATGTTTTCTTTTCAGTCTGTTCTAGTCACATGACTCACACAGGAGTTAGTACTTGATTGCATAATCATTGTTTTTGATCACTTTTGAAGTTCTATTATTTTTTATGCGACTGTAGTTACTGGCCCGTCTCAGACTTTGAAGGTGGTGACATCATGACATGTCTTTATATATTTATTTATTTATTTGTTTATTTTCACATATTTTGCACATTTCAGTTTTACTGCTCTCTATTTTACTCGTACTGTATATAATGTACATACTGTATTTTATTTTAT
>JAPTGZ010000010.1:24958094-24972364 GCA_029814645.1 Fowleria isostigma | reverse complement strand
AATTGCACTTATTTTTATGAAAGTTTGTAAATGTAAATATTTTCATAATTTAATGTTTTTATTGCACTAAAACAAAGAGAATAAGTTGTCATTATTTATAGGTTATTGTGTTATTAGTATTTTACTGGTCTGGCCTACTGGAGGTCAGATTTGTAAGTCATGGCCCCTAAACCAGGGATGTCCAATCCTGGTCCTTGAGAGCCAGTATCCTGCATGTTTTAGATGTATCCCTCTTTCAGCACACCCGATTAAAGTGATAAGCCTATCATCAAGCTCTGCAGAAACCTGATAAGCATTGTCGGGCGTGCTGGAAGAGGGAAACATCTAAAACATGCAGGATAGTAGCTCTCAAGGACCAGGATTGGGCACCCTTGCCCAAACTAACATGAGCCCTGTTTTAAAGGATTAGTACACACATTTTTAAGTCAGGGGCCACATACAGCCCAATATGACCTGAAGTGGCCAGATCATTGAAATAATAGCTTAATGATATATAAATAATGTCAATTCCAATTTTTTTAATGTCTGACTAGAGTGAAAAAAGTAAAATTATATTATCAAAATATTTACATCTACAAACTACCCTTTAAAAAAATGGGAAAAACATGAACAATCATGAACAAAATGAAATTTATTAAGAAAAAAGTGCAATTTTAACAATTTATGTCATTATTTTGCCTCAGCTTTTCATTTTCACACGTTCATTACAACTTACAGATCAGTGGATCTACAAATACATAAAACATTTAATAACAAACAGAATATTGTTAATTGACTGCGACCCTAGTGAGGATAAAGTGGGTTCAGAAAATGAATGAATGAATGATTGGTGGGGCCCTCCCCCCTTAGTAATGATTGCTATGTCCGACAAGCCTTCAGAATCTCTCTAAAGATTTACATTGAAAATGCGACACATTCTTATTTATTGTTGCACGGTCTCTGAAAGTCTCATCAAAGTTGATTGTCATAGTAATGCAGCTGTATGATCAAGTGTCATTGAACATTGGAGTAATAAAGCCAAAATTTTATCAAGATCGAGGGAGAAGGGACTGAAATATGCAACTGAGAGCTACATTCACAGTATTAACTTCATAATGGATGGGGACATAACTCTGATCGAGCCTAAAGCAGACCAGTGTTCCAGCTAGCTTAGCTAGAACCGGTGTATGGATAGGTATCCTACACTGTTGGAATATTGGTTCTAGCTAAGCTACAGGTGCTCCAACGGTGTAGCATACCTATCCATACACTGATGTTCTGACAGCTAAGCTAAAGATATTCCAACAGTGTAGTATACATATCCATACATTGGCAATTTTGTGAAATCAGTATCTCATTAGAGCAAAACTGACAATGACAATAAATACTAGCTAAGGTAAAGATGATAAGCTAAACGGTACCTACTAAAAACAATGCTAGCTGTAAGTAACGCAGTTCACAGATGATAATAATGGGGTGTGCCACAATGTTGAATCCACAGAAGAATTAAACTCAACCACACAGATTCTTTGGGAATGGGTGAAAGATGTCCTTCCAAATGTTCAGGACATCTACTGTTGGAATTAGAGGTTCCATAGGTGTCAATCAGTCAGTTCTCTTAAGACACCTCAGGTCTGTTCAGGTTATTTACAGTTTTTGTGAAAGGCTAGTCTGTAAATGTAAACATTTTTGTATAATTCTACCTTTCTTTTTAACAATAAAACAAAGACAAAAATTGCATTTTTTATTAATTATAGTTTATTCTGGTAGTATTTTACTGGTCTGATCTTTGTTAATATCTTCAGTGTAATTTGTATTTTATTAATTTATCCTGGAGGCCAGATTGGACCCTTCGGTGGGATGGTTTTGGTCCCCTGTTTTAAGTCATTAGTTGATAGCTATTGACTCTAACTCCTCTCTACACTCTTCTTGCTTTTTAGCTGCTTCACCACAATATGAGCAACACTCCCCCCCAGGAGCCTCCTGCCCAGGGGGTGTCCTCTGAAAGTGGGCACACATTACCATCCAGGTTATTCCAACCCACCTCCGATCCCTCTGTTTCTAAAAGAGTATGTTTCTACAAAAGTGGGGACTATAAATTCAGTGGTCACCGCATGGTCATCACCGCCCGCACCTTCAAGACTTTTGATGCTCTTCTAGACGCTTTATCCAAGAAAGTGCCTTTGCCGTTTGGAGTGAGGACAGTCACCACTCCTCGTGGGACCCACTTTGTCAAAGGTTTAGAAGATTTATACGATGGCGGTTCATATGTGTGCTCTGATCAGAAACGGGTGAAACCGCTCAACCTGGATGAGGTGCACCGGCAGCAGGTACCATGGAATACCACCAGACTCCTCAGCACAGGGAGACAACGGCGTCCTGGACCACAGCTTGGCCAGTTTATCAGGAGGAATGACGCCACTAAAAGGCCAGCAAAGGTCACTGAGAGGGCGGCAGTACGGACACCAAAGAAACTTACGGTCATCAAGAATAAGGATCCTATGGTTAAACGCACAATTGTGTTGCAGAGAAGAACTGCACCAACATTTGAAGCCTTGCTGGATTATCTGTCCCAGATCCTGCAGTTCCCAGTGTTAAAACTTTACACGACAGATGGAAGACGAGTAAGTTTATTAGAAAACAGACAATGTGTAATGATTGCAGATTAATGCTTTAGTGCTTAAAATACCTTAAAATGTTGGCCACAGGAATCCAGCGCATTGAGGGTAATCCCAAAAAAAATGTTTTCAGCTTCCATGACCAATTAAATTTTTGTTATTGTATGACAAACTGTCCTTAACCTGAATGTGCTGTTGGATCTATTTCACTTGTATTAAAGCTGTCTTTGTCTTCACAATTGTAAACACTGCTATTATAATGAACAAAACATATGACTTTAACTAAAATAACAGTCAATGGATAATATGTTAGCTGAAACATGGCAGTTAATGGTTTTAACAATAAAAGGGGTTTCTAAATTATATAGAATAGAATGCATTCCTTCATCCGGCCTTTTTCAGGTATGAGGAATTAAAGTTTTCCTCATAATATCTGAAAAACTAACAAAAAAAACTAAACAAAAAAATTGTCAAGTCCTCAAAGTAAAAGAGATTAAAAATAAAATCAATGAGGCAAAAAAAATAAATTAAAACAGGAAAAATACAAATACACATTAATTAAAATGACCAAACTTGGAATTAAAAACAACACAGTCTTTCATCCTGCTTTTTTCAGATTTGAGGACTCAAAGCTATTCACATAATATCTAAAAAACTAAATAAAAACTAAACAAAAAAAAAAACAAGTCAATTCCTCAAAGTAAAAATAATGATAATAAAATCAGTGAGGTAAAGAAAACTAAACAAAATAAAAAGCATTCACATACACATTGATTAAAATGACAAAACTTGGAATTAAAATCAACACTGTAAATCAATAACTTATGAGATGTTTGCATAGAAATATTAGTTGTGACACCAGAAGGCTGCCAAGATTTTCATGACATGTACTGTATCTTTAGATCATTTCTGGATTTGACTTGAGAGCTAAAAATTCTTTTATTTATATATAGATCACCAAATTAAGAGTCAGGGATTTTAGCCTTTTTACTGTTGACCTTAGAAGTATTTTCCTAGAAGTGCTAAGAAGTTCTCTCAAGGCCTTCACCTCCTTGTGAGTTATCAGTCTGTAATCCCTTATTCCATGTGACCTGATCTGACACCAACAGCCTTATCATGTACAGTCAGTGCATTTCTCTTCTGTATTGTGGCCCATGTCATCTGTAATATTGGCTGTTTTACAATAAAATACGGCATACATAAAAGGATACTGCACTTAGCACTTTGTACTTCATATATAGCATGTTAATTTAAAAAAAAATGGTGCATCTCCTTTTTCAGGTTGATGGACTTGCTGCGCTTATCTTATGCTCTGGAGTCGTTGTGGCTGCAGGCAATGAGCCCTTCCGATTAGGGAACTACAGTTTTCACCAGACCAGCCAGATGTTCATGGAAACTGTGGAATCGTCTATGCTACAACCTCCAGCTCGTAAGTGTTCATCAGTAGGCCTCATGCACATGTTGGAGAAATACTACCACGATCCTGTATGAAATCAGTCTTTTAAGTATTCTGTATGACATAAAAGATCAGTTACGGCGTTGGGGAATAATTACATGCAGCAGAGTTTTATTAAAAATCACCAAAAAAAATGAAATTGTAATCAGTTACAGCTAACAAAAGAAGAAATAGGCCTATGTACTTATAGTTACTAATATATCTGAAGAATAAATGAATAACAGTAAAATGTGAATGAATAAATGAAAGCGTTGAATCCAAATATAGTATTTTCATAAAAATTAATCAGCAATTATGGAATAATTATTAATACTAGAAATTCAACAATATTTACTCCTGAAATCTGATTTCTTCAACTTCATTGGCCAAATTTATAGCATTATTTATTTTCATATAATAAGTGCAAAAAGGATAGAAAGTTTTTTTCATGTTACTGTAAGATGAATAGTAATCTTGATGAGACAAGTTGAGAACTTGTTGAGAATTTGTCAGCTCAGACCATCCCATTCTCATTTAAATAAAATAAGAAGGATAGTGATATGGAGTTACTTATCTATGTTTTCACAGATGACCTGTCTGAAATGGGATTTAAAGTAGATATTAGGTATTTCAGCTTCAAACACACTTGGGTTACATTTAAAATCCTAAAAACCCTAATTCTGACTTGGGGTTGGAAGTAAAAGATTAATAATTGCTCAAACTTTATATTCAAATGTCCTGCTTTAATAATGTCCTAATCTTTTATTCTTGTCTGTTTCTCTCTATCATCCACAACACCTGTTCAAACACAGTCAACAACAAATCCCTCTCAAGTGGAAGAGGCTCGAAGAATTTTTCCCAATCATCAGAGCGTTACATAGTCAACCAAATAAAGGCATCTCAAAATGGAATCACAAACAATAACCTTCATTATAACAAAGATTCATTTGATACAGAAATCAACCAGAGACCAATGTCGTTGGAAACATGTGGAACTGCTCAGGCTGATAATGACCCCTGCCCCTCTGTTGTACCTCAGAACAACGACATTGAAAAGTCCTTCTGTGTAAATCAGGATGGTAGCATGACAGTCGAGATGAAAGTACGTCTGACCATTAAAGAGGAGGAGATGCTCCATTGGACAACCACACTCAGCCGCACCAGCCTTAGCAAGAGAACAGTGTGTCCTTTGGTTTCTGAGTTGGGCAATAGCTCACCTGACTCGAACAACACAATTGCCAAAAACTCATCTAACATCAGTGAAGACGAGGCTAAAGAAGAGAACCATCCTACTGTAACAGAAAGAGGTGTTGGCTTTAATAATGAACAGTTATGTCAGGACTATAATTCCACACCCTTGGTAAAAACAAAACCCCATTTCAAACGCACTCCTACACCAGGTCCTCGACATGTCAAAAAGTCGTCTGTTGACAGTGTGAAAATGGTGACAGAGTCAGCAGTTCAGGAGAGTACAATGGGACATTATTCCTACATGGCGAGGACGGCTGATGGTGGGACAGCTGAAGGATACTGCGTGGTCCGACACAGCAGCAGCAGCAGCAAACACCCCATCCCAAGGCCCCGGAAAACAGCATCAGCAGGAACAAACAATAAAGGCTCCACCTTCTCAATGAAGTCGACAGGAGTAGCTGAAGTTCTTCAGATAGAAAATACGGGTTTAGGTGTTCGAGAGACTGTGATGCATATTTATGAGAATCAAGGCTCTCATGACAATTATTTTGCAAATGAGCAATATAGTGCAGACAGTGTGCCTTTGCACAACTCCTCTCCAGTGCCAGGAAGTAAACCATCCACTGACTCTGGGTCACATTTATCCAACAATGACTGTGATATAGATTCTACCTGGCAGCCACCCATTGCTGATTCACTACAAAGACAGAAGGAGGAGATTTTTTCATTGTCTTCAGAGCCAATGTCACCTGCTCACAAGACTACAAATGACTTATCCTCTGTGACTGCGAATGAGACCCAAGCTGAAACAACCTCTCCTATTCAGCCCCAGCGTAAGGAGAAAGTCAAAGGCAATGCTGTTGGTGAGAAGAAAAAGGTGATTAAACCTGCCAAGAAGCAGAATAGCTCATCTCTGACAAGTAGTTCAGAAAAGAAGCAAAAGGAAACCATTATAAGCCCTTTAAAAAATAGCAAAAAATCATCTTCCGACAAGATCAGCAGCAAAGCCAGTGTCGGAAAAAAGAGTTTCACTTCATCTGAAAGTGCTAAAAGTGGTCAAAAGAACAAAGCAGTAGAAAAACCTCAAATGAAGAAATTTAGTAGGGATGAAAAGACACCCAGCAAAGAGAAAGCCTTATTAGCTAATATTGAAAATGTAAAAAGAACTCCATCCAAAATTAGAAGTAAAGCGGCTCTCAAAGAAAATAGCCACAATGTAAATATACCTGAGACAAAGACTGGAAGATCTCAAATGAAGAAGAACATTTCAGACTTTTTACAACCCAAAAGATCCATTTTGGCTGGAAAAAAGACAGTTAGCAAACCCAAATCAATGACTGAAAACAGAGCACCATCTCCTAAAAAATCTTTAGAATTGAATGAGAGTGTTTCATTGCCTTTGCTCAATCCCTCACCATCTGAAGTCCATCAGTATGTTGAGAACTGGTTGGAAAAGGTCAGCCCAGATGCAGTGCCATACACGGAGGAGACAGTCAATTATAACTCAGAACCTCAGAAAAAGGTTGTGTTTCTGCTAGGTGGTGAGTCTGAATCTGATGAAAAGAGTGAAAAGCAAAGTAATCCAGAAGAGTGTTGTCCATCGTCTAATGGTGCTATAAAAAAATCTGGTTCTTGTCTGTCACCGCCTCGTTGCCAGAAGGACCAGGGAGAAACTGTGGTGCACAGTCAACAGATGACAAGAAGTTCAAGTGTTTCAATGCCAACTTTTAGAGTAGAACCAGAACACCAGGAAAACCTACTGAGATCACATAAGTCTGCTGAGGCCATTGGTCCAGCTAGTGACAAATCACCGTTATCTGCACATAATAACTTTAGCCCCAAAGCAAAGATGAAACCTGTCTTTGAACAAATTTGTTCGTCAATGGACTGCATCAGGAACGCATCTGACGCAAATCTTGAAAAGTCTGACAGCCATCCTGATTTTCCAACACAAGTGGCATCAGTGTTTGGCTCGTCATGCAAAGCCTTTCTGTCATTCTTATCAGTAATGACTCTGCGAGACAGTTTAACAGATGCAACTGAAGATGGCAACTCAGAGGCCATGCTAATGATGGAATCCCTGCAGAAAATTTCCGTTATTGAAAATGAGGAAGAGCAGAGGGCGAGTCTGACAGATTTGCAAAACAAAGCATCTTCTCAGTTCAGAGAACGCTGGAAGGATTTTCAAATCCTGAGGGAACGAGTCGAAAGTGAAGCTATGTCGCCTAAAATTTCAGAAACAGAATTTGCCCTGGAAGTTACCTCTGAAGGGGGAGATGTATTTGATGAGAATCACTTAGGTATTGATGAGCTTATGGATGAGCTAAATATACCACAAGACCTCAGAGACGAAATTACTTCAACAATCCAACAAGTTAAAAGTTTTTATCCGACAGAGGAGAGCACTTCAGCAACAACTGCAAAACAATCACTTGAACTTAACAGCACATGCGAAGGTGAAAACATAAATGAGATCATGAGTGAATCAGAACAAAAACAAGAGTTAGTAAAACAAGAAACAGTCCTTGATTTTAAAGAAACTGAGCTAAGAGACGAGCCCTTAACAGACAAAGAAAATGAGATAGAGGGAAAGGAAGTAGAAAACCAGATAGATGATGGAGATGGAGAGATTGATGATACAGAAAAGATAGATGAAAGTGGGAAAACAGAACAGGAAAGCTGTGAAGAGGCAGAGGAGGAAGCAAATAAGGAAGAAAACCAGGATACAGAACAGGATGAAACAGGGAGTGGAAATGAACAGGAAGAAGAGTCGATTAAGAAAGTAGAAGAAGGGACAGAAGACGAGGTGACAGTGGATGAAAGTGAGGATAATTTAAAAGGTGACATGGGAATAAATGAGGAAGTAGACAATAGATTAACAGATGAAGAGGACCAGGAGAAAAGTGAAGATAATAGTGTTGAAGAGACAGATGACAGGGAGGCTGTTGAAGGACACACTACTGAGGAAAGTGAGGAGGAAAAAGATGAGAAAACCATGGAGAGGAACAACAAAAGCAAAAATATTTTGGGAGTGAGGGATGAGGAAGATGAAATGGAAGACAGTATTGAGGAGAGGGATGAGGAAGAGGATAATGTAGATGTTATTGGGGATGGGGAGGAGGAAGATGGAACCGAAAACATCATTGAGGTTATTGAGGAGAAAGACAGCGACAAGGAGACAGAAGACATTATTAGTGAGAAAGGTGTGGAAGAGGAAGCTGAAAACGTTATTATGGATGGAGATGATGAAGAGAGACTAGAAAACACTACCGGGGAGGTTGAGGAGGAGAGAGTAGAGGACATTAATAAGGACATAAATGAGGAAGAAGAAATTAAAAGCATTACTGGTAGTGAGGAAGACCAAAGAGAGGATTCTATTAAGGAGGGAGATGAGGAAACAGAAACAGAGGATAATATACAGGTGAGAGATGAGGAAGAGGAGACTGAAAATATAACTGGGGAGAGAGAACAGGAAGAGGAAACAGAGGATGTTATTGAGGAGAAGAAGGAGGAAGAAGAAGCAGAAGTTATAAGTACAGAAAGTGAGAAAGAGGAAGATATGAATGAGGGGAATGAGGGAGAATATGAAGACAAAGTTGAGGACGAGGATGGTGAGAAGGTAGAG
The DNA here is from genome assembly GCA_029814645.1 of Fowleria isostigma. Classification (NCBI taxonomy): domain Eukaryota; kingdom Metazoa; phylum Chordata; class Actinopteri; order Kurtiformes; family Apogonidae; genus Fowleria; species Fowleria isostigma. The sequence goes on along the minus strand of JAPTGZ010000010.1, from coordinate 24,963,516 downwards.
GTTAAAGGTATGGAAGAAAAGATGATTACTGATCAGGTAGAGGAAGATGACAAGAAAACAGAAGAGGAAGAAGAGTCTGATGAGGGTGAGGAGAGTAGAAAACAGATGGAGACGACAACCATGAGTGTAGAAGAAGAATCAATAGTTGAGGAAGAACAGCTAGACAATCATCTGAAAGCAGGTCAGACTTTTGATGAAGAGGAGAAGGAGGATGATGAAGATGAAGCAGGAAGTGTTGAGTTAAATGAAGGGTGTGATAATGAAGTAGATAGTCTTACAGGTGGTCAGGTCAGTAAAAACCTGCTGCTGGAAGAAGCATCGTATTTGCATCAGCTGAGTGGTAGCTGTGATGAGGATCAAGCACATTCTCATTCTGATAAAGCAGATCTTAACACTGAGTCACCGACAAAATATTCCTCTGAGGGTCAAAGTGCAAACGAAAAAGATAATGGAACAGATTCTGTTAATGAGCTTGAAACAGACGAAGGAGGGGAGGGTGATGAAGAGAGAAGCAGAGGCCCACCACACCCGGTGGAAGTATCACAGGAATTATTGGATTTTGTGAACTCTGCCCTGAAGTCGTCATCGCTCATATTCACATACGACTCTCAGGGAAATGTTAGGATAGAACCAGATCGTACCAGAACTGTAAAAACTAAACAAACTACTGTTCAAAAAAAGAGAAAGGACAGTTCATATGGTTTTAAATGTCTTCCAAGCCCAAGCACATCGGATCTATCTGACTACAGACCAGAATCCTCAGGAAGCGGTGGATACAAAACTCAGGACTCTTTAGATATTGTAACCGAAAGTGGAGAAGAGGCTTCAGAGAGGCCTTTTCCAGTCTGCAGACATTCAGTACAAAAGAACAATATCCCTAACAGGAAAACCAATGTGGAGCGGGCTAGCGCCGAGCTGTCGAACGCAAGTCAATCGAAAAGTGCAAAGAGCTTTTCAACCGGTGGCTCAAGAACCAAAGCCTCAAGGGAAGATCTGTCTTATTTCAGTGCTGCGAGTTCATTAAAGGCAGACAGTGAACCTGCTATGGAAGCTGCACAGCGCATATCTTTTCCCTCAGAAAAACATTCACCCGATGATGGGGTTTTGATTGACCAGGGTAGATGGCTGCTCAAGGAGAATCATCTCATTAGGAAATCTCCCCCAGTCTCCACAGGGATGTACGGGCAGTCCGAGAACACCTCCACTGACACTGCATCGGAGGATTCCCCAAGTCACTCCATGGCCCAGCACAGTCCACTTGCGGCCATATCCTCATCAGAACTGGAGGAAATGGCTAAACCTCCAACTCCTAAGTGTACCTACTTCAACATGCCACACGGGAGCGATTCGGACCCTTTTATGGATGATGCCAGTGTTCTAAGCGGCAAGAACTGTAAAAACAGCTCCAAAGGGAGGGGTGTCAAGGTGTCACCTACTGTTGATACGTCCAAAACGTGGGCAAATAAGAACGGCAGCATGTCTTCATTTGCATCAGTTGAGTTTAAAATAACAGACAGAAAAGTACATCCTGAGGGAGAATCCTCAGCTGTGACACAGCCAAGAAGGACATCTAGTGCACGAGGGGGTGCACTGCAAGCACAGGACTCACTGGAAGCATTACATCTAAGATGTGGCCAATACTGTCCAATTTTATAGAGCTGATTCATTATAATTTCAAAACATATTCACACATTATGTACCCTGGGTGCACTATTAGTCATGGTTGTGACTGTTTTGTTGTTACACAGCCAGGAATGCTTTATGATTATTCTAATTATCATAAACATGAACCTTTTTCCCCCAACAAACCTAAAGAGGTAATGACTAATAACATCATTATTGTCAAGTAATTGCAACTGTTTTATATTTTTTACAACTGCAATGTTGCTGTGGGATTTACACCTCTGTATAATATATATATTACATTCAAATGGATCAACTAATAAGTTCTGATCAGTGATTAAATCAAAGTAATACAGAGGACAGCTTTGTTTCTTTGCTGCACTCCTCAGGGTTTTAACCAGGGACTGACTTTGTCAATTACCAGTATTAAAAACTGAGATTGAATTGTTCAATGAAAGCAAAATCTACAAGTTGCAGCTTCTGGCAAAATGTTTGGCTGTAATTTTTCTGTAAAATATGTTCAGTGTTCAATAAATCGTGTTTTGCTTCTTGTTCATGAATGCTTTTTCAACAGTTGTCATGCTATAAGAATTTGTACAACACTGGTCATGTTGTGGGACTTTATCTAATTGCAGCTCAAAGAACCAAAAACAAGTCAAGGATTTTTAATGTTTCATTTGTGAAATACTTCTGTAAATAACTGATTTAGACATGACAGTCTGACAGTCCTACACTGCATTAAAAAGACACACTGATGATGATGAGGATAACATTAGCTGCCAAATTCTAGTTTTTCATATGACTTAAAAACACAACACAATAGTTTGCAAAGAAACTGCTGAAAATAATACCCTGTATGATTATTGCCTTCAAGCATTGCTGCACTGTGGCGACATTTGACTTTTGCAAGGTTATTAACTTTGTGACGCATGTGAATTTTCAATGAGCTTCAGGCTGACAATATCCTGTTTATTCTTGAAACTACAGTCCAATAGTGAACCAAAGTTGTGACTCATAGTGGGTTTTCTTTCAAAGCCTAAGAAATTACTTTGTCACTGTGACAAAAAAGTATTTATTTTGTTATTATTCAGCATTTAGAACTTAAAATATGAGTTTCTATTATGGCTCTTTTTTCTTCTGCGTTCACACTGTCAGGGTTTGTCTGGCTGTGATCTCCTTATCTTTAGGCAGGTGAGGGGACAGAGGAGAGAATGAGTGTCATCTGGAGCTGTCAGTCGGTCTCAATGATGCCCCCTGATGCAGTCAGGCATATGCAAGTGACTCTTGACGTGATGGGTTGTGACAGCCAGGCTTGAAATGTATGTGTGACCAGAGGATATTATCCTTGAAATAAGTCTGCCCAGATCACCATGGTTAATATTATTTGCTCAGTGCCATGCTTTTGTAGCAGAAATATTCAGACCTAATTCATATAATTTATGTATTTCAATTGCACATAAAATGTCCATTCATATGAATTACTTTAACATAAACAGGCCAATCAACTTTTTGTGATTCATATTTGTCAGTTACATGTAAGTGAAACAATTTAGAATGAGATTAATGTAATAATACCAATGAACCCAATGTATTTTGAAGAAACAATGACAGATTTATGCATTCATAACTGATACATCCAATTTATTATAAATACTTAAGAACTAGTGTATGTGCAATGGAGTAATATATGAATTACTCCAGTGTATTAGAAATTAGAACAAAGTTTATGCACTCAACTTGTTTAAGTAAAATGTTTTAAATATATGTACCTGACACAGTATACCCAATGCATTTTACATTTTTAGCAAGATATAAATAACTTTTCAAATTTACATATATGTATGTATGTATGTATTATATCTCTGACAGGAGTATTCTTTAGCCAATTATAACTGAATCTCATAATGTTTGGATGATTTTATTACTTTATCAGACCTGGGATTAATCAATTGTCTACATTCATTGCAATAAATGGTGATATACAGGTAACCCACTGTTGGTCCTACAGATTTGACTAATGGTGTCATATTAATAAAAAGGAAAATACACATAAAAAGGCCAATAAACATTGTAACAGACAGACACATTAAGGTAAATAAACATTAACATAAATCCCCTCCTTGAACCCCTGCACATAAAACAGAACACAATGAGTAAAATGTCAAGTATCCACAATGCAATGCGGCCAATACGGATGTACTAAAATCTTCATACAAATGTGATATAAACCAATCTCATAAATTTTAACTAAACAAATCATGGTTGACCCACAGCTCATCATATTTAAACTATATTCATATGTTTTAACTGATTAAATGTAATAGTTTTCTCAAGAGATTCAAAAATTTTTATCATTTAAATGAAATCAAACAGATGTAAATAGTTGAATAATATAAACTATCCTATTATGAATTTTTCTGAAATGTACTTGTGGGATTATTTCACTAAAGTAGGGAGCTCTGACTGGTTTGTTCGGGGTGTTTTCCGTCCACTGTCCCTGACCCAATCAGTCTCTCCTGAACGCTCACATCCACAGAGAGAAACAAAGAATGTGACAGACAAAGAGAGCAAGAGAGAGAAAGAGAGAGAGGTCTTTATAAAGTGACCACGCTGGATTCTTTCCAAGGGTTTTGTCAGTTACTATGGAGATTTGGAAAATAGCCCCTGCAGTTTAATTCTTCTGTTGTTACTATGGGCCAAAGGTATCCAGTGTAAGCCCTATTCCTAAAATTGCCATTCTTACTCTGCTTATTTTGCTGACCAATAAGAGAAAAGGTCTGAGCTGCTCAACTTCCAGTAAGAAAAAAAAACCTATCTACTTGAAGTTTAGAAAAGAAAAATCCCTCACAATAACAACAGTAACATCACAAACAGCCTTTATAAAAGCTCACCGAGGTCCCCTTGGCATGGATTTACAGCCTTTCTCTGTCACGCTTAGATTTACTTTTGGTGTGACCTCCATGTGCTCACTGGGGCGCGGCAAACACATTATGCCGCAGCGCCCCTCCGCTAAATATACCGTCATGACCAACACAAAACGCATCAATTTATAGAACTGTTTTTTTTGTAATAAAGAGGGGAAAGTACTTGATATAGGGCTGTTCTACACCGACAATTACTTACATTTATGTGATAAAATAGAATGTGTGAAAGAGGTCATGGATGAACAGCCTCTCAGTCTGTCTCTGTCTGGGTTTTTATTCTGCCAGATAATATTGGAGGAGACTGCTATGGTTACTGGCTGCATGTGTTGGTGATTCACCATCATGGGAGATAAAACAAAGGATGCCTTTTTGCTGCCCGATGCTTGTGGTTTTGAAGCGATGACACCCAGAGAAAAAGATATAACTTATGTGTTGCGCTTCCCCAGCAGACTCTGACTAACCCTTAGCCTTATTCGACTCTTCCTCGTACTTCTTCGTCTTGTCGGGTGGTTGTTTTAACCCATAAAGACCCAGCACTACTTTAATGTCAGTTCCCAAATGAAGTTTTCTCTATATTAAAACTTTTTTTTTAACCCCTAAAGACCACCCACTATCTACTAAAATGATGTACTGATATAAACTGGTTAATACCTGTTGATCCACTAATACATGTAAATAATTGGTATTAACCCATAAAGACCCAGCACTACTTTTGTGTCGGTTCCCAAATTAAATTTTCTCTATATTTAACCTTTATTTTAACCATAAAGACCCAAACATCCACCATCGACCAAAACGATCTACTGATAGAAACTGTTTAATCCCTGTTGATCCACTAATACATGTCAATAATTGGTGTAAAAACACAGTTATTC
>JAPTGZ010000010.1:24756829-24769076 GCA_029814645.1 Fowleria isostigma | reverse complement strand
CCATATTCTGCCTGGTACTAAATGTTTTGTGTATTTATAGATCCACTGTGATCTGTAAATTGTAATGCACAGGTGTACATGATAAGATGAAGTATAATATGGTTAAAATTGCACGTGTTTTTCTTAAGAAATTTTAGGTTTTTCATATAATTCATATTTTTAAGGAAACTTTGTACATGCAAACATTTTCAGCATATAATTGTACTTTTCTAACTGTTATTATTTTCACTTCAGATCATATTGGGCTGAATGTGGCCCCTAACTAAAATGAGTTTGAGACCCCTGTCTTAGATAGTGTCATATACATTTATAAAAGTTTTTCTTGTTAAGTAAGAATGAAAAGTGTTTTAAACGGATGTCATAATGTGAATTATTTCTCTCCATACAGAATGTTGACAAGTGGTCATTTGACGTGTTCGCTCTAAATGAAGCCAGCGGGGATCACGCCCTTAAATTCATATTCTACGAGTTACTCACAAGATACGACCTCATTAGCCGCTTCAAGGTAAGTTACAAGAAGGCGGGGTCAGTGCTGTTCCTGTTTGCTTGTGTTGTTTAAACCAGAAGAGCCCATTTCCATTGAGCTTATGTTGTATTTCAACAATGGGCATTTTATGAGGTGAGTCTGACATACTTCACATCCTCTGATTGTGCTAGAGCTCCTTTGCTAATGGCTAAGGACACTCGAGTTGAAGTGACAGCATTCACAGTAAATGACATGGGCAATGAAGCAGCGATGAATATGTAATCGCTGTCTGCAGGAGCTTGAATGATTCACAGTCCATATTTTACAACAGCATATTTTTACAAGGCTCATCATTTGCAAATAGGTTGTAGATGTGTCTTACATAATGTAGATGCTTCTGCAGTGTTTTTTGTTTTCCATCAGATCCCAATCTCTGCAGTGGTGTCATTCGTGGAAGCACTCGAAGTCGGATACAGCAAACATAAAAACCCCTACCACAACCTGATGCATGCTGCCGACGTCACGCAGACCGTACACTACTTACTGCTCAAGACAGGCATGGTGGTGAGTAGGATACATGCAAATTAGATGACAGATGCTTTCTGAGCTTTTTTTTCCCTTTTTTACTTCACACCTACCTGATGAAAGCTAACAGAGAGCACTTGAGTGTACAGGCATTACTGGAGTGTTCAGTTGGAAAGCTCATCTGTGAAATGAAGAGCATATTGTCAACATGCTACTCAGAACATCTCTGTCAGCAGACTAATTGCAGCTTTGTCAAACATGCAGCTTCTAAATATAGCAGCTTTTTTTTTTTTTTTTTTTTTTACAATTGAGAAGTTCTACTTTTTTTACTTTTACTTAAGTAAATGAGTTGAATGAGCACTACTTTTACTAGATTATTTTTTCACACATTTAGCTGTACTTGTACTTAATAACAGAATGTGAGTACGGTACTTTTGCCACTTCTATCTATACTTTACTGGAGTAATTATTTTTCAGTAGACTTTTTACTTCTCCTCCTTACATTTTTATAAATAGCCTTACTCTTATTTCATTTTGGCGTATTTTCATTCCAGCGTGTCATTGTTCAAGTGAAAAAAAATTAACCTGATAAATCACACCATCTGAAAGGAGTGAATTTGATAGTGATTGGATGAGAGGTATTTCATTCCAATACTCTATTGTTGTGTACGCAATCACACCTGCATATGACGCAGATCACATCACACTCCAGCACAGACATAGGTAGTGCACTATAAAAAAGAAAGTGCAATTTTACCAATATTATGCCTGTTACTAAATGTTTAGTGCCTTTGTAAATCCACTGTGATCTGTAAATTGTTATGTTCATTCATTCATTTTCTGAACCTGCTTTATCCTCATACAAATGATAAGCTTGTTAAAATTGCACTTTTTTTTCTTAACAAATTTTAGGTGTATAGTAGCTCATGTTATTCACATTTTTTAATGGATAGATTGTAGATATAAAAATGTCATTATGTAATTTAGCTTTTTTCACTGTAAAACATGACCCTCTTTTACACAACAATTCTGTCGTGGGATTATTTTGCCTTTATTCCATTATGATGTCTGTGTAAACGAAATGGTGAGGTCATTTGGTTCCACCTTTATCACAGCTTTGTAACACCTCTGGAGGTAGTAACAGAGCCATGATAAAGATGGGATCATGAGTCTGGAACACCATGTAAAAGGAACACCTCTTGTTCCGCAACCTAGGTGTGACATTTAGATGACAGTGACCCCTGGCGCAGGAGAGACAGTCGAGGCACTGGCATGATTCCATGGCGTCTTTTCAAACCCGTGCAGTGGGCACAAGTGGAATCAGTGGTGGTGGGCCTGAACGAAGCTGGCTCTCCATGCCAGAGTCTCCATATGCGCCCACTGTCTCTCCCGTTCCAGGGGATTTAAACATGCGCCTCCGCCCCTTTATTCCAGAATGCAGGTCTGCTGTCTAAAAGTCCAACCTGTCTCACTTCTGTTACTCCTTCGGTTTGGCTGTGTAAATCAGTCATAGTGGAAAAAAAGGTGGGATTACCATCTCACCTTTTTTCCAGGATCTCTGCGTACAAGTAGCTATAGAGAAAAGTTTGGAGTTGACATTAGTTATAGGTTATTATGCTATTATTTTACTGGTCTGATCCACTCAAGATCAAGATGGGCTGTATGTGGCCCCTGAACAAGCCAATCAGCATTGCAGAAGATTATTTAATTTAAATATTGATAAGATATTAGATAGTATTTAAATATCCACTGTGGAGCCCTTTCATGTCATCCAATCCCACTGAAAACCTGCGAAAAGTTATTTTACCTGAATTATTTGAATGTATTGATAGGATGGATAGTGTATAGAAAGGACTGATAGTGGTTCAGAAGTTATTAAACATTTCAGATCAGTAGATACCCTTGGTTGCCAGTGGTTGTTTAGGGCTGAGGGTTAAAGGTCACTCCTTTATGTCAGTTATGGTAAACCATACACCACAAAGTGATTGTAAGTGAATCTTAACTTGAGTAAAATTTTCCAAAAGTCAATCAAAATCAACTCAAAGCTGTGCAGACTCATAATTCCTCTGTGCACCCCCTGACCTCTAATCATGTGTCACATTTACCAGGTTTTCTACTCACCATGTCTGAGTTATATATGTAAATGAGTCAATTATTAATTTCTCCCTCAATTTACAAATAAGAGTAAATTAAATATATTGGCATTAGACCTTGTACTATGTCTAGTTGTGCTATTAATGCTTAACAAAGTTGTAATCAAGCATTAACAGAACATGTACATACAGTGTCATGCTGTTAATGTTTAAGACCCCTGTCTTTATTGCTACTACACTGATGACCTGATGTTAACACAAACAACGTCAAATTAAAGCTGAAAGTATTTTCATTCATTTATAATCAAGAGTGATGGAAGTGAACATAACCAGAAATGTGTCACTGTGGTAATACTGTCTGACTGCACTATGTGTGTAGCCATTTCAGTGAATCAACCAGCTACAGGTCTGGCACTGTGGTGTTTTTACAGACAGGAGATGTAATATGAAATGATTGGGCATTAGCAAATCCAGCGTAGGAACCACAAACACTCTACTTTAATCACCTAATCGCAGTCGGATACTGTCACTATATGTTTGAGCACAGCAGCGTACTTCCTCTCCACTACTACAGCATACATGATGAATTTTTTTAAAATATTGGAAATTGTATATGATTTAATATTTATTTTTGAAAATGTACACTCAAAGTGCTATTCGGATATGAAAAGAGATGGTCAAAACTCCTAGTCAGTTCGTGCAGAATTAGACAAGCTGCTTTGCACTTTTATAAAACTACACATATTGTACCTGCAAAATTGAGTAAAATATGTTTTATTTTATATCATATGTTTTAAGTAGCTGGGATAGGCTCCATGCGACCCCCGTGACCCTAATGAGGATAAAGCGGGTTCAGAAAATGAATGAATGAATGAATGTTTGATGAGCACCAACAAACTGTGACTTTTGCAGTTAACCTGTGCCTCTTTAACGCTTTTTAGATGAACTTGCAGTTTTTTTAGTCTTCTTTGAGTGGACTTTAACTCTTGTAACGCATTTATGCATAGCATGTGACATATGCTTTAGTTAATATGATAAAGTTGTTTTTCTCGTCTGCTTCAAGTTCACCGCCTGCTGTCAAGTGCCAGTTCATATTATGGCATAAACTGGAAGGAGGAGTTTGGGGGACAAACCCAGAAAGAAAACCACCACATGACTAAAGAGCTATTAAATACCCTATCAGGCCAGTGAGCTTTCCCACTGGTTCAGTCAGTCTGGTATGTAAGCCTTTTCAACACTGGGCATCGCATTAAAACTGCAGCCCAGATCCAAATCTGTTCAATCAGGAGCAGAAATTATCAATAATCTGCACATCAGGTGAGTTGACCTGTTGTGTGTACACCTATGTAGGATCTACCTGCTGTGTGGGAGGGGCGTTTCAGGTAAATTGACATTGTATTAGAAAGCACATACACAAGAAGGAATGTTTGCTCTTTCCTGCAGCTGTTAAGTGCATCCGAAGTCCGAGGGAAAAGTCAACAGTTTTTTTGGAAGGACTATGAGTGCTAAGGACGAATTCCCACACGAGTGGATGGACAGCCACGCCAACGTTGCAATAAATGATGGCTCTGTACAGGCAGAGAGACCCAGTTTGGGAGAATTCAACCACCACCACCTGCCTTTGGGAGCAAGCAGCATCACCTTGGAGCCTTCTGCTCTGGACACTGATCAGCTGTTCCCACTGATGGAGACCAAGTTGTACAAGCGACGCTGGGTCATGCTCTTCATTTTTAGTATTTATTCGATGAGCAATGCCTTCATGTGGCTGCAGTACAGCATCATCAGCAACATCTTTATACGCTTCTACAGTATTGACACTCTGGCCATCGACTGGCTCTCCATGATCTACTTCCTCACCTACATCCCTCTTATCCTTCCTGTCATGTGGCTTCTGGACAACCGGGGCATCAGGGACGTGGTGGTGGTCGGCTCGGCCTTCAACTGCATCGGGGCTTGGATTAAGACCGGCACGGCAGACCCCAGCATGTTCGCCATGACCTTCTTTGGGCAGTTTGTGTGTTCAGTAGGCACCGTTTACATCCTTGGCATCCCGTCCAGACTTGCCTCGCTATGGTTTGGGCAGCAGGAGGTGTCCACCGCCTGTTCCATTGGCGTTCTGGGAAACCAGGTGTGTTTCTGTACCTGCTCAAAACACACGTGGCAGGGTGTGTATAGGTCTATATGTCTTTCTTGATGGTAAAAGAACTGAATTTGTGTGTAAGCTCTATCTTTCATACACACTAGCACACTGTGCAAATAGACAGGTATGTGTTCTGTTACATCTCTGCCTGCCACCTTCCGTCTCTTTTGTGTAAATTATTTCTCCAACTGTTTTTATGATTTAGCATGAGTGATTAGAGAATTTGCGGCTAGTAAAAATGCAAAGCCAATGGTGGTCTGAGGTTCCAAAAGTGAAAGAGATCATAGATAAACACTATTGTAACTGGAGTTTAACTTACATTTTACATTGTCAGACAGTTTCAGTTTTATCAAATTTCATCTCTTGTATAATGAGTAGGATGGCAGTTTTTACTCACATGGTACATAGGAAGTTGGTTTATCAGCTGATGCTTACAGATGTTGCAAACACTAAACAAGAACTCCATGGCAGATTTTTGCATTTTTCATGATACCACTTCCTTGTCTGTAGCTTCCTCTAAGTATGCTTTAAGTCAAGAGGGAGGACAGTTAAGAGGACATATACAGTGCTCTGCATAAATGAACACACCCACTTTGAAAAGTAAGATTTTAATCAATATCTCAATGAACATAAGCACAGTTTCAAAAAATCTGGACAAAACTGAGTTTTCTAGAACTTTTTTTAAAATGAGAACATGATATGTTGTATAGCGTCCCATAGAAAATGCTGATTCTCAAAGAAAACTAAAGGTTTTGCTGAGCACTGCATGTGAAGAGGGCCCATAATTCCTTAACTCTATGCAAATGACAAACTTTGAGGTGATCATCTAGAATACACTTGGAGATTGTCCCAGGCAGATTGTTTACTTTTCTTCTCAATACAAATTCACCATGTATACAGGCAGTAGGTGTGACCGGGCCTTCCAAAGCACAAAGTTAAAAGATCCAGCATGACTATCTCTAAAGTAAAGAGAAAAAAAAAAGAAAGAAAAAGAGAGACCGGTTTAGCAGAAATGTTTAAAGTGATGTATATCTGTATGTATGTATGTATGTATGTGGTTTGTTCTTCCTAGCTGGGGGAATTTGCAAGCATGGCAGTTGACTTCCACTTCTTGAACCATCTGCTTCTCAACAAGCTTCCATGGCTTGGGTAAATTAACTGTACAATTAGATTACCTTCAGAATGTTGTGTCAGAGGAGAGGGAGTTTAGAAGCCTCAGGAGAGGGCGATCATGGACAATTGTGATTTGAATCGACTTTTCTTTGTTATCAAGGAAAATGTACAGATAACTGATCATTTGTGTTTATTCATAACCAATTGTACAGACTTAAAGTAATCTAAAAAATACAAAAACATTCACTACATGTACATTGTACTTTCACCTTGCATCCTTTTGTGATTACACATTGGCACAGACTAACACTGAAAATGTGATTGCAGTTTGATTTAATGTGCAGATCGACACAGAGTATTGTCTTATTTAATCTGAAACTTCTGATTACCAGCATACCAAAGGTTTAGCAGAAGTTGGTGTAGTTTTGGTGCACACTGTTTACAAAGGGAAGAATCACACATCATTATTAAATCCAGCTCTGCTTATTCTTTCTGTGTGAGCCAATGCTAACAGTCAGAGAACAAACACAATAGTGCTTATTTTTGAAAACTATATATGGATGCTTGTGATCTCTCCTTGTTCTTTAAAACCATATAGATCCACAAATCCCTGTGTTGCTGTAAAACTTCTGAAGTTAATCTGTTTTTTCTTTATTTGAAGTGTGTCCTCTCTCACCTGTGTTAGACCAAACACTGCATACCGGCCATTGTTGTGCCTGTTTTTGTTATGTTCCTTAGTCCTGCTCCCCGCCGCTGAGCATAATAGAACACATCGTTAGTAGTGTTTACTTGCTCAACATGACTTTATTTCTTTGGCTCCAGTCCTAAACCTGATGCCTCCAACTTTTTGTGCTGAAGTAGTTTACATATCCCTTTAGGTTTTTAGAAATAGTTCACATTTAGAAAAAGTAGGTGGGATTTCCATAAAGGCCAGGGATGCTTTGAAGATCAAACAGTTCAACCATTTGCATGCCAAAACTAACTCCATAAGAGATGCCATCCTTGATTCTGACTAATTGGGAAAAAACTACATTTGCATATTTTTGACAACATATCAAGGCTTGCTCTACTTAACAAAACAAGGGTTCAGTGACTTTTATTTTGGTGTGATTGAATGCAGATTCATGTACAGTTGTTCTGTTGTAGGAATCGTTTTTAGGCTCCAGTGAGTATTATAAAGCATTCTCTAGCAAAATGGCCATAAGGTAAGTGAACAACAGTTTAAGAAGAAAGCCCAGATGCAGTAGCATAATCGGTGTCTGTGTTTCCTGTTGAAAATATCAGGTGCACATTTGTAGTGACGCGAGGATCCAAGGAGTCTGCCATGTTTATTACTTTCTGTGCATGTTTTCCTCAGACACTGTTCAAATGGCTTGTTCCTCCTGTAGGAACATGTTTTCGTCACTTTCTGCCCTTTTCCTTCTCTCACCTTTCCCCTAGAGCGGAGGAACCTCGGTTGGTGGTTCTAGGAAGCTGATGAAGTGGGCACTTCTCATGTGGTATTCACATTTAGAAAGTTTAGTTCCCCGTTTGTCAAATTGTAGAAAAGAGGTGTCGCTGGACACTGGAAGTAGGGGAGGAGGGGGGTGGGTTGGTAAAGGTCTGCTCATAGTAGGCATATTTGGAAAAAAAGTTCTCAGACTTCACACAAGGGCTGGGCAATATGGTGAATGAATTTAATGACTTGGGTTCTTCCTCAAACTGTAAATCACCAATAATGCTTCTGTTCTGACTCAACAAAAACTCAGAATCCAACCTTTTCCAATATGTTTTCTCCAGTCAACACTCAAGTGGTGGTTTATTTTTTTAATTAAGGTGCATTAGTACTGATGGAAACCCTAGGTTTTTTTTGTTCATGTTTTTTGTTGATACTGCACGTATAAAACACACATTATATGGAGAGGAGTAATGGGACATTGAATTCAGGTGTTTCACATCTAAGAAGGTGTTAGACTACAGAACGGTAGAGACAAATTAATAGAATAAATTTCATACTTCTGAAAATATCATTGCTGTAAACGGTTTTCTTTTATCTTTAGGGTTAATTTACTGCTAACTTTACAAAATTCCTCAGTTTGTTGTCACTTTTATATTTTATGTTAAATTTCTTTAATTATTATTATTGCTTTAAATGTTTTGCATCTATATGTCTGAAATATTTGTCACATTTTGACCATAAACAATAATCTCAAACAACAAACAACCATCTGGATTCTTCACCGATCACTCAAGAAGAAAAATCTGCCTTTAAACTTGGAGTACAGTGCATTGACCTTTATTATGAAAATTTCTGACACCAACTGACATGAACAGTTTTTATGATGTTTTTATTCAACTGGAATGAGAAGTCCTAAAAGCTCAAGATGTGATTTGTCCCAGTGTTTTCATCCATATAATGTAGTTTTCAACAAAGAAATATATGTTTGTATTTTAAAGTCGTGTAAACATAACCCATAAAAATTAAAGTCATGAATTATCTGTGACACTGGAATATTGCTCAGCCCTGTTTCACAATCATCACATGTTTTCGTCACTCATAGCACCACATATGGTACATAAGCATGCACTGCTAACAAATTCAGGGTTATCCAGCCACTCATAGTCATTCAATTCTGCACTTGAGCTGCTTTTCTTTTTTCACAAGCAGCATTAATACTCCATCTTTTTTGAAGCCTCAACTTCTACTTCTCCCTGAATCTTTATTTCAACCCTCTCTCACTTTTGTTTCACTGCCTCTTTAATGATGTCCACTTCCTGGAGCTGAATGCTGTTTTCTTTATCCGTGTACCTCTCACCTACAGCTGGGCATCGCCATCGGCTTCCTGATCCCACCCATACTTGTGCCTAATGTGGACGACATGGATGAGCTGGCGCACCACATCAGAATCATGTTCTACATCAGCGCTGGAGTGGCCACACTCATCTTCATCCTCGTTATCATCGGTAGGTCTTCAAGGCAGCATGACTATCCAAGGGCTCATGCAGTGGTTCAGACCTAACAGGGTCTTTACTCATGCAGTAACGAGTTTCACGAGTCCCTTTCAATGTCATTTAAGTCCCACAGTCATGGTTGTAAAAATATGTGAAGGGACGGCTCATGCTTTGTCAAAGCTGCTACCTCATGCCAAGGGGATGTGATTTATGTGGGAGGTATTGTGATTTTATTTGTGGACAGGATTTTCTGGAAGGATTTTTCAAACATTCAGCTCCAGTGTTTGACATACACTGACTTATTTTTAAGTTGTAGATGTTCTTATGTAGTGCTTGGTTCCTCAGGTAGCAGCACTACTGGAAAACTGAGTCTTCCTGAGTGTATGGAGATGTGCTTTCCACAGCATTGAAGGCCACAAGATGAGCAGCTGCAGTAATTGATGTAATTGTCCATCTTTTTTGAGGGTATTTGTTCAGACACAATGTGAAATACAAGCAGGGATTGTGGGGAGCAAGTGTTTTATGATATCCTTTCTTTATAGCTTCTGTTCAATCCCTCTTTCACCTGATTCTGAGAAGCAGGAGAAACTCCCCACTGGTGTTTCCATTCTTTCTGTGAACTCAGAAAGATAACATATCCTAACACTCAAACTCTGATGATGCATGATCATCTGTTTAAGTTTTCTGACAATTTGACTGTTTTTACAACAGCATTAACCGAATATATCTCAATACTAATATTTTGATCTATCATTGGCTCTGACTCCTAACTGTCTCAGACTGTCACTTTTTTTTTTTACAGTTGTTATTTTTCAAGTCATATCAAAATTATTTAGTTTATTTGATAAACTAAGGTCATATACTTAATCAAATACACAAGGTTAATTTAATAGTGCACTACTTGCACTTTTTATTTAATTTGACAGTTAACTTAATTCTAGTAAAATTTTGTGTTGGATTTATTCTAAAAGTTCATCCAATCCATATATTAATTATTACTCATTGATTACAAATAATTGGTGTGAAATCTATTCTGAAAAGCATTTTGATTTACTTAACATAGGCCTACTAGTAATCATATCTGTTGCCCTCCTTAATAAAACAGTAAACATTGTAGTGCAGTAAAAGTGGATTACTTATAGGATGTTGTACAATAAATAATAAAACTTAATTATTTTATTATTCTAGCAAGATAAAGCATTATAATCACAGATAGCCCTTTTTTGTTTTCTGTCCAAATTAAATATAGATATTAATAAAAAAAAGACAAACAGAATGTGTTTATATGTAGTAAAATAGAAGTACTAATGAAGTAAACATTTACCCTGCTGTTGGTTTGGATAATATGCTGCTCTTTGTTTCTGTTGCTGTGGGTTATAGGATTATTAGCAGTAGGTGAGTTCAGTATTTGGTGTGAGCGACCATGCAGAAGTAAGTAATAGGGTATTTTGAACATGAACATTTTCCTTCATATTAGGGTCTCTAAGCCACACATAAACAGCATTTTAGGTCATTAAAACTGAGACTTTGTTACAATGTCGTAGAAAGGGATTTTTTTCCATGTGTATACATGTGGACAGGAAGGAAATAAGAGAGCACAAAACAATAGTATCCGCCCGAACACTCACATACATAATGGTGCTCAGTGTAATGAACATGTACTTGAAACATCAAATGTAGGTCATATAAATGTGTAAGTCAATGTATTACCTGTGGTAGCTCATGGTCTACACAGACGTTTAAGAGACAGACTCATGTACAGCGTTGAGGCAAATTCAAAATTATATTAAGAACATTTTCACAACCCAAATTAATGCTTACGGTAACGTCAGTTTATGACTTGTTGCTGCTTGATTTTACATCAGACTAGAGCCACTGTCTGCTGCATCAAATATTACCTGAAGATACCTGGTGTTCGCAGTTTAAAGTCCACCAGAAATAATGGTTAGTCTGAGTGTTTGTGTGTTTGCAGTGGTATGTTTTTGCTTTTTTGGTGTGAATACATATATTTTGTAAAAAACAAACATTGAGTGTACAGAGAAACATACATATCAGTCTGGACAGGCCAAGGTCAGGAGACTTATCTATAAAAGACTGTCAATCCCTTATTTGTTATTGTGTGACAACATGTGAGCGTACATGTTTATCTTCCAATATTACATCTCTGTCAGGGTGTACATCCTCTACCTTCACACTGACCTTCGACCTCTGTCTGAGTCTGCACTGGCTGATAGTAGAGCAGACAGTAAATTATCCCAGCCTGAAATTTGTTGTGCATGCGTTTGTGTGTTTTCTAGTGTTCCAGGAGAGACCAGAGATCCCTCCCAGCCAGGCCCAGGCTCAGGCCCGGAACATCTCTGCTGATGAGTACTCCTACACCGCCTCCATCTTAAGGCTGCTGCGGAATAAGAACTTTATGCTTTTGGTGGTCAGCTATGGTGGGTCCCATCCCTTTTTAAAGACTGACAGAGTGACTACAGATTGGAGTTGGAAGAAACGGATTAATCTGCCGATGGCACCACGAAAATTTAAATGGTTGGAAATTAGCAATATGTAACTTGAAAACATCTAACTTAAAGTAAAAGCATAGAAATACAAAGAAATCAAACAGAACTCATTGTAATGAATCACTGATTCTGAAACTGAATATCGAATTAACCATAAAACATTTTATATTCCCTCCAAGTAAGTAATTAAGTGGTTAAGAACCTTAAAATTAGCAAAAATCTTCTATCTCCACTTAGTAATTTGCAAAAATCATTGTTATCTGTCTAATAGAAGCTAATTATCAGCACATTTTTATAGTTTTCATTCATCGTATGATGACAGCAGTTTGACATAAACATCACATTTCTATGTCAAAATGAAATGCTGCTAACCAAACATTCATTCATTCATTTTGTGAACCCGCTTTATCCTCACTAGGGTCACAGGGTTCGCATGGAGCCTATCCCAGCCACTTAACCCTAGAACACTATC
>JAPTGZ010000010.1:24730328-24752581 GCA_029814645.1 Fowleria isostigma | reverse complement strand
TGTGAGTTTTTATCAACATCTACATGATCAGTGAATTAAATACAGGAAAATACATGATTTTAACTGAAAAAAAGCAAAATACAACAGATAGTATTATAATAAATGGTGATAAATTACTTAAGAATGGTTCAAAATGGAGAAAAAAACTCATTTGGGAACTGCCAGAAAATTAACTCTTGGTCTTTATGAGTTAAAGAGAAAAGAAAATGTTATCAACCTTTTGTGATGCCTGCCTCTTTAAACCAATTAACATGACTAATGACCATATAAAGATTCCTTATTGTTCTGTGTGTGGGTTTTTTTTTTTTTCATATAAATCGATCACAGATGCAATTTGCCTTCTCTTCTCCACTCAGGTCAGACACAGCTATCTTGTACAATGATCGCTCAGTGTTGGAGAGTCACCATGTCAGCGCCGCCTACCGCCTACTGCAGGACGACGACGAGATGAACATCCTCTATAACCTCTCCAAAGATGACTGGAGGTCAGGGGAGGGGAAAAAATAAATGAGAGCAAAGCATTGAAAATTCATAGAGATGTAATCGCGAACAGAGATGGAAACAGGGAAAGGGAAGATTGAATGATCAGAAAAGTCACAAAAAAAAAAAAAAAAAAATTAATGCAGCCATCATCTTTGAAAACTCAGTGAGAACTTTCTTTTTTCTGTGTTCAGTGGAGTCAGAATCGGAGACAGAGGATTACCTTCCAGGTCTAACAACTCACTGCTAAATGGATGAGTTCTGTGTGATGATGCATTAAAGGAGACAGCTGCAATCCGATTTCTCATGGCACAAGCTGGAACTTGTCAAAGCAGATATTATAAATAGCTCTCAAAAACTGTGTCGGCTGATTTAATTTACTTTAGCGACTTCCGAAATAAGACGGCTTTTATTACCTGCCTGTTTGACAGTTCATTATACAGTGCATGGCTAATATTTTCTTCTCCTTTTCTGTCATTTTTTTTTTTCCTTCAGAGAACTCCGAGCTCTGGTGGTGGAGATGGTTCTGGCCACAGACATGTCCTGCCACTTCCAGCAAGTCAAGGCCATGAAGAACTTTTTGCAACAACCTGAGGGGTCAGTCACTTTTTCCCTTTCACTGCTGTTTATACTCCCTGCCCTCACCCCTGCAATTTACATCTCCATTAACCCTGCCATCAGCTGCTGTTTACTCACCACCCGCTGTTTACAACCCAATTAACCCTGCCCTGAAGCGTGTACTCACAGAGAAATGTGACATTCAGTCCTGTTTTATAATGTGTAGACTGCGCGAAACAAGGTATTATTTACTCACCGTAAAAAATAGAAATGCTACGAGTATATTGTTGCCTAATATGACCAGCATTCATGCATTATACAGTAGATATACAGTATACGGGCTCTGCTAAAGGGCCTCTGAGGCACAAACACAGACTAGTTTGTGTGTCCGTACTGTGAGTCAGCAGTAGAGTTATGGTGCAGCAACACCGCATTTGGCAGATGAGATTTATTTGCACACTGCGGTGAAAAACAGCCACCACAACAAATACTACTGTACCTGGAGGTTTGTAACTCTACAAAGCTACAGTGACAAAGCAGAAAAATATTTTCCTTTCATAAACAGACTCATTTTTTTTTTCAACATGATGATAATAATAATTCAATATTGTCTCTACTCACAGTCCTGGTGGGTGCCTTTCCTCAAGAGGTTGCAACAGGTTGGTATCATCATTTAGGACACTAGTAGAGATGCAGAAATAAAAAAAAATGTGGTCTATAATTGCGGAAAAAAAAAAAAAGGTTTTGTTCATCTTTTTGGTATTCACTGGATCCACTTTTAGCTTCATCTCATATCTCAGCTCCAACATGAAGCTAATGCTAGTGATGTGCGGATTGATACTGAAATATTGATATCGCCAATACAGATCTGTACACTCTAGAATCAGTGCATGAAATAAAATATTGATGCTTTGATACTTCAGTCATTTGAGGTAATGTATATCATGAACACAGTGAAAAGTAGTGAAACTATTGGGTTCTTATCCAAATGATACATGATTGGTGGGAACTACTTCTTCTTCCGCCTGGGTAAGTGTGTGTACTGCATCACGCTATTGAGTCAGTCCTTCCCAGCCCTAAACAAAAGAGCAGTAAGATACCTGGGAATAACTGCCACTTCTGTACCGGCAGAGAGAGTCTTTTTAAAGACAGGAGAGGTTCTGAGCAAAAAACAGAACAGACTAAAGGGGCAAACTGGGAAATATGTGATTCCTTAAAAACTAGTGAATGAGGGAAAGTGTTGATGTTGGATGGTTTTGTTGGAAGTGTTACATGTTCAGTATTTTCATGTTTCATGTTAATATGTTTATGTAACATGAATTTTTATGCAACTTTTTATTTTTATAATAGTTGTTCAAGCTTCGGATGACTTCCGTTACCAATTTTTTATAAAATCTGTAAAACCTGAGTTACTAGTTACGTCATTCAGAAAGTAACTCAGTTACTTGTTGATTACTTGCACCAAAAAGTAATGCGTTACCCTTAGAAGTAACTTTTGCACTACTATTTTTAAAAGAACATTCTTAAAAATACACCCATTGGTGTCCTTAAGCTTGGCTTCCATTTGTAAATACTCCTTATCCAAGTACCAGTAGTTGTAAACGTTTTTCGTCCATTTGCCGTGTGTCTCTCAGACATGTTATTAAACCAATTAGTTCCTGAAAGCAGGTGATTCCACAGTAGATTGACTGCGTGTTGTCAACAATAAAACATATGGTGGATTTGTTCATCTGTCCCTGACTAACAGTCCTGTTAAATCTAACCGCTGTGGTTTGGGCAACACTTGCCTCATTTCCCGTGATGATGACAAATGTCGTTAGCCTCAGCTAGCTTCATGGATGCGTTGCTGTTTGTTGCAGTAGACAGGAGCTTTAATCCAGAAACACTTGACTAGAATGTTTGTCTCTTTGTGCTCGACTAATGTGAAATAGTGAGTGTATTTCCACGTATTTCCACGTTGAGAAACTAGTCCTGCTCTCGTTTTGATTCGCCATGACAAGTCGTTAAAAAAAACAAACATCAACACCCATAATGCATCACTACTGTAAACAGGAAGTAGCTTTCTCTTCTTTATTTTCAGCTGGCTAGACGCCTTGCACACCAAAATTGATAAATTTAGCTAGTAACAGATAAAAGCACCATACGGTAACGGTAACGGAGTTACTTTATTTAAAGTGTAACGCGTTACAGTATTAGTTACTGACAAAAGTAACGACATTACAGTAACCGCGTTACAGTAACGCATTACGGCCCAACACTGTTGCCTAAGTATTGTGAATCCGTAAGTCTTTCTCTGATTACGCACCTGAATCTCTGCCCTCATGGTGAACAATTTCAAAGTGAACTTCACCATAAACAAGTCTGTGTGTTTACCTACATAGCCAGTAGGTCACTTGGGCATTTTTGGAAATTTGTTGCTGCATGTATTGTGGGAAGCACAGTTCCACACAGAGAGAACCCACTGGCTTTTGCTTGGTTGACATGTTTTGTTTTTTTGCTGCTGCTGCAGCTGCGTGGGCCTCCACTTCCCACAATGCACGCTTCGACAATTTTCTGAAAATACCCAGGTTACCAGTAATCTAGTACTTATCCAAATGCGGTCACCTCTGGCTCCAAAGCAAACATGACAATAACCAACTTCTACTGGCCTCAACATGGCAGTTCATTTCCCATGGGGTGATGTCATGGTTCATGTGTTCACTAGTCCTGTACAACCTACGGTGAAAATGGTCAGCAAGTACCAACTAATGCATATTAAGTGTTTCCCTAAACCATTTTAGAACAGATAACACTAGTCTACAAGTATAAGGTTTCCAGAATAAAAGTTGTGAAATTTTACCACGTGTGAGTCACTGATAAGGAAAAATTGGTTGTCTGAAATTTCCAAGATATAGTTTAGGGTCAAAATGTGAAATTCAAGAATTAAGGAGAAAATGGGTTTTTATTAGTAAGGAATATATTATCTCAGAGCTTCCAGACCTACTTCAAAACACTATCTTCACATTACATTCACTTTACAGGTTCTATCTAGTGGATGATTTATAAATCTATTGTATAACTGTACATAAACCAATATATATATATATGTGTTAACACATAATCTTATACCTGGAAAACATCAGCTAACTAACACTTTTGTCATTTGTTTTCCAAATATTCTTATTAAAATATGTAACATTTAGCACATTTAACCTTTGAAGCAGATAATTTCTAAAAGTTTTAAGACCAGTGTCATCCTAGTTTTACCATGTCAAAGCAACAGGTGATGCTATAGGCTACATTACACACGACTCTAATGAATAAATAATGGCTCTTATGAGTAGAGGAAGCAGGATGGTCAGATGGTGTTTTCCATCCATTTTTTTTTTTTTTTTTTTTTAATTTTGTTATGGATTCAGTGTCTTCACATCTCCACGTGACCTGTTGGACCAGACATGTTTTCACACTTTATCAGTAAATCTGTGAAGAAGCAGCAAACAGCTGAGCACTGAGCAGATCAATCACTTGAGTTAATGTGTCAGAATTTATTGAAAAAAGGTGTTTATATGTCCTTGATTCACATCTAGTGAAAAAGAGCCAAAAAACAAATCTAGGTAGTTAATAAATATAATGTAAACTGTTTTTTTGGTTTTTTTTTCCCCAAAATGCACATTAAATACATCAATGGATCAACAAAAGATGAAAACATATAGACAGAAAATTGTATGAAATCACGAACAGCTGGTTTTCCAATTAGCAATTAGAAACTCAAGACCGATTGAACTTGTCAGCGCTGAGAAGACGCTGAGCCAGAACTGTCTTCAGTCACACTGTGAACACTCCTCCTCTATTGTGACTGATAGCACAGACTAAGAACTACAGTTTGCAAATGAAGTAGAAATGAGCTATCAAGCAAACTATCACTGGACGTGATGAGTCATCGCTGCTGATGCGGCAGCAGCACCGACAAAACGAAGCTCTGAGAAACTTTTTGACCTTGGGGGGTTTTTCTCGTAACTGCGATAATGCCCAACACATGCTGTCATTAAAAGCCACTCAATCAGAAGTCAGCAAAATGGACATTGGGAGCTGCTTGTGAATATGTTGGAATCAACAATATTATGCTTCTGACATACTCTTCATAATAACAGTGCTGACTACGCAGGCAGTCATCAAGATATAGTACAGGATACACACACATACACACACACACACACATACACATTCACACACAAGCATGATGATGATTGAGAGATTGCAGTCTCCAGGAAGCTGTACTGCTGAATAGACTCTAATGTGAAGTAATTCAACCCAGCATGCTCCAGGCCTGCTTAGAGTGCACTTTAAAACCCAATCTGCCACAAATGGAACGCAACGAAATCGGAGCTACTCTTTCTCACCTCTGTTTAACCTTGTGATGTGTGTGTGCATTTGTCTTCCACGGCGCTGTGTGTCCGCCCGTTCACGCCTCAGCCCATTAAACATGTTATTTTGATATGGTTATCAAGTGATGCTCAGACACCACTGATGATGTCTGAGGTGGTGGGATGATGCATCTTCACACAGGATCCCAGTGTATTAAAGCGGTTAGTGTAATGTAAGTGGCGCAATGACAGGATTAAATGTTTATATGTTTTAAAATATAATCAGATAGAGTTTTGATTTTGAGTTGTAGTAGTTTTAGTAAATGTTATACCTCATCCTTACTAATTAAGAACAGCAGTTATTAGACAGGGGTTTTTTTCTTCCTGAAAACAAAATTTTGCTGTTTCAGTAACATTGTTAGCAAACAAATACCTCTAAACATCCCTTGGTTGTGCCGCATTTAGATTTGGCTCCCTCCTCAAATAAAAGAGGATGAGTTGTTTCTGATTGGACCCGGATGGCATGAGGAAAAGATCTAAGTGACTATGAGAGGGAATCATTGTTGGGACACAGATGGCAGGAGATGAAATGGTTAGTGTTTCAGGAGAAACAGCGACTGAAGTGACATCTGCACATAAAAGCCAGGTGGTTAGATATCACTTATTAGGGTTGGAAATTGTGAATGACTGCACATATTTATTGACCGCGATACTTCTGCATAAGTATGGTTTGGGTTGAAAAACACAGGAGCAGCTCTACCTCAGAGAAAAAGGTGTGGTGTACTAAATTACAACTAAAAACAGAAATTAGTCAATGATATCAGACTTAAACACAAAATAAACACTGTTTTGTTCTTGCAACACATTCCCAAAAAAAATCAGATAGTATAAGGCATTTTAAATATAGAAGTAAATCCCAAATCACTGGATTTCACAAATGTTCCTGACTGATGATTTTCTTTATGTAATTAATCCCAGTAAACAATATATAAAATTTCAGCCTCATTAATTAGATATTGATATTTATATTAATGAGATATTGTAGCTTATTGTTATTATGATACAGAATGAGATGCTAAATTCAGATACTTTTGAATTACATGTGATAGATAAATGACATTTACTATAGGAGGTCTGGTCAGATTATGTTTAATTTGTGCAAAAGATCAACAATTGCATTCTTGAAAACAATATATTTGTTGAAAACATTTATTGGTAGAGCAATTTTGGCCACTTTGGTGTATCTCCACATTGAAGCAACGGTTTTTTCAAGTCTGTTTTTATCTCTCATGTTGTAGAAGTGTCATATTGGATATGGCCAGTGGGAAACCCGGGTCAATCCGGTGATTTTACAGAGACCAACCATTTTACCACTTGGTAATGTTGCCATTTGTCTTGTTTGCAGCATTGACAAGCCCAAAGCCCTATCCCTGCTCCTGCACACAGCAGATATCAGCCATCCAGCCAAAAGCTGGGACCTCCACCACCGCTGGACCACCTCCCTACTGGAGGAGTTCTTCAGACAGGTGAGCACATGCGGCTGCAGGATCATGGAGCTGTGGATCACAAGGGGGTTTAAGTGTGTGCTGTAGGACAATTAGATGCATTCAAATAAATCTGGTTATAAGTGTTTTAAGTTTGTGCCTATTGGACGACAGAGCGATACTCGATTTCAAGTATTAAAGCTCCACTTTTGGAGTAATATCTAGGATTGTTTACAACAGTCTGTCAAAAGAGTTTAATTCAGATTAGAGGAAGACAACTATTTTATAAATGATATTAATAAAATCTGGGAAAATAAATGTTACAAATATGAAAAACATTTGTCAGAATGATCTAAATTGAAAAAAATAATAATAATAATATTAATTCCCAGATGTGTTGATTCATTAGTTTAATGTTTAATAATCCAGGTGTAATAATTTATGTATCTGTTAGACAGAATTACACCCACCATACAGGAGAAAACAGTTTAGCAAATAAATGAGGATTTTTGCCATATTAATTTTAAGATTGTTGAAAGGTGAAAAAAACTGCAAATGTAACATGGTATTAAGTATTCCTGCTGGAAGATGGTTGATTTAACCACAGAAGAACAAAACATTAAAACAAAACAATTAATTTATAAGTCTGTGATTAAATGACTGACTCCTCTTCATCATCATCATCAGTCTGCACCACACCCATTATTTTTCTACAGACAAAGGATGTATCAAACCGGATTCTGTTGTTGTATTTCTGATTAAATCGAACAGCTGTCATCAGGTATTAAATTTATAACATCTGCTGCTTCCTGTTTTGTGCTGGGGAAACAGTATGTGTTGGTTATTGACAGTGTTTATGTGACAGTTTCCATAAGTATGTACAAAGTTTATACAAATTTAAGATGAAATTAACCTGCCAGTATCTGGCTGACCATATTATGCACACTTTGTATTTCATGTGATAGAAGGTCATATTATTTCTCACAATTTGTATTTGGCTAGAATTTAAAAATTGGGGTTTTTTGTGTGATTTTTAAAATTCTGACCCAACTCTGCATATTATAACAGTGGAAAAGTAACACACTAATACGTTTCTCTGAAGTGTGTAAACATGACACATTTTAGCATTTAACATTTGACCTACACAAAAATAATAATGCACATCAACCATTGTTGCGGTTAATCACTGACATATGACAGGATGCAAATACCAAAAAACAAGTAATCTATTTTATTATGTAGTATATTGGATTTATTTTTTCTTTGGAAATCAAAAAATATGGTTTGTTAACATTAAAAAAAAGGGCATTTAAAGGGTTAGAAATATGACAATTATTGAGCATGTTGTATTTTTGTTTGTGGCTCAAGTTGATGAATGTAATAAAGTTAAAAACAACTTGCATGAAAAACATTTTGATATTATTACAGCACTGTGCAGATTATGCACTTTTGGTGGTTAGGAAGGACCTCTATGTGTGGAATACCAGAGGGTTAAACAGGTTTGATTTTGTCAGATTATCAGTTTTATAAAAACATGAAACTATACAGACGATGGGAACACTTTAACCCTAGTAAAACACTGATGATGTTCATCCAGAAGTAAAAACTTGACCCTTTAATTGAAAAGTTATCTGACTTTATAGTTCAACAATTATCCAATTTCTAATAGAGTCAAAGATTTTCTTTTCAAGAAATGTTTAAATGTTTTAAATTTTCTGTGTTCCATTCCATCCATGTAATCTAACACAAAAATAAAACCTGTGTGTGACTTCTTTAACACAGTAGTACTTTACATTAGTGACATACATAACCATATAATTTGCCCTTTGTCCTTTTTAACAAAGTATGCCATCATGTCACAGCAGATTCATATGTGGAGCATTTTATCTTTAATAAAACATTGCATTTGGCTATAAATATCAAGTAGTATATTTCTAAATGTCAACAAGAGGGGCAGTCATTTAGCTGGTGCCACGGCGCTTTCATCTCCTCCATTATTAATCCACATAGTTCTCATAATCAGTGCTATTGTTACCGTGGCTGCTTTCACAAGGCCTTTGTCTCTCGGGATATGAATTGTCGATAAATAACTTCTCTGAAGAACATTGCTTTCTGACTCCACATCTCATCTGTTTGTGGCAAATCAGATGGGAAAATGAAACACATTTGTGGCTCAAAAGCACTCGGAGCGGGGGCCAGACAAATCCAAAGCCTGTTGATAGAAGTGTGAGCATATGGTGTATGGCGTCAGTGTGAGTGTGTGTACACAGTGGTTGTGTATGCCCGTGTTCACTATGTATGTTGGGCCTGGAGGGCAGAGTGCCTTTTTCTAGAAACTGAAGGCTGAGATGGTTCTGATTTTTTATGAGTTTATTTTCTTTTTTCCAGGGGGACAAAGAGGCAGAGCTCGGGCTCCCGTTCTCTCCACTATGTGACCGAAAGTCCACAATGGTTGCCCAGTCCCAGATCGGTACGAGATCAAAAATCCACTTTGTAACCATAGCTTGCAACAACACACCAGCAGAACATTATTATTATTATTATTAGTAGTAGTAGTAGTAGTATGTGTGGGTTTTTTCTTTGCTTCGTTTTTAACACATTTCCAATAATTATGATGCTTATTCTATGGCACTATTAAGCATAGTAATAGTTCACACCTTATCAGTGTTGTATAAATTACTGGCAATTCATACTTAAGTAGAAGTACAGGTACCCTACACACAACGAAAACAAGGGACAGAAATAGACCTAAAAGGGTACATAGGCTTTGTTGCTCCAGCTGAACCCCAGAAGGGTACAAGCATGTACCTGTGAACATTGGTACGTTTTAGTACCTTCCAGTCTGTACCTCTAAAAAGACATTTATGCATCCCAGGGGACAAAACTGAACTCTTATGCCCTGGATGAGCTGCCAGTTCATTGCAGGATTGACACAGAAACAAAAACTCACTTTGGCAATTTAGATTGGCCAATGAACCTATCACTACATCTCTTTGGTGGATGGGAAGAAGCTGCAGACACGAGAACATGTAAACATGTAGACTCCATGCAGATCGACTGGTGTTGGAATTGAACCCAGGACCTTCTTGCTGTGAGGGATGAGTGCTATCTACTGCACCACTGTGTTGCCTTTCGTATTTTGTATCTTAATGAGGCAAAACTGTAGTTTTGGTTATTATCAAGAAAACCATGGAAAATAGATAGATATCAGCTCTTAAATTAAACTCTTATGAGCTATTTATGTTGTTATCGTTATGGTTGTCCAGACAAATGTACCTTTAGTTGTACCAGTCATTAAAATGAACAAGAAACTGAAGAAAACATAGGGTAGTCTAATATTTTTTTCCGCAGCTCTAAGTGTGCTAAGGTGTTTATTGTATAATGGTAGGCGTCAGTTATGAATAAGAAAAATCTGTTTTCGTTATTTGCAGCACAGCACTGAAAACCTAACAATATGTTGTAAATTTCATATTTTTATCTGCAGGATTCATCGACTTCATTGTGGTGCCCACCTTCACTGTGCTGACAGACATGATGGAACGTATTGTCACACCGCTCATTGACGAGGCCACCCATTCAGGTCTTGCAGGCTTTCGACGCTCAAGGTTAGCTGCGGTGCTTTATCTTCGCACAAAATGATCAATCAGGAGCAGCTGAAAAAACTGTTGACTAGTCGAACTGTGTAAGGAGGGAGCATATGGAAGTGGGTGACTATGCAAATGTTCAAGTACAAGTGTTTTTAATGAGTTGGTAAGAATAGGAAAGTCCATGTTTTGTACCATCCATCTCTGAACACATCCTACAAACATCTCTCTGAGTAACTGCACATTGGATGATGTGATTAAACCTCGGCATCTGCTCCGCAATAACAGCCGAGCTAATGTACGTATTGAGTACAACTGATGAGGCTCCCATGCCTAATTCATTTCTGTGCGTGGAAGTATCTTCACCTTTCATCAGGCAGAGCCACACACCTTGAAATTGACATTTTAGAGATGCTAGTCAAGTTTGCCTCGCCAGCAGTGATGGAGAATAGGCCTCCCTACTGCGTCGGCATACACAATGGGTTCTCCAGTTACAAAACCAAGCAACTTTAATGAATGCACTCCTGCAGATGAAGCAGGCTGCTGCAGTGTGTCGTGATTTTAAACTTTGAAACTTTGAAAAAAAAATTAGAGCTTGACTCACTAATGTTTAAGTACCCGGAGAAAGATTGATTAAAAACCATGACCTTTTTATTTGTTTAAACTTTATGTCTTGTGAAGTGTGCTTATTAGGAAATGAGGCAGTGCTTGGAGACTCTGACTGGCTCTGCCTCTTCTGCTGCACCTGCACATCGATACCGGCCTCCCCATTCTCCTCAACAGCAGTCATTAGCATCACTCAGTGGGTCTCCAGTTGAAGTTAACCGAGTGGAAAGCTCAGATAGCATTTCGTTTTGTGCTTTTTCCCTGTCTACATACACACCTGGGCGCTTCAGGGTTCCCTTGGACCATTCATTCCAAACCTTTATAGCTGCTTTCAATCACCTGTAACTACCTCTGCTGCCTCTGTCTGCCTCTGCTTACCCACCTGTCTGTTTCCTCCTTCAACGAGCTGGTGACATATGTCTGTTCACCTGTGAGCAGGTTAGCTCTGCAGAAGCTAGTAGCAGCTGTTGGTTCTCATATTTTGGTCTAAACCAGTGATACTCCAAGTGGTCTGTGAGAGGATGTCATTAAAAAAGTCAAATTTATACCAGTGTTTCTCAAATCACCCTCATCTGACTTACAAAGTAAAATACACAGTACAGACAGAGGCAGCAAAAGTACTCACATTCTGTACTAATGTAGAAGTTAGTTTAGTTTCATTTCGTTTAGTTTCTTAGTTTATTTCAAGCTTATGCATACCATGTACAGTGGTAATTACATACACATGCACAATATTCAATTATTGTTCATATACATCTCATTATGTGTATACACATATGCATGGAAAGATTGCTAAAAAACTAAAAACACCATTTGCCCAAAGTATACATAAGCATGAACAAGTCTGTATAGAGAAGTATACACAGGGAATACCCATCTAGAATTAGACATGGTGAATATATGCAGAAAGTATATGTAAAGAAATGATACATCAAGACTTATGCATGAAGAATGTGCATATGGAACTATATTTATGAAAAATGGACATGGAGAATGTCAAGCAAAGAGAAGTACAGCTACTTGAGTAAAAAATACTCTCATGAAAGTAGAAGTACTGATTCAATTCTAAAGTAAAAGTAAAAAAATCCAACTTCTCAACTGTAATAAAGTACAAAAGTAAAAAGTAAAACTGCATTTTTTTTTGCCATGAATGAAACAATACTTATTTAACTTGATAAAATCATAAAAGTTTCTATTTTCTATTTCCACAGTGAATGAAATGATGTATTTTACATACTGTCACAGCTGTTTAGTTTGAAAACGTAACGAGTGCATTCTGAGAATCTAAGGAGTATAGATATTTATACAAAAATGTAGGGAGTAAAAGTAAAAAGAAGCCAGAAAAATGAATACTCAAGTAAAGTACAGATACCTTAAAAAAATCGACTTAAGTACAGTAACTAAGTACTTGTATTTAGTTACTTCCCACCTCTGAGTACAGATAATTATTTTCTAAATTAAAAGTGAATCAAATATAAATAAGTAAATAAGTCTCAGGGTAGCCTTTTATTGAATTTGACGATGCAAACTCATGTTTTGCGTCACCATGTCTATACAGCTCAGTTACCCGGGTTGCCTATTGTCATATCAAAGATGTGTGACTTGTCAATTATGGTGGAAATAAAGTAGAATAGCCAACTAATCAGATATCAAAAGGGAAACTAAATGAAACGTCAAATGACTGGAACAGTTCTAAAACATGATAATGGATCGGTGGCTTAAGAGAAAAGATGGAGAAACGACAACCAATGTTAGCAACAAGGTGCAGAGACATTCTGTTACATCGAGTCCCAGAAGCAGGAGAAATAAAAAGACAAAAGTGATGTAAATACAGGAATACAGGAGTCCATGTCCCTGAACCCACTCAGGGACGGTGATCCATTTCAGATGCAAGCTATATATTGATTTGACCAGTAAAACTACCAGTATTTTGATATATACAAGCAATTCAGATTCACAAAACTTTATTTATCCCATATGGGCAATTTATTTACAGCTCACTACAGACATCAGTCAACATTCAAAGTGAATCGTGCAATTGTCAACCATGAATCAGTATAAAAATACAAGATAGGTCATTGGAAGACACGGACAAAAAAATTATTTATATAATCAACAATAAATAAACAGTAAATACCAATGCAGGCTAAAAGACCCTGTTAGTTCTGCTAACATTAAAAATGTCATATAAAATGGCAGCGGTCAGAGTTTAAAAGTGTGACAGCTGAAGGAATCAAAGATTGTTAGAGGTTTAGTGACATCTTGCATGGAATTAGCTTGCAAGTTGCCTACTTAGTTAAAATCAAATAACTAGATAAATAATAAACAGATTTGATCAATACAGGCTAAAAGCTTGACCTCTCTCAAAGGAGAGATAAATGGATTAGCGTCAAACCAAATGACACAAGACAGCTGTAATGATTAGTTGATGAAATCAGTCAATTACAAGAAAAGACTTGACTATTTTTTAGAATATTTTTGCTCACAGTTTATGTGAGTCTTGCATATTTTTCTTTATCATGTGTGACACTAAATGTCCGGATGTTTGATCAAACATTTTTGACTAGACATGCATAAAAAAGTGGACTCACACTACCAAAGGCTTGTTATAACTTTCAGACAATGTATCATGCCATGTAATAGTGGGATTCGCTGCCTAAGAATGTCCTGACAGAGGGTAAAACTGGTTTTAAGATTTTGTTAAAATAGTTTTCTTATGAAATGTGAGATTTTGTAGTCGTTTGGGATGAGATGTTGGAGGATGTGATTTCAGTTGCTTTTTGGGTTGCTTTTCAAATATGTTTATTGCTGGTGTCTGAGTGTGTTTTTCTTTAATGTAAATTGTGATTTTTTTTTTTTTTTTAATGGACCATTGGAAGAATGGTGGCAGCTAAAAGTGGCTCACTTCACATGTATAGGCTGTTTTGTGCTAATGTTTTACAAATTTTATAGATTTGACAATTTATTAGTGAATCTATTTATTTATTTATTTTTGCAATACCCAAACAGAAAGGATTTCAGCTCTAACATGAAGATATTGAGTCAGGAATTATCTTAATGTTGTGATATGGTTAATAACCACTAGGGTTGGCTCCAGAAAGCCTTGGCTCACGCAGACTTACACTGAACGAAATCTTTTTTTTCCCTGGAGTTCATTCCAGTCTCATTCACTTTAGAATCTTTACTAAGTGCTATGGTGGTCTACCTTTGAATGTTTCTTCTGTTGATCAGACCTCAGGACAAATAGAAGCTGTGATATCTGAAGTGTCTTGAGTGACAGCTCTGTCTGCAGAATATATTTTTGGATATTCTGAATTGTGATTTATTTAACAAAATCCATTATTTCCTTTCAGCTCAAAGGCTGTAGTGATTATTGGGTTGAACCAGCAAAACTGTAAAATGTTACTACACAGTACCTGAAGAAGAACTGTTTTACTAAGTCAGTGAGCTAGTGTCTAGCATTAGCTCACCTTTGACCCCTTGGGGTCCACCACTTTTGTCAAATATGGTAAACTCTGGCTCCAAAAGGCTCCAACATGACAACAGCCATATAAAATATTTGCCTTAAAACTGTACTCGAGAA
This sequence comes from Fowleria isostigma, assembly GCA_029814645.1. NCBI lineage: Eukaryota > Metazoa > Chordata > Actinopteri > Kurtiformes > Apogonidae > Fowleria > Fowleria isostigma. Next base: position 24,737,943 of record JAPTGZ010000010.1, on the reverse strand, counting down.
ACGACTATTCCTCAGTCCAGTAATTTTATACAGTCTGTGGTTGTAACCCTACTCTACACTGGTCACATTGACATAAATGTGGTATTTGTGGGGCTCAAAGTGTCCTAATCTGTCCTAAACAGTTATGCTACACAGTTAAATATCTTGATACTATTAAGCAATGTTCTACCTTTTCATGCATTAAGTCAAAATGTGCATTTATATAAAATATAAGTTGATTCAAGTCCTTTCACTGTAAATACTAAATATTAGTGTGAGTAAACTAAGATGGTAAAAATAGGCCTGTATACACAGCCAGTGACATGGCCTAAACCCTTTAATTATCTCTCTTCTTCCTCCTCTTCACTATCATTCTGTCCAGTCTGAACAGTATTAGCTCGGAGGACGCCAAGAGGCACAGCGTGAAGAGCATGGGCTCCGACAGCAGTGCATCAGGCCAGAGCTCTTTACTGACCGTGGACATGAAGAACTTCAAGGCGCTATGGAACGAAGAGGTTTATCAGAACAGGGAGAGATGGAAATCACAGGCTGCTAAAGGTACCAAACTCACAAAACGGATAAAGTGGCATAATGGTGCTGATGTAACGGCTGGAGGAGCGTCGCAGCCGTGGGTCATAATATTCACAGAGGAGGGAAAAGTGGCACAGAGAGCCGGTAGCCCTTTACAACCTGAATATAGGATGGGATTTTTTCAATACATTATGCTGAGTTAAAGTGCAGGGGTGTTTTATTCAGAGAACAACTGGCTTTCAGAATCTTACTGTTAATGACTTTTACTGTGGGTGGTGAGATTTTAATGTTGATTCAAAGATAAAATGGAAATACAGACAACAAATTCTCATACATGAACAAATCAATCTGATACCTAAAACTTAGAAACTGATTTCTAAAACTTAATGAATATTTGAACAGTGGATTTACTAGTTTCATTTCGGAGCCTTGTTACACCCCTCTATCACCAGTCCTTTTATTACAGTTCCTTCTAGTTTCAGTGTCGGCAGTGCTGTCTTGTTTTAGTTGAATGGGATCCTGACTTATGATATAATGTCAGTTCGTTAAATATTTTCATTTGTGATGTTTAAAGGGTTATTTTTAGTATTCACTTTCTAAAACCTAAACATCAGGGAGAAATCATGTACTGGAACACCAAAACCTCCTACAAATCAACATTTTGTTTCCACAGACTGTATCACTCACTGAATGAAGTATAGAGCTCATTCTTTCTTTACACTCATCTGTATTATCATATCATCAAATTTTCTTCTTCAAACTACAACTCAGAGCCACTTATTTTAATATTCAGTCAAAATACTGCCTGTTATAATCCTCTCATGCTGCATCAGCTGATAGTTTACATCATAGCTCTGTTTTAGACAGAAAACAGCCACAGTAAGAACACAAATCAATCTGTTTTCTGTACACTTTGTGTTTTCGGTAGCTGCACTAAAGATCTGTTTGGCATCAACAAGGTCAGAACTGTCACAGTTTAGTCTGATCCATGGATCAACAAACAGTAAACTTAGCAAAGATAAATGAAATAATAACTTTATACACTCCTAAACCCCATAATCAAACTCACCTGTGTCGAAGAAACACTGTGAGTTCAGCATCAAACTCCATTCTTTTCATTTATGTCTGTGTCTGTGGAGAAAACAACACCAGTCCTTCTAGCTTTTATCACTTTGTCTCTTTCTTTGACTCTAAAAGTTGCTTCTTAGCCGTTCTCCTCCCATCTTGTCACTTTTTGACACTTTGGTGTTAGTTTTCACCTCCACGGTCAGACCAGCAGTGACTCACTACTCCTTCACATAAATCAGTTGAAGTAAGGGAGTAGTTGATGTAAATGTATTCATGTCATATCCATATTAACTTTATACCCTCATAATTATAATTACACACAACTATATTTTTGCACACTTATTATGTATATTTCTTTAATTATCATTTTGATAATGTATTGTCTGGTACATATTGTACGAATTACAATTTTGTGCGTTTTTAGCATTTTAACCCATGAGGACCTGGTGTGACATTTATGACACTTCCCAAAATTATTTTTTTCTACATTTAACCACCTTTAAGTGGGTTTTTTTTGCCATTTATTGCAACATTATCTTATGTATTTTGTGTTTTTTCAGTGAAAATTAGGTATTTTCCAACTTTAATTTACTAATCATATAGATGTTCATGAACGTTTAGAGTACAGGTGAGGATTATTATATCTAAAACAGAGAAAACTGAAGAAAAAGTGACTTTTTAAGCTAAATCTATCAGTAACTGAACATGACACAGTGTTTCCACTAACTGTCTTTGATCCAACTCCATGGGTTTTACTGGTGAATCAGTGTTGTAGAAGATGATAGTGGTTCCATGGTAACTACAGAGCCTCTGAATGTACAAAGTGGTCACAATAATATAATGGATTAGATTTTTATAGTGCTTTTCAAGGCACCCAAAAAACTTTCCATCATTGATTCACTTTCACTCTGGTGGTGGTAAACTCCATTTATGATCACAGACTGACAGAAGCGTGGCTGCTAATTTGCAACTAAGAAACCCCTCCGATCACCACCAAACATTCATACACAGCCATACACCAGTGTGACTGACACTGGAGGCAAGGTTGGTGAGGTATATTGCCCAAGGACACAACAGCACATGACTAGGACACAGCGGGACCCAAACCGCCAACCTTTCAGTTACTGGACAACCTGCTCTAAATCCTGAGCCACAGCCGCCTGGCTAATGACCATGAAAAAATGAATAACTGCACTTTACACCAATTATTTTCATGTATTAGTGGATCAACAGGGAGTAAATTGTTTATATCAGTACATGATTTTGGTGGATGGTGGATGTTTGGGTCTTAAAGGGTTAAAAAGCTTAAATATAGAGAAAATATCATTTGGGAATTGACACAATGCTGGGTCTTTATGGGTTAGAATATATATATTTGGTATGAATATATTTCCAAAGCTCTATATATGTTCAGAGAGAGAGAGAGAGAGAGAGAGAGAGAGAGAGAGAGACTTTTTTTCTTTTGTTATATTTATAATTTCTGTCCTGCTACTTTTTTATTTTACTTGAATGGGGCAACTGTAACACCTAAATGAATAAAGTATTCTGATTCTGATTGACTCTACAATAGAATACTTTGGCGTGTTTGGCCTAACTTCAGAGCTCTTTATACTAATTTTAGGTGTTCTTTAATATGTGACAGTACAAATACTACATATGGCCTCTTTAAGTCACTGCTGTTGTTCTGATGTGATTTCAGACTCTCATGACTCCTCACAGACTGTCCGTTACTGCTCAGATTCACCTTCACTGTAACATGTTGTGAGTTTACACACATGAACACACACAAATGCTAACCTGCCTTTCCACTCCATGCATCGTCAGAGGCAGAAGAGAGGGCTAAAAAGGAAGCGGAGGAGCAAGCCCAGCAGGAAGAGGAGACTATGGAGCCCCAGGAGGTCCACGTGGAACCCGAGCAGCCTGAACCAAAGGAGGACGAGCTGGAGGGGGAGGCGTCGGAACCGGCGGAGGTCAGCAGACCGGTTGACAGCAACGGCAACGGCAACCAAACAGAGCCAGGATCAGAGCCCGGCAGCGCCATCCATAAGAACCCACTCCTGCAGAATGGTACGTCCCTTTAACTGCATAATCCCAGAGCGCTCTGTGCTTTTAAAGACACGACATATGCCTTCCATCCTCTGAGTCAAGGTGACTGTTAAGCCCATTTTCTGCCTGACCCTTTTTCACGCTCGGGTGAGATTTATATCACTTCCTAATTCATATTCTAATTACTGAATTTAGACTGCATCAGCAAAAAGCCACCAAATGTATTTTCACTCTCCTGCATTTGTGTTTAGATGAAAGTTTAGGTTGAACTGAAGCCTTAGTCACAAAGCATCTGGAGTTCATAGACATTTTTGGAGGGGGCAGTAGTTTCTTACAGCCGTATTACAAAGTTGGTACGGCTGATGTTCAATTCGCAAGACCAACTTGAGGTCTCCATAAGAAAAGGATGTGATTTTGTGTCATACAAAGACTGTACAGTTGTCATGTTCTTCATAAGGGAACCTTGGCATCTTCCTATATCATACCTATGGCCACCTCATGAATAATTTTTTGTAAGGCGCCCATACAGCACCCCTATGTGTAACTCATGGTATTCTCAAGTCAATGGTAGGAAGAGATTTATGTTTTTTCAGAATATTTAAATTGGTATAAACAGTGGCCACAGTGTACTCTCTTAAAGGTCCCATATCCTGATCATCATTTTTATGTATTTGGGATCGTGCACTGTCCATGGTGCTGAAATTGTGGAAAAAATCTAACCTACACTGTTAAACATAATAAAAATTAGGTGTCGTAATAAGACATCAAATAAAGAAATTTGAAGTAGAAGGAGTGAATAAAACAAAGATACACAAGAATAATAGAGGGAACTGAACATTAAAAGCACTAACCGTTCAACACCGAGTGCCTGAAGCTAACTGTCCATCATGCACATTCTCTCCATCACCCTGATCCTCGTCACCTTGTGGTATTCATGTTTATTTTTCTTTTAATAAAACACTTTCCCTTCAGCACCGCATATTTGAGTTCAGTCAGTCACTCTGTCTTGACAGTTTGTGCTGCACAAATGATGCATGAATGACGCACTACTGCCTATAAGAACACCTTACATTTTACATCAAACCTTATCTCTTAGAAACGCCGCAGGAATCTCTGTCTCTACGTTCATTCCTATGAACGCGTTAAGGGGATGATAATAAAAACATAATGCGTCTTTGTGATCTACTTGTGACCACCACAGGAATTGTAATGCCCTTCCGATCCATGGATGCTGTGCGTTGTTCTTAGGTTGTTTCTAAGGCATTCATACTAAAGGGGGTTTTCATAGGGAGTTCGTAGAAAAGCTTGCACAAAATCATCCACCTGGCTACAAACTTAGGAACAGCCTAGAAACTCGCCATCTTTATAAGTCCACCTTGAGAAGGTCTTATGAAATGGTCCATAAATCCTTCGCATGGTGTTCGTAGCCATTTGTAACGGCATTTGTGACTGAGCCTTGAGGGCTATAGCTGGACAAAGTAGCCTAAATTCTTCTTCTGCCACTTTTTCTTCTGCATGGTGAATTTTTTTTGTTATTTACTTTTTATTGTTTTATAGAAAAAATAGCACACATACAAACAGTAATCGAACAAACAGCAGGGGGAGAATCCAACATTCACTTAACATTTAGTCCACATGCACATCAATATGTTCATATATCCATATTAATTTTCTTCTCTACGATAAAGTTTGAGGATATGCCCCCCCGTAGAGAAACGCTGTTATTATACAAAATCAGGTTTTACCGTTAAAACATAGGTGAGCCATTTTAACCAATTTTCTGCAAAGATATCAATTTGACATCTCAGTTTAAATGTGATTGTCTCTATTACGTACATACTGTAAACATCAGTCCAGTCAGTTATAGTAGGTGTGTCTCTTTTCAGCCGTTTTCTGGTCTGAGCCTTTTTATTTGCTGCCAACAGTAGTCTCAGTAAACATGTATCTATGGTGAATTTTATAAAGTAGGAAAGATACTGTAGGAATTGTTTGTTTGCAGCCTGTGTATATATATATATATATATATATATATATATATGTAATCAGGGTGTAAACAACAGGAGTCAGAGGGAGCTCGACTCCTCTTAATAACACATGAGCTCCCCTCAAAACATGATGTGGTTGTGTTTTCTAAAAGGGAGGGGGCTCTAAAGGGATCACAATACACTATATCTGCCACACATGTCTGTTTTTCCGTGTCTTCATTATGGATCATGCATAAAAGGGGTTATTACTGTTGGATGATTCATGCATGAGGGTGATTCATCACTTATTCACTTTATTAAAGAACCAGATGTGTGATATTCACACCGTTAGTATCAAACAAAAGCTAAAGTCATTTTAATGCAGAGATCAAACTAAACTACGCTTTTGATGACTAACTAAATTTAAAATCATACTTTTAGAATAAAGTCGCAATATTTTGAGAATAAAGTCATAATATTTTGAGATTAAAGTTGTAATATTTCAAGAATAAAGTCATAGTTTTAAAAACTCGAAAATAGTGTTGTACTTTTATGAGTCGCAATATTTTGAAATTAATTTGATGATCTGTTTCCTGTTAAAGCAAATGCAACAAGTGAAGCAGCAACTTTACTTCTGTTGAACTTGACTAGTTCAACAGAAGTTACCTTTATTCTCATAATATTATGACTTTATTCTCGAAATATTACTTTATTCTAGTAATATTATATGACTTTACTATTGTAATATTATGACTTTATTATCAAAATATTACAACTTTATTCTTGTAATATTATGACTTTATTCTCAAAATATTACGACTTTATTCCCGTGGTGAAAAGAAATTTGTTTTTCTTATGTGGCCCTTATACGCCGTCATAAATTCTTACTTATTGAATTATGATAAATACATGTTAAACCACATGTCTCATAAATGTTGTCTGTCTTTTTCCAGGTGAGTTGTCTGAAGGGGCTGAATCTCCAGAAAGTGTAGAAAACAAGAACAAAACAGTCGATGGTGAGTAGTTTTCAACTTTCCACACAATAGACTTTTAACCTCCTGAGTCCCAGCAATCCATTTTTGTCCTCTATAGGGGACAAGAGTCTCACAACTTTACTTATTTGATCAATACAGGCTAAAAGCTTGACCTCTCAAAGGACAGATGGATGGATTAGCATCAAAACCAAACGAGCAGACAGCTGTAATGATTACTTGATGAAATTAGTCAATTACAAGTAGAAACATAGCTATTTTTTCAATATTGTTGTTCACAGTATGTATGAGTCTTATATTTTTTTTCTTCATGTGTGACACTAAAATTGTAGATGTTTGATTAAAAGAAATGAGCCAATGTATTAATCAGAATCAACTTTATTGGCCAAGTACATGAACATATACAAGGAATTTGGCTTCAGTTTTTCTTAGGTCATGACATATTATTTCAATATTTTATTTAATTTCATTTTATTGTTTATTTTGAGCTTGTGCACTCCATGTACAATACTAATTATAAACATTTTAGTTTAGTTTAGTTTAGTTTGACCTTATGCACTTCATGTACAGTGGCAATTCATATACATGCACAGTAATCAATACTGTTCATATACATTTCATACATGTGTACACAGTCATACATAGAAGGATTGAGGGACAAAAAAGGAACGAAAATTTAAAAAAAAAAAAAAAGAAGAGCATGCTATATGCACAAGTCTGCATTAGTATTTTTGTCTTGAGTGATTTTATTCCCCTTAAGGCATGAAAAAAATAATGCAATTGAAGTTTTTATGAACATTTTTTTTCATGAAGTTTCAAAAATGTGCACTCAGTTGGACCCATGTGTAATTTTTGAAACAAAAGAACATGTATTTACTGGTATACTATGTAAAACTATTAAATAAAATCCTTTTTGATGCAATTAATCTGATGTTTTCTCACATTTTAACACACTCTAATTACTACTTATTACACATTTCATGGATATAATATGCTAAAAAAGCCTTTAAAAAAAAAAAAAAGAAAACTGCAGTT
>JAPTGZ010000010.1:24640073-24656691 GCA_029814645.1 Fowleria isostigma | reverse complement strand
TAAGTCTATTCCTGAGGTAATCCTTCTCTGCAATACAGACACACACACACACACACACACACACACACACACACACATACACAGTCAGTCCTGGTTTTCCCATGGCATGCAACACATGGACTCAGTTACTGTACAACCACGTAACTAATCCTCTGGTCAGTCAGGTAACACTAAGTGCTGCTAATTCAGTTGCTGCCTTACACCTGTAGCTTTTAACACGGCTTTTGTCCTGGGTATTCACTGTGGTAAGTGTCATAGTAGAATAATTTAAATTGTAATTTAATTGTAGCACTTCTTTTTATCTGTGACTTTTTTTTTTATCAGTGTGCCTCATATTACATATTAAACTAAATAATACTTGTAAGATTGATTTTAAAAATGTGAATTATATTGATTTTTATCATATTGGCTACTAGCATATACAATCCTTGATGATACTTGTGATGAAAATAACTAGTAGTTTTATTTGTATTTATTTAATAGACCTTTAAAAATAGAAATAAGTTTTGAGAGTTCTTTAGACACTTTCTTCATGTCTACTTTGCTTTTGTACATTTTGTTTCTGTTAATGTCCTGAATTTTGTACTAGTAGTGCAACCTTTTAAAAGATATTACCTGCCTATTGAATGTGTGATTGCAGTAGCTACAGACCCAGTGTCTTATTTAAAAAGTTAATTGATAACGCCACAGTAACATATGGTAGTTCACTTCCATTTTTAAGGGAAAATGTTACTTACTGTAGTTTAGTGTGACCATGCTAATTATGTCTAAATTCTGTTTTACAAGCATATTAACAACACATGTCTCATTTATGTTAATGGCAGCTTATTCATTAGCGAACATATCTGTCATTTAGAGTTTCTTCAGGATATCAGAAGGGTCGGTGTGATTCTCTACAAAGGTCTCACTTGGCACAGTCAATAACAGATGACTGCTAATTATTTAATGCCTTTCTTACTGTTATTAGAAATCTGACTTTTACTCTTCTTTCAGTTTTGTTGTTTCTTGTTGGTCAGTCACAGACAGACATAAGGGAGTCCCCAGCTGGTGTCCTTACGGTGCATCTGTGAATCTGTTGTCTTACTTAAATCCCTCCATCTGTCAATGTATTCAGGAGTTTGGGCTCAAAGACAGATACTGTAGGTTTAGTATATTTGCAGTGATGACCTTTAAACTTCAGAATTTTCCATGTTGAGATACATTTTAATGAAAGTTTTTCATTGGGGATATTTGATCAATCTGGTTTATGCAGTTTTAATCACTATTGGTGTTGTATAGAAATTATTCAAGAAGTAGAGCCAAATATTTATTATTTGGACATGTAGATCATAAACTACCCCTTCATGTATGTTTTCAGTGACACAAGTTTTAGTGAAGACTTAAGTTTGAATTTTTGTCTGTTTTAGCTGAAGACGTCACTGGGGAAAGGAAGAGCCTTCATTCGCTACTCACTCGTTCACCAGCGCCTTGCTGACACGTTACAGCAATGTCTTATAAATCAGAAAGTCACAAGGTAAGAAAACACACTGTGCATTTATTTCCTCATATTTGTTCCCTAAGTGTGTCAACTCAACCTGAGTGGCTGCACTTTACTGAGTGCTCTGTTAGTTTTCTTTTCTAGGAAGTGTAAGTCACCCTTCCTGATTTATGTTCTAATTCTGTTTTTTATGGAATTCAAAACAGCCACAGAGCTACCCTCGGAAACCTCCAGACAGTTTTCACTTCTCTTATGTCCACGACCCCAAATGTCATTTTTTTTATCTTGTATTTGACCTTTATTTAACCACCCATGTCTAATATGATTGAAATCTCTATTTTATTGGCTGAAAGTAGATGGTGGTATAGTTTAACCCATAAAGACCCAGAGTGAATTTTTTTACTCTCTATTTAAAATTTTTGAAGTGATTTATCATCATTTATTTTAATCAGTGGTATTTTGTATTTTGTGAATTTTCAGTGAAAATCAAGTAATTTCTTATATTTAATTTACTGATCATTTAGATGTTCATAAAAGGTCAAATTAAAATTGAGGGTTGTTATATTCAAAACAGAAAACTGAAGAAAAACTGACTTTTTCAGCAACGGTATCATTAACTGAACATAAACAAAGTCTCTCCATCCACTGTCATTGATTCAACTCCATGGGTTTTACTGGTGAATTAATGTTGTAGATGATGACCATGTTTCCATGGTAACTACAGAGCCACTGAACATCTAAATGGGTCATATCTTATGAGCATGAAAAGATGACAAACTGTTTTTTACACCAATTATTGTCATGCATTGATAGAATTAGTGGATCAACAGGTTTAGATCAGTTGATGGTTTTGGTTGATAGTGGATGTTTGGGTCTATATGGGTTAAAGGCCCCGGTGTGCATTTCTATGAAAGTAGGTATGTTAGAGATGTAAACAATTAATCTACTATCCATTCATTGTCGATAAGAATTTGCTCAATTAAATGATAATGATTGTCACTTAATTACCATGCTGCTACGCGGTGGCCGGGATAACTGGTCATCGAATGGGATCATAGTGTTGATAGGTTAGATTGGCTTTAGGGGTGGAGCCAAAAACAGACCGGCCCGTCTGTTTGTCCCACATGTGTGGTTAGAAGTTGTGCAAATTTGGCATAAGGTCCGCTGTGTAATGGAGGCAGAGAAGCCAGTAGTTGGACGTCCAAAGCTTGTTAAGTTTCACTTTTGGTTTCCGCCTGTTGCAGTAGTTACAGCACTTCCAGAGTGCACCACCACATATACACCTCCCACCCCCAGACTCCTCCTGCCCCACATACATGAACCTCCTCCATGCTGAAATCCTCCTCTATGATGTAAGGTAGCGATGCAGAGTCCGAAATGCACATTCCATGTAAACGGGCCCTCTTTAGATGTATTTATTTGATTAATTTCTCTGCAGAATTTAATTTAGTTATTATATTCCATAAATGTCATTACCTGGACTGTATCCCTAATGGTTCAATAAATCAATCATTAAGAAATAGGACATGCTTTTTCATGAATATAAACAATATTTAGCTTTTATTTTTATAGACCCTATTTATAGAGAAAGTTAGGTTCTCAGGAAAATTGTCACTTATCAATTCATCAATCAATCAAGGTCAACCAACAAATGATTAATAAATTAATTAATAATTTGCATCCCTGAGCTACATCATTTTTTTGACGTAAAAATATAGACAAAGGCTTTCTCAGAAAAGCATGCATTTAACCACATGAGATAAAACTATACTACTTAAATAAAACATTCCGTTCTGTTCAGTCCAGCCTTGATATTTAGTATCTAGTTAGTCTTTTAATTTATAGTTATGTAGGAAGTTGTAGTAGTCATTTTTGCTATTTACTGGTACAATGTGAAGAAATTATCCTGCATTTAAAGTGCAAATTGACTGGCAATTGTGTTGTTAACTACACTCCTACCACCGACATACAAAACAACTGCAGTACATCTGATCTGGTACAGCTTGTGAGTGTTAAGCTCATCTGACCTGACCTTATCTAATCTGATTTTAACATCAACTGTACCCTTTAATTGTCTAACACATGCTTGACAAAGTATTGGTTTCTGTCTAGTAGAAAACTGTGTTCGTGCTCATGATCTGTGGTTGTGATGTTGCAGTGACTGGTACTATGCGCGAAGTCCTTTCCTCAAGTCTCACCTCACTGCTGACATAATCAACCATCTCTATGAGCTCAACCAAATCCAATTTGACGTTGCAGCCAGAGGTTATGACCTCGACGCAGACTGGCCAACCTTTGCCAGGTAATCATTGCTCACAGATGTACAGTTTGCAATTTTTTTGCTTTTATCCTTATTTCATTATAATGAATTTTTCCTTTTGATGAAAGACAATCAAATTGGTAATGGGTGTTGCTTGACTTGTTTAATATTGAATAAAATAAGCTTGCGGTTCTTTCATTTTTGCGTCAGTAACCGCACTAAAAGAAATCTAGACTTATTTGTCATAACACATAAACGCAGCATAGTTAATTTAAAATGTAAAAAGGTTCAAATCACCATTGGTTTTTCACAGCCTGAAGTAACAGTTAATTATCTGATCACCCGGCACATTCACAGCTCTTTTTTTTAGCTTGAGTGTGGGTAAAAATGTGTGTTAGAGCACGTAGGTGCTGACAGTCTGTGAGCATTAATGGTTGTTACTCCCGTCAGCACCTTTGTCAAAACTTTTCACTTCATCATCAATTTGCATTTACTCTACAAGCTCTGGACAATCTCCTTTGAGGCTCAATTTTTGTTTATATATAATGTTTATTTCACAAGTCTTTAAATTTAATGCTGTGCAACACTGATAACAAAATCTGACCTGAAAAAGTATGTGAATCAACACCTATTTGATACATATTGAACAAAATTTAAGAATATATAATTTACAGGATTAGTAGTAGATGACCTCTAGGCCTGTTTTGGTTTAGTGTATCCCTTTGGTTTGTTTCACCAGTTGTCATGACCACAGGACACAGGAAATACAACTGGGCTTTACAAATGAATTATGACCAAATAACATGCACAGGAGCTGTTTCATTTCTGAAGAACCACTCAAAAATAATAACTGGTAGCAACAGATTTCTTTAGCTGTTTTATTAGAAATTAACAGAAAACTTCTTTCCTTTTCTAAATGACTTAAATACACATGAAGTTAATTTCATTACTTCCTGGTGAATGTCAACATGGTATTGAAATTACTTTGAAAAAAACATGTTAATTCCTTTTTTTTGAAAGGGGAATTTGTAAGAAATCAAAACACACACACACACACACACACACACACACACACACACACACAGTACATGTTAACGTAATACCCCCAAAGTAATCACCTTTTGTAATTTCTGGTTCCTCTTTTGTTTTTAAGGTTGTTTATTCCCATGTAACTATTCCTAAATCTTTGTCTTTTTCTTTGTCTTAATGTTTATGATGCTAACTTTTGACTCATTTGTCATGGTCATTTGTTGTGCAAAAGACAAACTTTAGGCACACCAGCTTATTCATGGAAGCCTCCAAGTCGCTGTTCGAGTGTCAACAGTCTGGTTAGCAGCTATTCACACTCACAGGTACTCAAATGTATATTAACAGATACAAGCAAAATGATGTAAAATAGGACCGAAGCTTTAGTTTTCTCATCACATCTTTTTCGATGCATCTGTTTAACCAGGCACAGGAGTTTCTACCCATCCCAGATTTGAGTCACAGTCTCCTTGGTGAGCTGGGAGAACTGGGCGAACCGTCTCCTTGTAGCGTCGCAGAAAATCTCCGCATTGAGCTCGATCAGTCCGAGCTCAGGCAGCAAGAGCTTCTGGTACAGGTTCGGGAATTAGGCAAAGAGGCAGCCGAACTGAAAGGAGTGATCGAAGACCTCAAAGGCCAGTTATTAGCAACACAGAAGTCCTCTGACAACACTCTACCATCAGATACCAGAAGAAACTCAGAAGTAGGTAAACAAGAAGCAGAAAATCACCTTCATACCTGCAGGGAAACGGTGAATAGTGAGCTACAAGTCAGACTCACTGCAGCTGAAAACAGAAACATGGAGCTTTTGTCTAAATTAGATGAGGCTCTTAAAGAAAAGGGCCAGCAGACAGCTAGTTACTGTGACTCAGCATGGAAAATCCAAGAACTGCTGGATAAACTCAAAACTGCTGAAGAGGACAGGTTGGAAGCAAAGAGGGAGGCTGAGGACCGGGGGAGGCATTCGGAGCGCCTTTCCCAGGAACTAAAGCTCAAGGAGGACGAGTTGAAAATCAGTGAGGAGAAGCTGGCTAAAGTGAAAGCTGGGGCTCGTGAAGAGCGGGAGGAGGCACTCCGACGACTGGAGGAGCTCCAGGGGGCGGTGGGTCGTATTCAGGGGGCACTGACGTTGAAAGAGAAGGAGTCTGGAAACTTGAGAGCCCAGCTTCAGGACCTGCAAGCTTCACTGGAGTGTAGAGAGCGTCAGGCAGAGGAACTGAGGAGAAGACTGCAAGAAGAGAGGGAGGAGGTAGCGCAGAGATGGAGTGCAAGTAGTAGCCAAAATGAAGAATTAGAATCTGAGCTCCTGGACTTGAGAAAAGCACTAAAAAACAGAGAGAAGGAGCTCTCAATAAGTTCAGAGAGAATCAAGCATTTAGAGGAGCAGTTGGAGAAGCTGAATGTTGAGACAGAAAGTCTGAGCTGTAAACCTGCTGATAATGAATTGTCTTCCTGCGATCAAATTGAGAACCTTGAGGAGTACAAAAATCAGTGCAGCGGTCTTATTGAAATAAATGCTAAGCTACTTCAGACAGTTAGAAAGAGTGAAGAGAGCATCACTGAGCTGGCTGAGAGCAAGGCCGCTTTGCTAGAGCAGCTTTCTTCATTGAGGGCCTCTGAGAAACACTTAAAGGGCAGACTCGAGATGGAAAAGATGAGCGTGGAAGACCGGGAGAAAAAACTTGTAGATGAAAACCTGCATCTGGAGGAGGTCGTTCAAAAGGCAGTTGTTCAAAAGGAAGAATCTGATGCTAAATTAAAGAGGCTTGAGCTTGAGAACATGGAGCTTACAGAGGCACAGTTTTTGGTGAAAAAAGAGTTATCCACAACTCATGAGGAAGTAGACTTACTCACTGCCAAAGCTTCAAAGTTGGAAAAGAACCTCGCTGTGTCCCAAAGAAGCCAAGCAGACTTGCTGGACAAACTTCAGGAAACTGAGACTAAGCTCAGAGAGCAGACTGTTCAGTGTGGGCTTCTTCAGGCTAGAGTAGGGGAGCTGGAGAACAGGACTGCAGAGCTGCATGATGAAAAAGGAGCAGCAGAAAGCAATGAGAAAATGCAAAAGCTTGATGATGAGCATCAGACTTCCTCCATGGAAACCAAAGAGGCTCCCTTCAGGCTGGTAATAGCTGAAGCCCAGCTGGAGCTCAACCTGCGGGAGGTGCACAGGCTACAGGAAGAGGTGGTGGAGCTCAGAGCTCAGCTTATGGCAGGAACTGAGGAGAGAATGAAAGTTCAGGCCCTGCAGGAGGTGACGGAGGCCTCTAGGGATGACCTCCGGGCCTTAGCTGAACAACTTAAAGCTCAGGTCGAGGAGCTCAACCGTCGTCACGTCGACGAAATCCTGCGGTCACGAGAACGTGAGGAATCTCTCGTCCGTGAACGTGACGGTGAAGCTCAGGCCCGGGCAGGTCTAGCAGCTGAGGTAACTGCATCCAGAGAGGAGCTGCACAAACTGAAGCAGCGTTACGATGCCTTATGTGTGGAGAACAGCGAGTCCAGGGAGGCACTGCACAGAGCCAACACAGAAACCGCTGAACTCGGTGTGCACGTGTGCATGCTCAATGCTGAAAATGAAGAGGCTCGCCTGCGATGGGAGGGCTTGTCTACAAGGCTCCAAGAGCTGGAGGAGGAGGCGGCGCAGGAGGCAGAGAGACTGAGCACCTGCATCGAGCAGTTACGTCAGGAGAACCACCAACTCCACACTCAGCTCTGTACAGAGGGAGATCTGTTGGAGACCAAGCAGCTCCTGCAGGATGAGCTCAGCAAGGCCCAGCAGGATGCTGAAGCTGTGCAGGAGACCAGCCAGGAGGAGATTCATACGCTACAGTTCCAACTCAGCAGCCAAGCAATGAGCCATTCAAACCAAGTCCAGGTCAGTTCGAACACACAGAACATCTAGTATGAATCTGCTATAGGCCCGCTCCTGGAGGACCACTCTACCTAAGTGGAGTGAACTTCCATCCCACAACCAAAAAACACATATGACAAAGATCCAATTGAGACACATACTAAGATCACTCTCATTGGTTAGATGGGACATAGATTTGGTTGTGACTCTAAGTGATGACCATTTTGGGTGTTATAAAAATGACAATATTAGTTAGCATAGTTCTGAATAATTTTGCAATTAACATCTAAACAAATTTAAATAATAGTAGAAGTTCATGAAGGAATGATAATATACAGGTATTAGTGGTGTATTTTGATAGTTTGGAAACTGATTCTCAAGGTTTATAAAAAAAATACACCACCGATACTTGCATATTATGAATTTCTTCAAGTGCCTTTCTGTATTTATTGATGCGCCTATTGTTATGTTTTGTTTTTGGATTATCACTGGAAAAGACAATAATAATATTGTCAAAAAAACAAAAGAGAAGTTTATGAAGGAATGTTCAGATTAATTTACTAAAGAACTGGGGCATTTTTCCTCTCCAAAATAATCAAGTTGTAGCTAAATTCAAGTTCATTCCATGGCCTAAAACTCAGTTGAAATCATCTTGAGTTGTTTTTGTAGATAATAGAATGGCAGTAGTACACAATAAACAGATTTAATACTTTTGAATAACAGCAGGTTGTTCTATTTTGGAAGTTTAGTCTGCAAATGTTCATAAAGAAGTCCACAAAAGTGGTCTTTGCTCTCATTTGGTGAATCGTGACTGTGATGGATTTTTGCTTTTGATTCTTCTTCAGGCTTTGACTGAAACGTTAGAGGAAGCAAAATTACAGGTGAAGACTGAACAGGGGAACGTGGTCAGCCTGGAGAACAAAATCAGAGAGCTAGAGGTGAGAGGATAGCACGATTCACTGTTAATGTCTGTGAACACTGCAGGAATTTCTTTCGTAGTTGGAGACTCAGCACAGTAATCTCATATTCAACGTGGTCAAGGAAATTAAAGAGTAAATGATAAACATGGCCCATCCAGCAGGCAGCACTAGAATCTGAGATCTGTGACAAAAGGCGTATACGTATAGCATATACATGTTTGTGTGTTGGATTGATAAATGAGACTACAAATTGCCGTTACATTGTGTTTATTGGCTGTCTCATAACGTTATGGTCACAAGCATATCGCACAAAGAAACAGAACTAATGTCTTGCTTTGCTGTGCTGATTGTAGACCCAGAATCAGAGATATTGCCAACAGATTGAGGAGAAAAACATCCAGATGGCCCAGTCTGAAAATCTCATCCAGCAGAAAGAAAATGAGTTAATCCATCTGAAAGGGAATTTATCAAGGTGAGATACAGTATTCATAATCACACATTCTGGACCAAATTAAAGCTCTGTTGAAAAAGGTATCTAATCTTATTTGTTTAGATTAGAATGCTTTCTTCTTATTATAGCTCTTCGAGGATTGTGCTTTACATGTTCATACAGTTGCAGGGGAAATAGAAATCCCATTTTATTTTGGCGTGTCATGTATCATCCTGGTCATGTATATATGTATGTATGTATATATGTATATATGCAGGACTGAGGACAGACTAGCAGCAGCACAGCAGGCCTGTCAGGAGTTGAGTGAAAATCTCCAGAGACTCACAAACGACAGGCAGAGCATCGATCTTAAGACAGCTGCCGAACTTGATGATCTTTACCGAACCAAAATCAATTTGGAGGAAAGGCTGGTAGAGCTCATCAGGTATTACTCTACTTTCTATTTCTGTCTTTATTCTGATCTGCTCTTTTGTTGTTTCGCTGCTTGTTATCAATTTGCCGTTTTTGTTATGATGATTTAAATATGCACAGCAGCACATTTGTTCCTTAATGTGATCTATTTTTATTGTTTTTTTGTTTAATGGCCAGTATACTAACAAGTCTCTTTGTTTGTGTGATTTTTACTGCATATGCAAATGTGCGTCGCGGTGCTCTCTGCAGGGAGAAGGATGCTCTCTGGCAAAAGACAGATGCCCTGGAATTTGAGCAGAAACTGCGGGATGAGGAGACTGAGAGGGATGTCAACTACTGTCTGGGCTGTCACAGTCAGTTCAGCTTTTGGCTCCGCAAGTACACCTGCAGGTCAGATGGACTTTGTTTGGATTTGGCAGTTGTCCTTGTCCTTGTCAACTATAATGACGTAGATACGTGTAAACGTCAAATCAAAGAGGCCATGAAGGCAGTCATTTAATACTCAAAAAAAAGTAGGAAGAAATGTTGATGGTGGTTGGCAGCAGTAGTGACTATAGATCGCAGCAGTCAACTATTAGAGGATATTTAGAGGTTGATATAATGATCGAGCAGGAGAAAACCCCACTGATCAATCTTTAATTTTTCCTGTAGTGTCATTGACACATCCACTATGTCTGCATGAACGGCATCTAAATTATAACAACCTACAATCTCAGAATGATGTTTAATTTAATGGAAAACATTTTGCAAAAATGCTTGGACCCATCTTAAAAAAAAAATCAACATAGTTTATATTTAACTATCTCTATTAGAACCTGAATAAATGTTAACCAGAACATATTATGGAACCAGGTTTGAGTTTTAAAAAAGCTTTAGTTTGTTATATTCCCAAAGGCTATAAAGGTCTGTAAGTGACTGATGACAATTAAATGTAGAGTATTTTGTGTTAATATATTGTAATTATGGGATAGACTTGAGGATGAAAAATTTGTTCACTTTTGGGACAAAATTTTAAACATGTCTTAAATGTGAAATCATTCAGGAATATTAAGTTGATTTGTTAAATATGTTTGTTTTTTCTTTTTTTTGTTATAATGAGAATGCTGATGCTTTACACTTTTATTTAATGTAAGTAGTAGATAGAGACAGGAGGGTAGGCACAAAATAAGCTTTTGTTTTTGGCCTATTCCTTTTTTATTTTTTTTATGTTTACTGTGATTATTGTGCTGAGTGCAATGATTAATGTAAAAAAAAAACCCAAATAAACAATTAATTAATATATTCATATAGATCTATGATGCTGTAATAAATATATAATACCAAACCATAAAAAGGTCAGGATGGTGTCATTTTAAATTTTTGAACTATTATATTCCCTTAAAGTCTGTATTTAAGATGCCATCGTATACTATCTGAGCCAAGTTGTGATGATCATTATTTATGGTAGTAAGACATTCTTATGTATTGATTCTTTACTCTGATATCCTACTGCTGCTGTGAATGTTTTTGTTGTTCTCTACACCTACTCTCTGAATGTATATAGTTTCATCATTGTCATCATCATCTTCTTTATATCAGACTCAGTCCATTTAAAAACAAACAAGCACAAATACAATAAAAAAACCCAAATAAAATCACAGGGTAAGAAAAAAAAAACACAAGGTAAAAGTACAAAAAGGACAAAATAATACTACAAGGGTGAAAATATAGACAAATGATCACCAGTATTATAAAAGACAACTGTAACAGTGTCGTCACAAGGATGACTGGTATGGCACTGAACTATGACTGGGGTTTGTCAACAGCAGAGTGATGGAATTCTGAGAATTCTTCAATCGACAGATACATTTGTAGATTAAATTTCTTCAGAGAGCCTGAAAATGTGAACTCCAGCATTACAAAATGACTCTGCTGCACTAGTCCATAGAGGTTTTTTAAACAGTACTCTCATGAAGTCATTGTCTATAAGTTTGAGTTTTTGTAAGTTTGTATCTGTCTATTTTTTTTCAGTTTTTGTAAAAACTATCTTCTTTCATTAAATGAGAATTTACAAAAATAATAATATTCTATTGGTGTCTGTTGATCAGACTGGCTCTAATAGTTTGCATTGTTTAGAGGCTAATACTTGACGTACGTTACATACCACATCAGTTTTAGTTCCCACTTTCTTATCTGTATTTGTCTTTGTTTTTGTCTACATAACAAAGCCTTTTTTTTTTTTTTTTTACATTTGCAGTCTTGTTGCCTTTTACAGACTCTCAGTTCCTCAGAGTAAACCTCGCTGTAAGATCCAAGCTGAAAACTAAAAATAAATTGGGCCTAAAGCTGAAGATTTAGAATTTAAATATTTTAGGATTTTATTTTTGCTTGGTGCAGTATTTATGTCCTGGAGTACAGGTTTTTGATAAACTGAAAACTGAGTCACATCACACATGGAGGAGCACTGTCATTGTGCTACAACAGCAGAAATCACATCATGGTTTTATATTTATTTCACTAAAAATAAAATGTAAAATTGTGTATGACACTGCAATGTCTGCCAAAACAAAAATTGTAATTTTTTTTTTTTTTTTTTAGTATCATTCATTTCTACTCTGTTTTGTGATATCACTACTTTGGAAGATATACTTTTTTGTCTCCCTTTTTACATAATTTTTGTAGCGTCTTTGCCTAGAAAGTGTTATATATTTGGACTGTATATGTCTGTTGTTTTCTATATTTTCTATATTTTTTGTGTGTTGTCATTTGAAAGGTTTACTTTACAGCCTGTCTTTTCTCTCTTACAATAATCTGCATTTCAAAACAACCACATCTCCTCTGGCTTTCTCTCCTATTGTTTGAATCCAGACTGTGTGGGCGCCCTTTCTGTTACTACTGCTGCAGTAACACAGTGACCACGCAGCAGGGAGGCAGTAAAGAGCGCTGCTGCCTGGACTGCTACAACCAGCACAGCGCAGTGGTTGAGCGCCACCCACAGGAGGAATCGGTGAACAGTGCACCGGGGACGCCGTTCAGACGTTTGCTTCAGGCTGGAAGGGCTGTGACCGGTGCTGGAGGTGACAGGACACACCAAAACAAACACAAACACACACTCACAGGACTAATCTGTCAAACAACGGGGTGTTAACACGTACTCCATTAACGACATCAGCAGGTGATGATGACAGAATACACTATACCGGGCATCAAGAATAGAAAACACAATGAAATAATGAAGGCCGTGTCTATTTTCCAGGAGTGGATGAAGGTGACAAACAGGATGATGGTGTTTTTGACATCATCACAGAGGAGGAAGTGAGTGGTGTCTATGACAGTGACTCCCACTCTTTTGCCACTGCCTGCTCTCCTGCACACGGACAGCAGGGGGCAGCACAACTGTAAGTATCTCACATTGATTCACTTAATGAAAAAATTTGGTTATGCCATTTACAGACAGAGTGAGCGCATAGAGGCACAGATATGAAAGGCCACAACATCACCACTTATTACCAGCCATTACAGCAGACGTCCACATTTGATCTCAAAAACAAGCCCGTGAGGTCATTACATTTCATCACATTTCATCATATTGACAAATTCAACAGCAGATGTGTAGTCATACTGATTTGTAATGATTATAATAAAATTAATGCATTTAATTTGTAACACACTTTACATTTGATACCAAATCTCAACGTGCACAATAAAAGCAATGGTATAAAAACAACAGATAATATCTACAAAATACAATCAACAGATAAAAATCAATCAGAAAAAGCTTTTCTAAAAAGGAAAGTTTTCGGTCTTTTTTTAAACCTATCCACTATAATATCATTAATGAGTCATACACTACATGGACTAAAGTATTGGGACATGTTGAATTCAGGTGGGTTTTTTTCTAACTGGTCTGGGATACAAAATAATAATGATAAATGTCATAATATAGTTTAATATTGTCACTCTAGCGCTGTGGGAGACTGCCACCTCTTCAGTTGCTCTACAGCACAGAGTTGATTCTTTTACTTTTTCTTAAACTTTTTTTATACTTTTATCCTCTCTCACAGAGATTTTATGTTCTTTTTTACTTATCCCATGGATACTTCTAATTGTAAAGCACCACAAGGAGCCACATGTCTTCTATCTAATCTATATTGTGAAAAATATCATAATGATTATTAATATCAACATCAATGTTTATATGACAAATCAACATGAGCAGGACATCTTACAACTGTAGCCATGATATGTCTGAATATTTTTGTCCATATAGTTTATAAACATTAATATCTCATTAAAGTGTAATGTAAGATTTTTCCTTCCCAAGTGAGATATGAAGAAAGTAGACGTTAGTATGATGTAAAGTAGATGTAAAATTATTATTTGCAGTCAGAGCATGAAAAATATTCATTAGAGGTAGAACATTTAAAATCATAATAATAATGGATTTGGTTTTCTGTAGTGCTTTTCAAGTTACCCAAAGCGCTTTACATTATTGCTCTATTATTTATTCTCTGTCACATTCACACTGTGGTGGTGGTAAACGACATATGTATCCACAGCTGCCGAGGCAGACTGACGGAAGCGTGGCAGCCATTTCATGCCTCTGACCATCACCGAACATTCATAAGCATTCATACACCAGTTTGAGTGACACTATATACATATTTACTTATATACATATGATAAAATCATAGTCATGGATGAAAAAAAAAAATCAGGTTATCTTTATATTTTGGGAGCAACGATAACAATATAAATCAAACTAACCAATGTAATGCTATAATGTTTACATAATGATTGATATTTCTATAAATAAATATAAAATAAAACTATATTATGAAATTTGTCATTATTGTTTTGGGACTCAGACCTCTGTTAGAAAAGAAACACTAAATTCAATGCATCCCAATACTTTTGTCCATTTGTGATTTGATAATTATGCTGCGAGGTTAACGACATGTACCTGTATAAAACAACACAGGCTTTTTCAGTGAACTGCTTCTAAACCCTGTGTTTCGTTACTGTCTGTAGAAGTAACAGTAACAGTGCAGGAGACCTGACGTCAGAGGACACAGAGGACTTCAGTACTGCTGTTCAGGACGCAGAAATCTGCCTGCTCAAGTCCGGAGAACTCACGTGAGTTTCACTGACACTGAAAGTTACGCTGGAAAAACCAGAACTGCAGTAGTAGGATGTAAAAATGTGAATGCTGTTTTAAGTTTAAGTTCATCTTCTGGGGAAGTTTCTCACACTTGGTGTTTAATTTAAAGTAGGAAGTGAAACATGAAACTTTATCAACAGCTTCCCTACATTTGACTTTTTACTATTTAGGTTCTGCTTCAGTCATAATTGTTGGCCTTGTCTATTGAGGTTGAGGAAAACTGGATTTAAACTGAAGGAGTCGTTCAAACAGGGTTTCTGTGGGTCTGTAAAAAAAGTATTAAAAAAATCTAGAAACCAGCTCTCTGAAGTTTAGAACTTGAAAGAGAACAGTCTGCAATTTTGTTTTGTTGTAGCTTAAACATTAATTTCTACAACATATGTCTTCAAAGTTTCGGGGGGAAAACAATGCATCTCATACTGTGGCAGATTTGCAGAACTTACCACCTATCCACATCATGTTGCCTGGTCAGAATTCGATTGTTATTATTGGGATTATTTTGGTGGTTGTTGTTGCTTGGTGCTGTTGTTGTTTAGGATCAATCATGTTGGAATGGTTACCACTTAAAAATGTCCCAATTAATTTCGGATGGACAAATTTGGCTAGTTTTCCACAACTTTATCGGAATCCGTGCGTCAGAATTTTAATCCAGATAATAGGACATCTTTTGAGACCAGGCTGAACATTTTCCTGGTAATTTGTTTTGGTTGGTTTCCAATGCTCTGGGCCACATTTTTTTGCCAAAGTTTTTTGTGTGAGTCATAAGTCAGTCTGACAAACAATAGTCCCCTGTGCGTTACATTACATGCAAGCATACAGGGAATTAATCCGAACACATCCAGCTGACAATGCAAATTATTCTGAGCCAATTTTACTTCATAACTTTTCATGTGTTTTTTTTTTCTAAATTCATTCATCTTGATCCTGAGTCTTAAACTGGACCTGTTAAAACCTCCAAAGTTCTCCATAGACATCCAGTTCCCATTGAAATGTATTATTTTTACATATTTAAGATTGACACTGAATGTAATCACCAGCTGCGTCTCTATAATACAGTGAACCTGTGTCCTGGTTTCTGTCCTGTGCTGTAGACTGTCTGCTAACTTCACCGTGGATGAAATCTCAGGATTTGGGGAAAGTTCTCGAGAGCTCTTCATCAAGTCCAGCTGTTACAGCATTATCTCCTTCACCATAAACAGTCCGGGTCCCACTGTCACCTGGACGTTCACCTCTGAGCCGAAGAGCATCTCCTTCAGCGTGGTCTACAGGGATAGCGCAGACACTCCACTGGAGCAGGCCAAGGTCAGACATACACGGCCCTCTGCCACTACATGGACTGCACCTGCTGTAAACCTCTGTAGTAAACAGGTCTGTCTTTCCTCTGCTCCCCCAGGTCTTGATCCCACTGACCCGCTGCAACTCCCACAAAGAGACGATTCAGGGGGAACTCAAAGTCCGAAACCCTGGAGAATACACACTGATATTTGACAACTCCTTCTCCAGGTGAGTTCCTCTGGACTGAAATATGTGCCACCAGAAACTGAATTTGAGTTATTTATATTTCAATTTCAAATGCTAAACTTGAATAATTGCATAAAAAAACGAATTTGAATTTGAATCATGCAATTCAAATTTGTATTGTTTAATTTGAATCATTTAATTGAAAAATTAAATTTGAATATTGTAATTTGAAATGGAATTTATTAGTTTGGAGCTGAAGTCCGATAAACTTGAAACTGAATGTAAGATTATGAAACTGTATTTTTTTATTGAATTAATTTCTCTGAAAGTATTTGATCCTCATTGAAAATTCAACTTTGTATTTTTACACTCACTTCTCACAATTTAAATTCAGTTCTCAACTGGATGTCTGTCACAGTAAATTGAAATTGAATTTTGGGAACTGAATTTGAAAATATATAGAGTTGAATTTTCAGTGAGGATCAAATATAGTCTCAGAGAAATTGAATAAAATGTCACAATCTTCAATCCAGTTTCAAGTTTATTAGACTTCAGTTCCAAATTAATAAATTCAATTTTAAATTATACTATTCAGATTCAGTTTTTCAACACAATAATTCA
>JAPTGZ010000010.1:24392052-24404368 GCA_029814645.1 Fowleria isostigma | reverse complement strand
ATGAGTCCAGAGTGCTTCAACTGGATCCACCAGCTACATGTTCTAACCTGAAAAAAAAACAAAAAAAAAAACAGGAATGATCCCATGCCCCCCCGTGAGCCTTTGTGTCCCCCCTAGGGGGCCCACCCCACAGTTTGAGAAACACTGTATTAAACTGTTTCAACTTGACCCATAAAGACGGTGCTATTTTTGTCAGTTCCCAAATGTTTTTTTGTTTTTTTTTGTATTGAACCTTTCTGAAGAGATTAATTACTTTTTATTATCACATTATCCTCAGTATTTTTGTATGTTTTTGTGAGCATCAAATATTTTCGCATATTTAACTTTATGTGGATGCTCAAAAAAAAAAAAAGATTAAAGTTGAGGGTTATAAATATCAAAAGAAAACTGAAGAAAAATTTATGTTTTCCGCAAAATATATTATTAACTGAACATAAAACAAGTGTCTAATGTCATTGGTCCAACTCCATGGGTTTTACTGGTGAATAAACTGAAGGTGACGGCGTTTCCATGTTCACTGTGGAGCCTCTGAACATCCAAATGGGTCATATCTGATGACCATGAAAAGATGACACATTGTATTTTACACCAATTATTTACAGGGATTTTTAGGGTTGCTGACGACCAAAACCAACCACTGATCTAAAAGGTTTAATAACTTCTAAACCCTTTTAGATCAGTAGTTGATTTTGGTCATCAGTGGGGGTCTGAGTCTTTATTGGTTAAAGGAAACATTACAAACTTCATTTAGGTTGGACCTCTGGATGACTTTGTGTTAAGATGGAATAACTTTGGCTATGCGTTCGTTCTAGGTGAAATGAACTAACAGTGCTATATATGTGGTGCATTGGCCTCGTTTGCATATCAGTGTTTTTGTTTTTTTTATGATATATTGCCTTATTTGGTGTGCATGAGAATTTATAAAGTATTTTGGTTTGGGATTTGTTTTCTTGTGTAAAGACTGCATCTCTAGAAGAAGATGGGGATTTCTTTTTAAAACTCTATCAATAGAATGAAATGGTGTGAAGTAGTGTAAATATTTCATTTCACCATGGGTAGTATACATTTTCCTATGGCATGTCAAAAACAAATGTTAGAATCTGTTTTACAGATTGAGATTTTGTGGTTTATTCTGTGTCTCATCAGTGCTTCCTTGTTAAATAGATATGGCAGGTCAGCTTGTCTTGCCATTATCTGAGTGAGTGTCATTACCCTCTGTTTCAGGTTGACTGTAAATATAATATGGTAAAAAAAAAAAAGGAAACTTGGCCTAAATATTGGTGATTTTCACATGCTGTTTGTGGAACATTTGCAACACATCACATTTAGCATTGTTTGTCTTGGCTTCGCTTCTTCAAAGTCCAATGTGAGATTGATCAATGACCTGTTTTACTTGCGTTACATCATTCAAAAAAAAGTCCTTTTTCATTTTAAAGTTAGGCTGTTTTTAGTGCGTCATTTGTAACTCATTTGACCGATCGCTTTTCTAAACTGTATTTAACCAGGTAAGGCAGAGTTAGAACACACCCTTTAAAGGTCCAATGTGTAAGACTTACAGGAAGTTAAGGGATGTAATTGAAGAAATTGAATATAATTTAATCATGATTACGATTTCTTCATTCTATAATCATCTTTTTCAAATATGATATGTTTATGTCTGCAGAGGGAGCAGGTTACTGTTCATGGAGTCCAGAATGTTGCATGTTTCTACAGTAGCTCAGAACAGCCCTTCCCTCATCAGCGGCATTCGACATATACAGTTGTACTCATAAGCTTACATACCCTAGCAGAATTTGATTCTTCTGCCACTTTTCAGAGAATATGAATGATAATACAAAAACTTTGACTCGTTAGTGGTTGGATGAAGCCATTTATTATCAAATATTTTCTCTTTTTAAATCATACTGACAACAGAAACTATCCAAATGACCCTGATCCAAAGTTTACATACCCTAGTTCTTAATACTCTACATTTGCCCCGCCCCTTTAACATCAATGACAGCTTCAAGTCTTTTGTGGTAGTTGTGGATGAGGCACTTTATTTTCTCAGATGGTAGAGATGCCCATTCTTCTTGACAAAACGCCTTCAGTTCCTTTTAAGACTTTGGGTTTTCTGGCATGAACTGTATGTTTGAGATCTCTCCAAAGTGGATCAATGGTAGTGAGATCAGGAGACTGAGACGGACACTCCGGAACCTTCACTTTTTTCGGCTGTAGCCAATGACGGGTTGACTTGGCCTTGTGTTTTGGGTCATTCCATGTTGAAACATCCATGTACCTTTTGTCAGGTTATGTAAACTTATGAGCACAAGTGTAGGTGCATCACTATCTCCAACTAAGCGTCGAACAGGGTTAATATCCCAGAAAAAGAGAAGTACAGTCGATAACGTCACTTCTAGATCTTGTTAAATGTTACACAATGAACCTTTTACGAGAAAAATAAAAGTTAATATTCCCACAGTAATTAAGCTTTTTGATCAGTCTCTCTGTCTTCATGACCACATTGGCGTTGCTCTGTAGCCTTTTTCAACTTCAACACTGGCTTTATGCTTCTAACATGCTCCTTCCTTCATAACCATAACTTCACACTGAACTAATGGCCGTAGCTTCCACCTGTTGCCTCTTTTCTCTCCTCATAAACCTCCCACAAGTGAGTAGAGAGGTGACCCCGTTCATACTGAAATGGATCAGTCTCGGACAAACCCCCAGCAAGGAGGAGCTCCCCAGCATGCACTTCCTGTTGGCTCGCCCAGGCAGGGTTCTGTTCCCGTTGTGGAGAGGGGCATTATCAGTGGCGACAACGTCCAGTTTGGGAGGCTGCGGCGCCACACACGTTTGTCCCAGTCGGAGAGTCAGAGCTCTGGGGCTGAAGAGGAGTGGCTGAGCTCCTCCCTGGAAGCCGCCGGCTCCTACGGCCGAAGCCCCGTCCTCCAGGGAATGCAGGCGGAGCACGTCTGGTACAACCGCGGCGCCTACGAGCAGGCAGAGGGCAGCTACCAACGCCGGCTCGCCTCCGGTGGCAACGGGCCCCTGTCCTCGTCTCCCAGGAGCCCGAACACTAGAGGCCACCTGACCTTCCACTCCAAGCGGACCCACGGTCAAGAGCAGGATCCGACTCACACCGTGCCCACCGTCAAGTCCTCCGGGACCCCCCATCGCCAGATCAGCAGGGGCCGCAATCGCACGTCCTCTGAGACCGAACAGAGAGGCAAAGGAAGCAGAGGGCCGGCCCCCAGGAAGAGAGGCCTCTCCGAGACGGAGAGCAGGCCCAGATGGGACAAGTATGACGCCGCGCACTCTGGGAATGGGAGAGACTTGATGTGTGTCTTTTGGTTTATTTGATATGATGGGATTAGTTTTTATTTGTCGTCTCGTCTGCTTCGCCTTTTATTGGTTGTGCTAACTTGTGTATCAGGTTTAGGTTGATGTGGAGCCTGTTGGACAGGGATGTTTTTTTGGGTTTTTTTTCTGCTGTTTTGACTTGTTTCTATGCCCATAGTCCATTTCAGCATTTGACAATAGAAGGTAATTTAATGGACTTTTAATTGAGGCTGTGCAGTTTGATAGTTGGGATTGTGTGGTGAGAGAAATATCTATTTTAATCATACAAAATCACATGAAAAATGTGAGATCTAATATGTGCAGGACGGTAAACTCAGAAGCATTTCATGTGTGATTTCAGTATTTCTGTTTCTGCTAATCAATTATACACTGTTTAGTTTTGAGATATTAAAAAAATGTGTTTCTAACAAACAAAAAAATAATACACATATACATATACATAGACATGGCTGGGATGGGGTGGGGGGTTACAGAGCTTACATTTGCATAATTTGTTAAGCAAAAAAAGATAAAGGGAAAAGTACAGGACCATCCAATTAATATATATTTAAGCAAACATTTGACAGTGGTCCATGGCCCTGTTTTAAAGTCATTGAGTGAGTCCAAAAAAGTGAGGCTTGTTCCATAGAAAGGACAGGATGTTTAACTCGGAAGCATTCTGTGTGTGGCTTTTCTATGCCAGTATCTCTGTTGCTGCTGTAATTCAGTTATGATGCACTGTTTTTGATATTTTTGACCATATTCACATTTTAGTGCTATGTTCATTCTGTTTTCAGCTATAGTTGAGCTCTGTCTTGTCCTTATCTGTTTATATTTTCTATTTACATTTATTACATGCTAAAGTCAAAAGTCATTTCCTCAATAAAAAGGGAATAAAACTATGCATATGAAGTGCCCAATTTTTTTTTTATTTTTTTTTTTTGTAACGTGAGATTTTGATTATTTGATGTAAACATTTGGGATTCCTTTGGCAGTTGCACTGTACAATGCACTTTTGCTAATACTGGGGGTGGGGATAGCTGGCTGTTGTAGGGGGGGTATTGAGCAGCCTTTTGTTCTATAATCCAGAGTTTGCAGACCCAGCAACCCTGTTTGACTGAGGAATGTGTAGACGCCTATCAACTTTAGTAATAATCAGCAAAATGAGAAGAGGAAAGAAAGCATGTTCACAGCAGTCTTGTAATGCCTTTTTATATCATGTTTTATCCACAAACGGATGCCCATTACTCTTAAATGTAACATTATTGTTGTCTATTGAGTCTTATGCTTTGATGTGCATCTCCCTTTCCACCCACATCTGTGCCTCTGCATGCTCTTAACATGTACTTAACACATGTACAACGTCCTGGTCAAACATCTAATCACGCTACAGCTCATTCCCTGTCGCTCACTGTCATGGCTGTGACAACTAAACGCCTGGCCGGTCATGGCTGCTAATGGATACAGTGATAAATCCTGCTGAATGTGCTGTGCTTTGTTTTATTTTTTGTATATTTCTTACTGCCCTCTTCAGTACCACCATGAGCGGACTGCAGTGCCTTGCCTCAGAGAACATCTGGTTCGACAAACAGCGCTACGATGAAGCAGAGAGGCGTTTCTACGAGGGAGCCAATGGTCCTGCCGCTCAGCAGCAACAGGCAAGAACGCTTGTCTTTATCTACTCAACAGGAAAAGTCTGTTTGGTTTTATGTTCAGTGTGTCAACCTCAGGAGGGCCAACACTTTCTTTTCAGACACCTTAATTGCTTTTCATGCAATGTTTTTCTCTGCGTGTTGGAACTTCCCCCACATGGCAGCTCCCCAGCTCACGCTGCCGTGTCAGCGGCGGCACAGTGTCCTGTCAGTCAGCGGCCCGCTGGTCTAGTAAATACTTACATCACGGCGGGTCGCAGCACTCAGCAGCTCAGAGCAGCTGAACGCATGCGAGTCAGGCCTCGATTTAGAAGTGGGTTGTCCTAGTGAGAGCAGTCAGGTGGTTTGGCAGCTGTCTCTGCCTCTCACAGTAGAGGGCTTCCACACAGGCCTGTGGCACAGATCTGTTCAGGTGTCTTCACTCAGTCACAAACATTGTATTTTCTTATTTTTCTTGAGTTAAGTCAAACATGAAGTGTTTTATCTTTGTAACTTCTCAAAGCGCTGCTCTTTGTTAGTTTTAGAAGGGCTGAAACCTGAGTATGACCATAGACGGGTGAAGTAGTAATAATAGTGCTGCAACAATTGATTTAAATCTATTTTTAAGAGTTGGCAATGAATTCTGCAGTCGATTCGTTGGGTCTTGAGCATGTTAGTATTGAGACATGTCCGCACGCTGAGGAAAACGGCCCCATGGCTGAAGCTTCAGATGCTGGTGTCCTGTTGAGCCATCTGTTTGACATAGTGCGCTGTTTATGTTGCATAACTTGAATATGGAGGAAAAAAACTGCCAAAAATCCCATGGCACAGTACATTTCAGGTAAAATCGGGCTGCCGTGGCCATCGGGAACATAATGTAAACCTAGCTAGCTAGTTGTTATTAGATACTATTGTCGTAACATCTTTTATCAGGCCACCAGACTAACGTTACCTGTCGTTGACTGAACCAATACATACAATGTTAGTTTGATAGCCTGTAACCAGAGCTGGTTGAAGACTATAACTTGTTAGTCTCTAGCCATAACAGGTGTAGTAGTGGGCTAGACACATTGTGCGGGGAGTGACGCAGCCAGACTGACAATTCAAGGTATGATGAACTTTCAGAAGAACTGTTTATAGACAGCGACAGAGAAAGGGGAGGAGACAGACATGGAAAACAGAGACACGGGTTGGACACGGAAATGAGGAAGACAGCGGGGGGGGCTGTATGGAGACGGAGGGGCATTTACCATAAGTGTAAATGTTATTGTACCATGTCCATTAATCATCTTTTTAAGGCTTTTGAAACTGTGTGTTTTTCCCACAGAGCAGGCATTCTCCCATTCAAAGGGAGTTGTTTTATATGTGTTGCTAAGGGATACCGGGGATTCCGATTCAGTAGTTTACAACCCTTGACTTCTCCAGAAAAGCTGCCGCTTTGTTTTTGAACTAGCAATTAACTACAGTGTAACAGTGAAAAGACGGATTGACGGAAAAGCTCATCAATGAAAAAGGTAACATCCGAATGAGTCGCCCACAAGATGGAATCTTGTCTGCTGTTGAAAACCGGACTACAGCCTTGATTATACATGTAAAAGAACCCAAACTGATATAGACCAACATGGCAAAATACTAAAGATGTGACATACTTTGAAATTCAAACTAACATTTAGACATGATACAGAAGAAAGAATTCAAATGGAAAATCACCTGAGTTTTAAGCTAGCAGATGAGGCAGAACATGCAAGAGGGAAAATAAATGACCAAGGGGAAAAAAGTTGAACTAAAAGGAAAACAAACTCCAATGAAGTAGGGAAAAAAAAATCCCGTCCATCAATTGGCTTCTGAGGCACACATTAGGCGAATAAGGACTCTGATGCACCTCTACCGTCTGTTTATTCCCTTTTCAAGACTGTACGAATATATCGGCCACCTCTACTTCCCACACAGGTGCGTCATCAAATATCTTCTAACATTTTTACTACTGATCAAATGTCGGTTTTCAAAAAAATATTAAGGCTGATGGTCAATATTGGAAAATCAATATATGTCTACCTCTAGTGTTTTGCGATCTGCAGTGGTTGGTACCTACCAAGTGGTCTAAGAAAGTCTAACCCAGGCTCAGTTCACCTGAGCATGATAGGGATTGTTCAGATCCCCATCATTGCCACCGCCCCGTCAGTGGTCGTCATGCTATGGCTGAACACCGTACGGTTATAAAACATGGATCCCAGTTGAGATGGTTACCATTTCATGATGCCTGCACCACATCATTAACAGTGATGGACTCTTTGGTGCCCCCTACAGGATAGCGTTGGTGTTGTCTGTCCATAGTGTTAAATAACTGCTAATTGAATTTTTATGTCTTCATGTAATCTAAATGACATTGATTGTACTGATTATTGATTGGAATCGTCCTCCATTGTCAGATTATTCAGGACACGGTGTTCTCTGCGAATAGTCAATAGGCCGGCCTATTGTCCTGCTTTGTGTTTGTCACTGCTACCACTTCACCGTTACTCTACCCACACGTGCCTTTAGGACAGAGAAGCTAATGCCATCCTGCAGGACATTGCTAAGTCCCGACAGAATATCGAGAAGTCCCTAGACGGAGTGAGTACCGCATTACAAATGAGCCGCCGGTCCACCCCCCCCCCCCCGTAGAGGCAGGACTGTACTCAATCATGTCCTTGTACCGGCCACACAACGGGGGCATAGCTGTCGTAATGGTGCACCGAGGAACCAGTCTTGGCTCGGTTCAGTCCCAATAACTGCACAAGGTTATTGTCTGCTGATGACGTGAAACGCTAAATTAGCGCCATTGTCCCTGTTGAGAATACTCGTTCTTCTTCTTCTTCACCTCTGCCTGTTCACTTTAATAACTCTGCGCCCTCGTCAGTGAATTGTCTTCACACAAACAGTATCTCATTGTGTGGTGGTGTTGTAGTGTAGTCAGGCAAGTTGCTCCAGGAGACTGGTTTAATCAAAAGTCTATTATAAAGCTAGAGCTGTTCCCCGTCTCCAGATTGCACAGATCAGAGTGCAGCTGATTTGTCATTTCATTCATCAGTTTGATATTCAGCTTCTAATCCTGGCCATTGCTCCTTCAGTTTATTTAATCTGTTACCAAAGGTGGGAAATAACTAAGAATAAGTATTTCGTTACTATACTTATGTAGATTTTTTTATTTTTTTCATTTTAGATATCTGTACTCTAGGTATTTTTCTGGTAAATTGACTTTACTCTCTACGTTTTTGCATAAATATCTGTACTTTGTACTTCTTACATCCTCAGAATAGACTCGTTACTTTTTCAAATTAACCCATAAAGACCCAGCACTACTGTTGTCAGTTGCCAAATGAAATTTTCTTTACATTTAAACTATTTGAACCTATAAAGACCCAAACATCCACCTTCTACCAAAATCATCTACTGATATAAACTGTTCAATCCTTGTTGATCCAATAATCCATATCAGTAGTTGGTGTAAAATAGTTATTCAACTTTCATGGTCATCGGATATGACTCAAGTGGATGTTCAGAGGCTCTTTAGTTACCATGGAAACACCATCACCTTCTACAACATCACCAGTAAAACCCATGTAGTTGGATCAATGACAGTGGATGGAGACACTGGTTTTTCTTCAGTTACGATAGATTTTGCTGAAAAAGTAACTTTTTCTTTTCGGTTTTCTGTTTTTGATATAATAATACTCAACTTTACTCTAAACTCTTATGTGAACATCTACGTGATTAGTAAATCAAATGTTGGAAAACACTTGATTTTCACTAAAAACTCCCACAAAATACAGATGATAAAATTACAATAATGATGATGGTGATAAACCACATTAGGATTGTTAAATTTAGAGGAAAATTTATTTGGGAAGAGACACAAATGTCACACTTGGTCCTAAAGGGTTAAACGAATGTGACAGTACATAAAATGTCACTTCAGAAAGAGAAAATCAGTGTGGAGGAGAGAAGGGAACATAGGCTGTGTACAGGATTGGTACCATTCACTGTGGAATTAGAAAACGCATTATAATTTTTACCCCTATAAATGAGTATTGTTTCATTTATGGCAAAAAATGCAGTTTTACTTTTTACCTTTGTACTTTATTACAATTGAGAAGTTCTACTTTTTTTTTACTTGCGTAGAGGAGTTGAATCAGTACCTCTACTTTCTGTATGCACGTACAGAATGTGTGTACATTTGCTCAAGTGCAGAATATCTGTACTTTTGTCACCTCTGTTACCGATGAGTGCAAACCTGTCCATGGTGTAAACATGTAACGTCTGACTCCTGCAACCACTACTTTTTTTGCCCTGTCTTTTCCCTTATTCCTCCCTTGCGCCTTCACCCTGTGCATTGTGGGTGCAGGTGAAAACAGCCCTGCAGCAGGCCAAAGGGAAACAGAAGCGCCAGCACAGAAACGTAAGTGGTCCTCTTCCAGCTTTGCCCGCACAGGCCCGGGGAAACGCTGCATGGCTGTGGCGCTCAGGTGTGCTGCCTGGAGTGGAGTGTGCCGGGGTTGTCATGGCGCTAAGACACGTCCTCCTGTACCACCATATCACCATCACACAGCCGTTAAACGCATCATAACACCGCTAGTAACCCACCAAAGTGAATAACAGTCTAGGGCTGTTTCTCAAAGTCAATGATCCTTCATAGACCAAACAGGAGCTACTCGCTCTGATCAATATATTCATGAGTGGATTAGTCCAAACGGAGAAAAGGTCCCACACTCGAATCGGTAACACACACACACATACACACCCCAATAGCAGGATTTAATAGAAAACTAATAAATATATTTATGAGGACAATAAATGAAGGTGATGTAGCAACATGAAACAAATTCCATAGTCTAGATGTTATTAAAATCCAAGTACAAACACTTTTCTTTCAAGGAATTTTAATTATACATTTATTATGATTTAATCTATTCTGTGCTTTCTTTTCTCAAGCTGTCCGTCACTTCTGATTGTACTTTCTTCTGGATGTTCCATTTATAAGTACTCTGAACTGGCCTTGGGTCTTGATTGTTCTATATAATATGAATGAGCTTTTCTCATCATTCCTGATGAGATCACCTGATAATTAGATTAAAATGCATTTTTGCATTTTATGTAATAGGGACATTATTTTATGATGTGAGCTGTTATTTCATTTAAAGTGGGATCTCAAACATGGGGGCCAAAAACGGCCCGGCAAAAGGTCCAATCTGCAGACTGAATTTACAAAGCGCAAAGATTACACTGAAGATTTTAACAATTAAGAGTGTTGAACTCGTTTTAGTTCAGGTTCCACATTCAGATCAATATCATATTAAGTAAACTAATAACATGATAACCTATAAATAGTGACAACTCCATTTTTCTAGGTTCAACTGGAACCTCGAAGAACTACCAAGATGAACAATGACCTGAGCAAATGAGAAATTGAATGAGAAATTGTTTTTTAGTTCCAAACTCCAAATTTTAACATTATAGCTGTTACCAAATATTTGTAACATTGTTTGTAATGCACATGTGTAAGTGAGAAGTGCGGGTACAATATTATTAAAACTGCACTTTTCATACAAAATGGCATTTTTTTTAAATTTTTTTTTCAGGTTATTCAAATGTTTTGAGAAAGGATAGTGTGTAAATGTTTTCCTAATTTTTAAAAAATTTTTATTGCACCAAAACGAAGAGAAAGCTATAATTTATAGGTTATGATGCCATTACTTTACTGGTCCAGCCCACTGGAGATCCAGTTGGGCTGAATGCGGCCCCTGAAAGAAATGAGTTTGAGACCTCTGATTTAAAGGCAAAGGGCTTGTGCAGAGGATTGTGGGTACTTAAACACTGCAAAGGACTGACTAGGATCCACTGGAGTATCTTTGAAAATTGTCCAAACCAAGGACTCGGTTCTGGAAGGATCCTGGATTTAGAGACAGTCCTTTGGAGAAATGTTGATAAAAATGGAAGTACTCTATGAAGGATCTGTCCTTGACTTTGAGAAACCTCCTTCAGTTATCTTTTAGTTCGTTAAGTTATTCTATAAATTGTGATTTTAAATTAATGATTATCATCAAAGCACTTTTTTCCATGTTGAATGTTTGTCTCTTTCCAGTTAACTTGCATACATGAACTTACCAAAAAAGTAACTGTTGTAATAATCATGAGTTTGCATGCTTGTACAATGAATCATTAAATCTCATCTTTAATGGGTATAAAATGGAACATTGTGTGTGTGTGTGTTTGAAGTTATTTTAATGATTGTTGTGGTCTAGATTTTAGCCTTGCATGGCTTTTTCAAACCTCACCATGTTGACCACATCGGTTTATTCGCTTGCATCTTCACTTCAGGGTTGGACTCAACATAAAAGCTTTTCCTCTGTTTTAATGTAATCTCGCTACATGACATTTGCTAACTGTGTACTTATCTTCCCACAGTCGTCCTCACATGGAGGAGGAGACCAGGAGTTGATTACACGCATGAAGAGCCTGGAACTGGAGAACCAGACCTTGCACAAAGGTGATGGGTTGCCTCTCAACATTTGTTCTTTTGTTATAGCAATGGTTTCCGACCATTTTTGCCTCGTGACCATTTTGATATTGCACATTTTTGGTGACCCCAGACATTTTAAAATGGACATTTTTTGCTACAGTTAATTAGTTTTTGATCATGTAATGGTCTGCTATATTGTTGCAATTAAAAGTTATATAATTATAATTGTGGACAGAGGCAGTAAAGCCAGGTGTAGAATAACATTCCCACAAGGGGGAATTTTATTTTCCTTGGTCAGGATATGTACAGTCAGTGGAGCTTGTATCTACAAAGCTGCAAATTAATACTGAAGAAACGGTAACTCAATCTACAAATTATGAAAGAGCTGCAGCATCTTAAACCGACCACAGTGAGCATTTGAAAGGTAATCCCTCTCAGATATTATATCCTGCATTTTATTAGAACTAGATTTTTAATAGGAAAAGTGTGTGGCGTTTGAATTATTTATATTTTCTATTTATTTATTTTGAGCTTGTGTACTCCATGTAGTAAATTCCGGACTATAAGCTGCTACTTTTTTCCCATGCTTTGAACCCTGTGGCTTAAATAACAGTGGGAAAAAAAAAAAAAAGGTGTAAAGAATCAATCCAAGGAGGGATCACACATGCTCCAGTGACAGCGACAACAAAAGAGACGCTTATAAAGTGAGCGACAAGATATTGAGGCTGTTCAATTCGGACACTGAAGAAGAGGACTTCAGTGGTTTTAGTGTCAGGAGAAAGATGAGTAAGGGAAATAACTTTTCCTGGTAGGCTGTGTTTCACCCAATAAAGCTCTCCAGAGACCGTCATAAATTTAAAGCATC
>JAPTGZ010000010.1:24093020-24103436 GCA_029814645.1 Fowleria isostigma | reverse complement strand
TACATGTTCTAGATATTTCCCTCATCCACACACCTGGAAGTCGTTACATCGTTATCATTCCTCTGCAGAGCTCATGAGCTGATCATTAATTGAACCAGGTGTGTGGAAGAGGAAAACATCTAAAACTTGCAGGACACCGGCCCTCGAGGACCGGATGAGGAACACTGCCTTACCCAAAAGATGTTCTATAACAAATATCAATTCATTCTGACTAATAATTTCAGAGGAGATTCTTGAAAGATTGTTTCCCGATGAAAGCCAACTGATATCAATAGTGCATCGGACTCTTCAGCCCGTCAAACTAAAAACCAACATGATGATGATGATGTACTAATTATTAATTTTTCTATAACAGCAGTGGATGTGAATGTGATAAACATTAACATTTCCTTTTGCCAATTTTGTGGAAATTCAGTTAAGATTTTCAGTTTGTTTGGACAGAAACACACCTACGAATATGAATACTAATCACCATGTTCTTGGATACAACTCAAACCTTGTCTATTCCAACTCTGATATTTAGCAGAACAGATGTTTTTCCTCTTCATTTGAGTCCGCAAGTAAATATCACTGAGATGTTTAATAGCATCAGTTTGTGTTTGTGTTCCTGGACAAAGAAAACACAGACTAGACACATACATGACTAACGTTGCTGCTCTGTGTAATGAACCTGCACCTAAAACATCACATAGATCATAGAAGTCCATAAGTTGGTTTATTACAGGCAGTAGATCACAGTCAGCGCAGACATACGGTACTTGGAAAATGAACCAAAGAAGTATGGATGTTGATGTACATAATACATAATATAAAGAATTTATGTTAACAACCCAAACTGTCACATAAGTTAAATTAACTTGTTGTAGATTCCCAACTTCATAAGTCTCATCCAGCGTCTACAGTCTCAATGAGAAACCACTAGAAAAGGCTTCGTTTGCAACATGTTTGTAGTTATTTGTGTATTATAGTGTTGAATGTGGATTTACTTATATATGTACTTTTCATTAATAGTGTTTAAAAGTAAGTCAAGGGTCACAGAATGTCACAAAAAATGTCAAAGGGACTAAGTCAAGGTCTTTTGGTGAGCATGATGCCTGTTAGTCTGAACCGTTCCACACTTATGTAACATGCTTATGTAAACAATTTCAAAGATCAGCCATAAAAGGTCTCTCACACACAAAGGCATGCTGTTGGAGCACGCATTCATCTTTTTGTTGAACAAAAAGTTCTTCAGCGAACCGATTGACTCACATTGTTTTTGGAATGTCAACGATGACATGAACTATATATCTTTAAAAATAGATAAATGGAGGACAAAATATATCTGTATACACATATATATATATAAACCCAAACAGCCAAAACCACTTCTGATAAGAACTGTTTAATATCTGTTGATCTACTAATTCTGTCAATACATGTAAATAATTGGTGTAAAATGCAATTTGTCATCTTTTCATGGTCATCAGATATGACCCATTTGGATGTTAAGTGGCCCTGTAGTTACCATGGAAACATCATCTTCTACAACATTGAATCACCAGAAAAACCCATGAATTTGGATCAATGACAGTGAATGGAAATGCTTAGTTTATGATCGGTTAATGAAAAATTTTACTGAAAAAGGTCACTTTATTTACAACTTCATGATAAGTAAATTAAATTCAGGAAAATATATGATTTATACTGATAAAACAGAAAATACAGAAGATAATTTTATAAATAAATGGGAATAAATCACTTAAAAAAGGTTGAATATAGAAAAAATTTTATTTGAAAACAAAAAAGTCATGCCAGGTCTTTAAAGGTTAATATTAGTCCTTTTTACCAGTATTCTCACTTAAGCATATAAATTTTCCAATATTCTATAACCAACACCTTTCCCTTAATATCCATATTGTTACTTCAAATTGATATTAAGTAGATACAACTTTCCCCTCATAGAATTAAATAACAGAGTCCATTACTATGTAACAAAACACAAAGCAACAACAGTATCTGTCAAACTGATTAATTAAATTCAAGCAGGACCTCATTTCACAATGAGGAACACAGACAGATAATTAGTTATTAATTTAGACCCTCTAAATTAATTACTATCTGATCTAAATTGTTTGATACCTGTTGATCCACTAATCAATGCATGTAAATTATTGGTGTAAAATACAGTTATTCATCTTTTCATGGTCCATTTGGACGTTCAGAGGCTCTGTGGTTACTGTGGAAACACCGTCATCTTCTACAGCAATGATTCACTAATAAAACCCATGGAGTTGGATCAATGACACTGGATGAAAATACTTTTGCTTTTATGTTCAGTTCTTAAAAAGTCACTTTTTCTGCAGTTTTCTCTGTTTTTGATATAATAACTGTCACCGTTTAATCTGAGCTTTTATGAACATCTTCATGATCAGTAAATGAAACAGGAAAATGCATAATTTATACTGAACAAATAGAACATGTAGAGGATAATATATAAAATGGCAATAAATTACTTCAGAAAGGCTAAAAATAGAGAAAATGTCACGTGGGAACAGACATAAAAGTTGTGCTTGGTTAATATTTGTCATTTTGCTAATATATTCACTCATTAAACAATATCAATTATCCAATATTCTACAACCAGTACCTTAACCCATAAGGACCTCGTGTGACATTTGTGTCACTTCCTATATCAATACATGATTTTGGTAGATGGTGGATGCTTAGGTGTTTATGGGTGAAAAAAGGTTAAATGGTTTGGGAACTGACAAAAAAAATTGTGCCAAGTCTTTATGAGTTAAAATCCATATTATTACTTCTAATTGACATTAAGTAGTTACAACTTTCCCCTCATAGAATTAAATAATAGAGTCCATTACTATGTAACAAAACACAAAGCAACAAGGGTATCTGTCAAACTGATTAATTAAATGCAAGCAAGACCTCATTTCACAATGAGGAACACAGACAGATAATTCATTATTAATTAATTTAGAGTTATTTGGACACTATTAGCACTTGTACTTGTTGATAACAGTTAATATGTTTAGCCTAATATAAAGTACTCATAGCCTGGAACTGTCATACAAAGTAAAACACAATAGAAAGCCTTCAATCTGCTCTTTTCTCACTTCATAAAACCCAGACTTTCCTCCCTCTGAAAAGCCATAAGATGAACTAAAAAGAACCACCTTCACAAAATACAATTGAAATCCAAGCACAGTTTGACTTAATGTAGGTCAACGTGCCATTAAGGATCCATAGTAATGACGGAACAGGCTGCATAAAGAGCAGGTTTTAACGAAATATCCAATACGGCGGTAAAGATAGCCGAGTAATTTAGCGACTGCCTGGCCTGGAGGAAACATAGAATATTAAGTTGAGTTCGATGGAATGATTGTGGCAGACAGAAGGGATGTGAGGGAGCAGTCAGTCCAGTCCAGACAGACAGAATGATGCATGTGGATGCTGTGAGTGTCTCCAGCTGGTGGTGTTCGCCCCGCGAGGTGCTTTCACAGGCGGGGACGGACTTCCCCACACCTGGGGTCTCTTCCCTCTCTTTCTTCCTATTTATAAACCCCACTTCTTAGATAAACCACGACTTGCCTGGTGCACACATCCCCATAAAACATAAACCTACATTTCTCTTCTTCGGTAAACTCAGCTGCAGTGTCCCCGCTAACGTTAATGATTAATGCTTTGTGCTGCAGCTTAAATCAGCACTCGGCAGCTGCTGTTAAAAGCCATTTGGATTCATCGTGACAGCACATTTGGTCGTTGTTTATTACGGCGGTAGCGCATTTACATCCAAATGTTAGTGTAAACTAGGGCTGAGCAGTATTGGAAAAAAAACTGACATTGCGATTTCTTTTTAACCTTTGCGATATATATTGCGATATGAAAAAACACTCAGGAGGAAATAATGCGGCTGTGCGGTGCCGACGTAAATGGTCAAACAATTTAAATGTGTTATTTCTCGTTGTGTCAACAGATGCAGGACACTGTCGTCCCAGAACATAGGTTTCAGTTTGATTCTTCTGTAGATGAAATAATTCCATATAATTAATGTTTTTCTTTTTGGCACCTAGTTTTTGTTTTTGTTGATTTTCTTCTTCATTTTTGGTAATTTTCGTCTTTGTTTTGGGTGATTTTCTTATTTTTTGTTGATTTTCTTCATTTTTGGTGATTTTTCTTGTTCGTTATGGGGGATGTTCTTCTTTGCTTTTATTGATTTTCCTTTTAGTTTTTGGAGATTTTCTTCAGTTTTGGTGACTTTCTTCTTTTTTTTTGTCTTTATTTTCAGTGATTTTCTTCTTTTTTTTGTTGATTTTCTTCATTTTCTGTGATTTTCTCTTGTTCGTTGCTCATTATTCAATGTTGTTACCAGCAACTCACTCCACTTGCAGGGGTGCGGTCTGCTTAAGTCTGATTAAGAATGATTGTGATTGGTGGATGGCTGTATGCAGTGTGTGTCAGGTATCCTTGAAATTAGATGAAAACACATTGAATTCATTTTTACTTCCTACATTGCAGGACCTGCCTTGTGACGATTGCACAAACATACTTGCAATGACAATGCTCAAACAATATATTGTGCAGCTCTAGTGTAAACCTTTCGTGTAGTTGAAAAGAAGAAAATAACAACTAATATACTATCCAAACTTTTCATAAACTAGAAATCACTTTTTTTTTTTTTTTGCTGCTTCGGTGTCCTGCAAATGAACAATGAAAAATGACTCTTACCTGCATACAAAACTAATATTGTGCGCTCCCACACATGCAATTTTGCTTACACAAACACAGAGTGATAAGACGCTCACAGCCCAATAATACAGAGGTGCCGGTATTAATGGCAGCTCACACAAACACACACACATCAGGATGCGTCCCTGGCTGATGATGATGATACCTATCTGCTGGAATGAGAGCAGACAGAGCGCTGGGATTCCTCTCAGCCTTGACAAAACACACACACCTTATCCAATCCAATTACAGCTACAAACACACACACACACACACAGACACACAACTGCTCAAAAACTATAAATCACAGCATTCATAACAAATGGGCTCTTTTTCAACCCTCGTTCTTGTATCTCGCGCCTCAAACAATAGCAATCACTGATTCAACAGAACAAAATACAATCATGGAAACGTGGCAGTTTGATCTAATAGGTAACCCGTACATGCACATGGACACGGAGGAGGAAGAGCACATAAAGCAGCGCTAATAAAAAGACACTCCATGTACCAGCAGGAGCAAATGCAAATGTGGGCTCAAGTGAGGAGAGACTAGAGGGAGGTGTGTCTTCATCGGCAGCCGTGTACATTTGTGTGAAAACATGAAATGACGTTCTAATATCTGATCCTCTAATGCTTATGAATCAGCTTCTACAATTAATGCAAAATAGAGAGTCTTACAAGAATTAATTATCATTCATCTG
Organism: Fowleria isostigma; assembly: GCA_029814645.1. Lineage (NCBI taxonomy): Eukaryota > Metazoa > Chordata > Actinopteri > Kurtiformes > Apogonidae > Fowleria > Fowleria isostigma. The sequence goes on along the minus strand of JAPTGZ010000010.1, from coordinate 24,098,010 downwards.
ATACCACAGACTGCTTAATGGGCAATATTGTATAGTGTCGGCTAATATTTCACAATTTTACAGTAAAAACTCTTGTAATGATCAGCAGACGTTATGAATTTAGACACGGTGTTTTATAAGATTTATGACGGTGTTAGATGACCAGACTGCTCTGGAGATATAAAAATGCAATAATTCTAAAGGATTTGAGCACAATTAGGTGTGAGAAATCTGGCCAAATGATATAAACTGCCCAGATGAAAAAAAGAAAAAAGAAAAAGTCCCACATTTTATTTTAGGGTGCGGTCAAGCAGTTAAATAGGGTAAAAAAATTGTTCCGATGATATTGAGTCAGCCTGCATTTACTTGACATATAAGTGTAATACATGGAGGGTATTTCTAGTACTTTGAGGCAGAGCCGGACCTACCCAATGTGGTGCCCTCGGCAAGATTTCATATGGTGTCCCCCTCCATCGGCGATACAGTTACAAAATAAATCAAATAGCATTGTTTTATCATTGTCTTTAATTTTTAAGATAATGTCACCCAATTAACATGTTTAACAAGCTACAAATAAATACAAAAAAAATCTAAAATTCAATGTAAATAACCTCACCACAATAGTATTACCACAAAAATATTCATGTTGTCACCTTGGTTCGCTGTTTTGAACTCTAAATGGACCTCTGTGAACTAACTCCCTTAGAAGTTGATCAGTTAGAGATGATGGGAGGGGGCTTATTGGTATTATCATTTGTAGTAATGTTAATGTGGTATTGCTTTCCATTAAACGAGTTAATGGTGGTAACTAATTTTAATATAATTATAGTGCAGGTGATTTTTTTCCCCCCATTTTGTGGTGCCCCCTAGAGGCCATATTGCCCTTAGCATTTGCCTATATTGCCTAATAGGTGAGTCGGCCCTGCTTTGAGGCCATGCGAAGGCATTGGTCAATTTAAATAATTTTTACTGAAATCTTTATGAAAAACATTTCGGTTATGCAGGGTTTAAAAAAAAATACATCAAAAATCGGTAAATTTTTCAGTATATCAAAAGCTCTTTTCAGTTGAAGTTGCCAGAATTAACATTTTCATAGTGTCAGGTATATTGTTGATGGAAACACCTATAATTTTGATGAAAAAAAATAAATAAAAAATCAGTCTAAGATTTGGAGATACTAAAATAAAGGGAAGTCTGGTTACATAGGATAAAGTGATTTCCGTTTCGCAGGGTAAATTTTTAAGTCCTCGAAGCTGGTAATTAAAATTACCTGTCAAGCAGAAATTATTTCATATTATCCAAATATCATGTTAGAGTGAATAATTATAAGAATAAATAATGTTTAAAACCAATGATCATTAAGGTTGATGTACTTTACTTGCTCAAGAGAGTACTGGTTTATATGAGACAAAAATGTAAATGTGGATGTCAAGTCTGGCCTTTAAAACAATGAAAATCAATTGGCTCATTGGTTCATAGTCTCCTGACTGTGGCCTTTAGCTCAGATTAAAGGACATATTTACTACAGCATCCTTCATGGACGGTGCTTATGCAGTGTCAAAATAAATATTACGATAGTTATTCCATCCATTAATGCATTAATTTTTAATCTAGCTCTTGTATTAATGATGGAGTCACACTACCACAGAAAGTCTTCAGCACATCCCATAGATTCTCAACAGGGTTCAGGTCTGGACTCTGTGGTGGCCAATTCATGATGCCCTATTCTCCCCGAACCACTTTTCAACTATTGTATCCTGATGAATCACGTCAATTGTCATCTTAGAATATGTCAGTGTCATCGGTTAAGAAAAAACAGTGATGTTCAGACCAGGTCATTCAGTTTATCCGGGTTCAGCAGATCTTATCTTATGGACACATAACAGGGTTGAACCTAGACCTGACCAAATGAACCAACCCCAGATCCTAACACTGGCCCCTCAGGCTTGTACTGTAGGCACTAGGCATGATGGGTAGCCACTTCATGCACTCTGGAGCACGGTCAGTCTGGACTCATCAGACCACATGACCTTTTTCAACCAAAACAGTCTGATCTTTATGTTCTCTATAAAACTAATGGTTAAGACATGAGAAGCTCCTCATTGCATCAGTTTGGTCTTGTGTTTTTAATATATAAAATTAATACCATTAGTCAAGGTTTAGCTTCCTGAAAATTATACAAAATGACTAAAATATAAACATTATTAATCTGCAGACCTTTGTTATTCAACAAAAATTCAAAATGCAGCCTGTTTGTTTATTGTATTATATTAAATATGAATATGTTTCTGCAGTCATATGTTAAACTTGTAATGAAAGTGCACTTTTTAATTCCCTGTGTAGGGGACTATTGTGTATCATATTTATTATGACTTATGACTTATTATGTTTTATCTTCTGTTCATGGAGCCAGATATAATCAGTTAAAATTAGAAGTCGTCAACAACATTGCAAAAACTAAGATTAAATATTTTGGCCATCACACCCAATTATGATTCACAATCTGAATTTGGATCATTCTTCCTAAATGTACTGAAGAGAACAGGATATGAGTGAGTGAATATCTGCATTTATACAATATAAACACAATACTGCAGTACAGTTACTGCTATTTCGACCATAGAGCATCATTTCAGTGTTAAAATCATTGTAATCGGAAGAAAAATAAACTGTTATTTTTTTGCTTATTACAAGCCAAACAAGTTATTTATTTGAAATGGAACAATATTCCATGGCCCTCAGATAACCAATGGATTAAAGAAATGTCTTCTAACATGGCACTGGAAAAGCTGACGTACATGGGAGTGGGTGCCATTGTGTGGGTGGGGATTGTTTTGATGTGTGGGTATTGTCGCCTGTTCTTATAAAATAATGAAAAACAAAAATAAATACATTTATTTTTCTTTTTGTCTTTTTGTTTTTTAATCATTAGTTCATTGAATTTCTACAGTCAAAATAAAGGGTGTTTCCCATTAATCTTCTTGACTGTAATGGCCTGTTAAAATCTGATTTATCCCACAATGCACCAAACATATTTTACATTATATCTTTCTATCTTTAAAATCTAAAACTGGGATTACCACATAGCTGGGTGTTTGCAGCCACTGTGCCTCATATCAGGATTGTTCATGTCCTGTTCATGCCTATTTTTCATTATCATATTCATAGAAAAAAAGATTTTCTTTTTTACATTACAAAACTCTAAATTTGACCCTAAATCAAAGATATTCTGACTGACAATGCCAGACTCCCATCTCCAGACATAAATATGGCTCAGCCTCAGGGGTTTCTGAAGGGAGACCAGAGGCTGATCTGTCTGAATGGAGTCCCACGGGAGGAGTGACTCAGTTCCCTGAATAAACAATTATTTGAGGAAAACTGTTCTGTAACAATCAGACAGCTTTTGTGACCATCTCTAACATGTTTTCCATTGACTAGTAAATCATGAAGTTCCCTTATAAGATAACTCAAAGGGATGGTTTTGTAAGATAAGTGACAGGTCCATTTATTGTAAAGCATTCTGTTCTACAGTTTCTCATGAAGCTGAACAATAGACCAAACAAAAATGCATTTAAATTGACAAATCAAAGGTAAAACTTACATCATCAGTGGAACAGGTGACATTGGAATCTCTTGTGTTTAGTTCAAATATATTTGGTTAAACTATCAGTCAGTGGTGTAATAAACACAGATGTATTTTAGGATAACTGGACGTGCAATGAAACATTTGAAAGTCTGTAGATTTCAACAGAATTGTGCAGCAACAAAACTACATTTAATTTTGGACTGAAAACAGTTCTCAAATTAGCATAGATTTACCTCTTTGTTGATACTTCTTGCTAATATGTGTTCAATCCTACTTTATCAGCTGAGCTACACCTCCATTATACTGGATTGAAGCTATCAAAAAAGCACTTCCACTTCTTTGCTTCTACAGTTTGTAATGTCTGTATGATGGTATCCATGGCACTGACAAGAAAGGGGGCGTGGTCATAGATTTATCGAATAAACACAAAAGACTCAATCCTAAAAGATCGGTGTTTAACCTAAAGCAATATAGGCTGCAGACAAGTCACTAGCCCGCTACCTAGACGTGTTATGGCTAGAGACTAGCAAGATATAGTCTTCAACCAGCTCCAATAGCTAGCGGTCATCTGGTGGCCTGATAAACGGAGATGGATGAAAACGCTGTAATTATGAAAATAGTGACTAGCTAGTGGGCTCAAGTAATCATGACATGTAGGCTATCTTAAACTAGGTTTACATTATGTTTGCTGGTGTCCAGGGCAACCCCATTTGCCTGAAATGTAATGTACCATGGGATTTTGGCCATTTTCTTGTCCATATTCAAGTTTTGTTATACAGGGTGTCCCAAAACATTTGACATAATTTCATCTAATAATTTGTTTAAAATTTGTTTTCTCGTTTTGCTCAAAAAAGTGTAATAATTTTAAAAAATTTTCATCCTCCAGAATTTTTTGTTTGAAATTGTAGAATGAATCCTATTCAGTATAATTTCTTCTGACCAAATAGTCACTCCAATATGGACTTCTCAAATGTTGTAAATTTTTTGGGACACCCTGAATTAATGGTGCACTACAGTTGGGCCAAATGGGGTTGCCGTGGCCACCAGGAACACATAATGTAAACCTAGCTTTAAAAATATGGCCTGGCGTCTGAAGCCTCCGCCCACAGCCGCAATACTAACATGCTCAAGACCCAAGGAATCGACTGCTGAATTTGTTTCCAACTCTTTTAAGAATTGATTTGGATCAATTTAATCAATTTGTTGTTGCAGCAATAATGAAAACACAATGAGGCACAATACGACCCCTTTAGTGTCACCCATCTGTTAAAAATCCACAACTGTTTACTTGAGAATTCACACAACATTTACAGGCAACACATTTTAGGAAACATAAACTTTGTCACAGCCCTGCGATGAACTGGCGAAATGTCCAGGGTGTACTCCGCCTTCGCCCTTAAGTAGCTGGGATAGGCTCCATGCGAC
>JAPTGZ010000010.1:23987618-23997712 GCA_029814645.1 Fowleria isostigma | reverse complement strand
TGTCTTTGGATGGTGGGAGGAAACTGGAGTACCCGGAAAAACCCACACAGACACGGGGAGAACATGCAAACTCCACAACAGAGACAACAATAAATGGAAATTAATAACACATGACCCTACATTGAATTTGTTCATTTTGATATATTCATAAAATTAAAACAAATTAACAAAATAGGTAACTGATCTTCACATTGGGCTCATCTATTGTATTAATTTTACCTTGAAATCACCAAATTAAAAAAAAAAAGTTGAAACTTGGATCCTCCAAGTGACTCACATGTCCATCACAACCCAAATAAGTCACAGTCAAACCATTCAAAATTTAGCAATAAATGTTTAACAATATACCTTCTGTGTGTTTATTTAATACATGCTAAACATACAGTTATCCTTCCCCTTTTCAATGAACTACAGTTTACGTAAATCAAGAAGGTGACGACGATCCGCAGTTACACATTATTTTCTAGAGTAAAGCAGAGGCAAAACGCAGCAAACACAAACATATGCTGACTGATGAGCTGATGTCTGCTGCCCGTTCAGATTGTTGGCCGCTATTGCCACGTCTGCCTTTTGTCCGTGGGCAGCGAAGTCAAGACTGCCAAGACGGAGCCTCCAGGGGTGTGTGTGTGTGTGTGTGTGTGTGTGTGTGTGAGAGAATGTGTGTTCATCGTCTGGTTAATGAGATGGATTTCTGCTGACCGAAGGACCATGCCAATCTCGTCATAATACTTGTGGGGCGGGGGATTTAGTTCACAGATGTGCAGCTCTTCAGCGACTAAACAGGCTGGCATGTAAGGTACCGAGGACGGAGTCAAACATTCACTTGAGCAGAGAGATGGAGAATCGGGGAGACAGAGGCTGATTTTTCTGCTTCAACAGCGGAGCTCAGGGACATTCAGGTTGGCCTTAGTGTCCAACAGGTGTTCAGCTGTGGAAGAATGAAATGTGGCACTGCTAAAAATCTGGAGCAGAAAAACCCTGTCCACATCACCAAGGATGTTTCACAGCAAACGTTTTTTGTTATCTGGGGCTTTTTATCCACACGTCTATGGTATTTTAGGTCATGTTTGTGTCAGGAAAAATGAAGAGTTTGGAAAATTATGTGTATAGGCCCTTTTCCATTGCAGGAACTTTGAAAAATTGTGGTGCAGTTGGTCGAGCGGGTCATCCAGTGATTGAAGGGTTGGCGGTTCGAATCCCACCTCCAACATGTCAAAAAGTCCTTGAACCCTGAAAATCCTTGATCCCAGTGAGACCTGGTAGTGCCTTGCATGGCAGCAGCATTCCACTAGTGTATAAGTGTATGTGTGAATGGGTGAATGTGAGGCTTGTATTGTAAAGCGCTTTGAGCATCATTAATGTGAGCAAAAAAGCTCTATAAGTACCAACCATTTAGGTAAAAAACTTTCCCCAAAGAAGTTTCTAGTAGGGAGGTGGTACTTCTCAGATTACCCAGAATTCTTGTGCTGGAGAACGATGATTTCTGTGCTCCATTCACCCACCATTAAGCCACTGTACGGTAGCAAACTTTGTTTTATTTCATTTCCATAAGCTTCGTCTTTTGATAATTCGGAAAATGAACAGAAACCGAAGCTACGACAAGTGAACGGACGATATGGCCCAGGCTATTTTGAGTGTGAGGAGGAAATTCACGGGTGAGCAGCAACCAAAAGGACTCGACTTCGTTGCTTGAGCCATAAGATAAAAAGGTTTATTGTCATCATATTAACACAAGGCATCAACACCCATGCACCAAGAAACAGCAATAGACCACTGAACGCAACTCCCAGAAATATTCACTATTTAGTTCATTGCATGTTGTAACAGTAGTCGGGAATGGTAGATAAATAGGGCATACAGGGTCCTTTACAGAACTCTATTAGAGTTAATGTTCGGTCTAGTCAAAGTGGATGAAGCAACAATTGTAAAGTTGGGTCAAAATAAAAGTGTCCTACATTAATAACCCAATAGCAGAGGGGTTACAGGGTGAGGTCCATTAATAAAGTCCGGTATAAACACTATGACAACGTGAAAAACATGAGCCGCTAATGTTTGGCAAACCATGTGTAATTGACTAGCAAGCCAAACTAATAAAATGAAAAAGGTCACATTTGAGGAGACGGGTGAGGCAAATACAGCAAATATAACACATAGTTACAAGATTACACCATTAAAACACATGTAACAGACACATTTAACAGTAAATAGTAAAAAGAACATTTTCATGCAGATTAAGAAAAATAAGTGCATGTTATGGAGTTGGCCTCAAGAACTCTCAGTTTGGACTTCCCAGTCTTTCTGTAGCTGATTCCATGCATAACGTGCAGAATAAAGAAAAGACTCTGACCTAGTTCTATATGGGCGGATGGAACAGGGAGCAATATATGATCATTTGAGAGAATAAAAATCAGAATTTCTCTTTACAATTAATGTGCAAATGTAGACAGGCAAAGTCCAAGTATTGCCATGAGGAAAATTATTAGAACATCAAAAGTCATCAAAAACAATGGCTATGCCATCAAGTACTAACACCTGTGTGTATCATGTGACTAAAACAGACAGAAAAGGAAACATGGAATGTCTAAAAGCACTGTTTTTGTCAGTACAGTGTCATAAATATTGATGTAAGAACATGTAATTTTGGTTATTATCAAGAAAATCATGAAAAATGGATAGATATCAGCTGTTAAATTAAACTCTTACGAGATATTTTTGTTGTTATCATTATATTTGTCCAAACAAATGTACCTTTAGTTGTACCAGGCATTAAAATGAACAAGAAATTGAAGAAAACACATGGTGGTCTAATAATGTTTCCGCGACTGTATACCAGTGGCTGATCCTCCTGGTGGCCAGAGCAGGACATCCTACCCGAGAGTACAACTCACAGTGATGAGCTGATACTTTACAGTTGGTAATAAACCTGAGAGGAGCATGGGAAACTGTAACAACCATCAGAAGACATTGAGCGAAGCATTCATGTATAAAACATGTCCATAATCCAACACAGATAAAAAAAAAAAAAAGTTGCAGCAACAAACCACTTTTTTGGCATCATGATGCAGACATGAGGTAACTTTACTCTCAAAGAAAAGTAAAAGTGCACCAACTTGACAACATGAGCTAACGTCTTTAAGTTTATTGGATGTTGTCAAAACCAGTTAGATGTGCTTTATTGTTATTTACAGGACTGGACTCACCACACTCTGACTTAGACCACGTTTATACAATGACGGTCTAAACAGAAAACGCAAAAGTCGCGTTGCATCTTAACTTATTATTCCGTGTTTAGATGAGTGTTTTTGGGAGGAAATCTGCATGCATTTGGTGACGCAGAAGTGAGTGGAATTCGACTGAGTATGCATGCCAGGCGGCTAGGTGGTGCTGTCTGGCTCGCCTCCGACAAATCGGTGCTTCCAAAATTTGACAGATCTGTCTCTGTTCAGTAAAACTATCTGTACAGATTCTGTGCATTTGTTGGAAAGTTGTTTATTAGAGCTGCTAGAGCAGGTTGAAGGTCCGACGCATGGAAATAATCCCACGTTTGTTTATTTCTCTGCACTAGCGGATGTATGTGATGTCAACGCTTACCCAACGTGAGCAGATCTGAGCGGAGTTTTGCGTCTTGGGCTGTTTAGACGGAAACGCTACAGTGGAGCATATTCAACTTTTCCCCTCTGGAGGGTGGTTTCAGATTTTTGCATTTTCAAGCCCCAAAAATGCTGTCACCATCTAAACAAAAGGCATTTCTGATAAAATATGTTGTCGTTTTTACCTGCAAGCATTCTCATGTAAACAGCGCCTTAGTTGGATTATTTAGGAACATCTTTCAAGTGGAAGACTGACCCCATTTTATATGTTTATATTTTATATTATATAAACCAGTTTGGTCTGGTGTTTGACTTCACACTAAAGTATTTTGAAGTATTTACACCAGCCAGTTCTACTTATTATTACAGAGGATTTTTCTGAGATCACTTTATGACCAATTTATGACCTCCAGTGTTGTGGTGAAATCAGTGTCAATGAAATAGTCAAAAATCTCAAACATTTATTCATTCATTCATTTTCTGAACCCGCTTTTATCCTCTAAAACATTTAATCTTACTAAATTTGTTATTTAGTGTAGTACTTCATGGCAGGCAAAGGCCTTGTCCATGCAGAGATGAAAACCACCTTTCTTTTTTTCTTTAAAAAGGTGTCCTCCACATAAATCCACTGTAATGCTGTAGTATATACTGCAAAAATAGATGCGTGACCTGTAAGTGGTGGCACAGAAATACACCAAAAACAGATCGATGCACTGTAACACACTGGTTCACACACTGGTTATCACATCCAGATAAAAGACAAGTGGATCTAGGGCAGCATTAGCCACTTTCACAGAGATCCCAGAAAAAGGGTGAGATGGTGATCCAACCTTTGACTGATTTCCACAGCGAAGCCAAAGGAGTAACAGAGGTGGGACAGGCTGGACTTTTACACAGTGATTCCACTGTGTTCAAAGGGGTGGTGATGCAGCGCAGCGTATAGTGCGACGTATAACTTCGTGTCAGAACCTGAGCATAGCGTTGTTGCTAACCTCTTCAGAGTTGGCCCGTCTTTTATTGTTCCACAAACGTTAGCATGGATAGAGTCCTCTTGAAGTGACAACAGCTGGCAGATCTCAGCGTTTCTCTAGTTTGACATCTTTCTGATTGCACTGATATGTTTTTTTTACTGTACATAGCCCGCGCTCACTTTTAAATTACCCCAGCATGGGGGTTGCATATGCAGTATGTCACCAAAAGGTGTTCCTTTAACATAGCATTCCAGAATCATGATTCCACCTTCATCACATCACTTCCTTCAAAGGTGTTACAGAGCCACAGCAGAGGTGGGACCAAATGATCCCACCATTTCATTTACACCTAGCATGTCCAAAGTCTGGCTTGGTGACCAATTGCAGCTAGCAGCCAAATTTAATATGGCCCGCAGCCCCTGTCATAAAACGCATCACTTGTGCCAGCATTTATGACGAGAAATATTATACACACATTAAAAAAATCTATTATGTTTCATCAAAAGGTGTATTCTTGATGTTTTTTTTCTCAGATAAATATTATTTCATCTTCTATGGTCTTTAGATATTAAATTCAGAGTGATTTTTGTAAGACCTGTTTAGATTTGTCATACATGTATGAAATGAAAACTATGTTGTTCGCAAAAAACTTGCCATAAAATAATTAATTTGCAAATAATTTTCATTCATGCAGTGGTTAGCACTCATGCCTCACAGCAAGAAGGTCCTGGGTTTGATTCCAACACCAGTCGATGGGGTGAGACCTTTCTGTGTGGTGTCTGCATGTTCTTCCAGTGTCTGCATGGTTTCTCTCCGGTACTCCGGTTTCCTCCCACCATCCAAAGAACGTACTAATAGGTTAATTGGTTAATCTAAATTGCCCATAGGTGTGAATGTGAGAGTGGTTGTTTGTCTCTATATGTCAGCCCTGTGATGAACTGACAAAATGACCCTATCATCACCCTTAAGTAGCTGGGATAGGCTCCAAGCGACTCCCACGACCCTAATGAGGATAATTCAGGTTCAGAAAATGAATGAATAAGTTTAATGGTTCAAGAATGTCAAGCAGAATGGTTGGGCCTCATGCATGTTCACGACATTAAATCGGCCCCCCCTTGAAAAAACTTTGGACACCCCTGAGTTACACTGACATCAATCTGGAATAAAGGTGAAATATTCCCAGAAGTACAGTGTAAAAGGGGCCTGAAAGCATGGGTATGGATTGAAAACTAGGAAATGCAAGGGTGGCATTTTGAGCTATGTTCACTCTGGGACCCGCTTTCAAAAATCTGCACATTTAGGCACCAAAAACAACCTAACTTTTGCAGATACTCCTACACTTAATGGCCACTAAAGCCTTTGTTGAACTCAGTATCTGATTCACAGTGTCTGCAGTTTAAGGTCACACAGAAACAATGGAGTATTTGAGTGTGTTTGTGTGTACAGAGATATTTAGCAACACAAAGGTTGTGTGGACAGAATTGTAAAATGAATGAAAATACCATTAATATCTGTATGTGTGGACAGTACATAAATCTACAGGCAGAACTGGAACCCTATTTCACCCCATGTAACCAGCTGCACCACATTAATCAGAGATCGCCGTAGATAAAACAAAGCGTTTTTTCCATTTTTCGAGGGATACAAAAAGCCCACAAATAAGCGTACACATGTTGAATCCATCCGTATCTCTGCTTCTTTATTTGCTGACATTTTACTGAATTGACTTTTCTTGAGACAACAAGTACTGTCTTGGGGTTTTATTTTTGTTGTCTTGAAAAAGGTCAGTAGACCAGAATAAAACAAAAAAAAAAGAGTGCAGCGGAAATCTATCTTGCTTTTGTTTTCATGTTCTTGCCCCTACCGAATTCACCCTGGGACATCAAGGTGCTATATATATATGAAGCGGTGCTGAGTGTTTACTTTCAGCTTAATATGTAAATGTCACCTAAAGAGCAACAACAAAGCCAAGGAAGAGGCTGCGAGACGACACCCAGGCGGTGAGGAGAAGATGCTGGGTATAACCGGTCTATTCAAGGATCCCTGTAAACCCTTTTTTTTAACAAGCGCAATAACTCTCATAACATTCCCCAGTCACATCATGTCTGTCTGAGAGCCTGCAGAGATGCACTATGAAGATATATGAAGTGGTATATAACTGCCCGTCTCCATCTCCGAGTTACGAGGTACGAGTAAAAACCGGACACTCCACATGTCCTTGCAAAGACCAGACCACCATGGGCATCACTAGAGGCAAAAAAAAAAGGAGGAAAAAGGCACAAGCAGCCAAGGATGTGTTCACCCATAGCAATTCGGAGCAAATCAATCAGGGAGCAATTAGTTCCCCTTTTACAAGATGCATGTAAACAATGTCTGAGACTTTTATCAAAGTAAAACCAGAGCTACGGTCCATTGTGGCCAATCTCTGTAATTTGTAAGGATTTGTGTAGCACCTTTCAGTGTTTCCCCAACCACAGAGATTAGTGGGCTCACTAATCTCTACAGGAAGTGCAGCTTTAGTCCCAGAGGTTAACAACCATGCTAACTCATTTTCCAATGGCTCATGGATTAATTATAACACTGCAAGGGAGAGGATGCAGCAGAAACAGAGGAGGCACAGGTGACTCAAATGAGCCGCCAACATACGACATGTGACTGGAACGAACATCGGTTACAGATGCCGATTTACTCTAACGATGAAGTCGATGTACTTTTAATTAGGGCTTATCTTCAGGAAGCAAATACACAACCCAGCCAGCAACAACAAAAAAAGAAAATAGTCTCCACCTGAATTTAACTCAACAAATAGTTCAGATCCTTCCATTGGATAATTACTGTAGTGAAGAATGTCACGGCTGTAACAGGTTCTTTTAACTAATGCTGGAGTAACTTCTCATTTCTTAACCCATAAAGACCCAACACTATTTTTCTAACAATTTCCAAATAAAATTTCCTCAATATCTATTCTTTCTCAAAAATTTCATAAACATTTATTATTATATTATCCTCTGTATTTTGCATTTTATCAGGATAACTTAGGTATTTTCCTACATTTAATTAAGTGATCATGTAGACGTTCATTAAAGCTCAGATTAAAGTTGAGGGTTATTATATCAAAAACAGCAAAAACCAAAGAAAAACTGACTTTTTCAGTAAAATATATCATTAATTGAACATAAAACAACTGTATCCATCCACTGTCATTGATCCAACTCCATGGGTTTTACTGGCGAATGAATGTTGTAGAAGATGACAATGTTTCCACAGTAACCAAAGAGCCTCTGAATGTCCACAGGGGTCATATCTGCTGAGACAGATCTTAGTTCCTTTCTTGGGACAAAAATAATGTTACGGTGTTATAATTCAGGGATTGTACACTATGCATTCTTTCCACAACAAAAAGAATATGAACATTTGAGCAGGATCTTAAACTGTCATGTCTGTCAATTCAAAGTCAAATTTTGTCTTCACAGCTAAAGATGATCCAATTAAATATTGCAGTTGTGACTTTTATTTTGGTTGGGTTGTCTTGATCATCAATTTGCAAAAAAAAAAAAAAGTTTGTTTTTTTGTTTTTTACGTTCTGTTGTCTCCCTTGCATCGAACATTACCATCACCATTTATAATTTCTATTACCCGGTATATGCTATTGGCACGCAATTGACAATATTGAAAAAAATCTATAATTTCATTCATTAAAAGTAGATTATATATTGCGTATATTGGTGACGTACTTCAGTGACTAAGGCTATGTTCAGACAGCAGGTCTTTACGCATGATTTGGATTTTTTATTGGGTGAAATCTGATTTTTTGTACTTGTTCAATATTATACATTAAATGCAACTTCTATTAGTTTTCAGTATGAACTGAATGCAACCCTGAAGTGATCTGCATGTCACCCACAAAAAATGTCCTGACGTAACACACGACCACGCAGACACGCACGGTATTTAGAGACGTACATATGTTTTTCCTGCTTCTCATTCTCCTGGGATGCAGAATTGTGACTTTGGCGCATTTTAATTACATAAATGTCAGATAAACGTGACCTGGTCATTCAGGAAGCAGCGCTGCAAAATATCAGATACGTATCAGATTTAGGACCAAATATGAAAGTGGCCTGGGTTGGATTTGTGCTGTTCAAACTGTCTAGATAAGATACAGGTCACATATGGGCTACAAAATTAGATTTGGGCCACATTTGTCTGCAGTCTGAATGTAGCCTTAGATTCTTAAACAATACACCCACACATCCACCGTTTGTGTGTTTGGTGATTAATCTTTACTTTGTTACATAATGGACCATTTTCCAGAAATTGTGTTTTTATCAACCAGACTTTATATCTCAGAGTACATCAGACCTGGTTAATCGCTGTGAGTCTCAGACGCTCATCCACATAAATATCTATCTTCTTCTCAAGCATTCATCTACTGTGTCAATATAAAAGTTTTCACAGAAATTCACTATGGTTACAAGACGTTGAATATTCTTTTTGACTTTTAATATTTATGACGATTTCCCAGTGTTTGAAAGTGTCATTGATGTTAACTCCGGAATGTTTGTTCATTCATAGATGAGAAATTTCTGCAGTACATCTAACATTGAAATGAGTTTTAAGAAAAGTTTACAAAGTATGGAGAAGAAAGCATAAAAAAAAGGAATTAAAAAAAAAAAATACTTGAACCAGATTTTAAAATAAGAACTTTTAGAAACTAAAGTTATTCATAGAATAGTAAAATATACTGAATAAATTTGCCTCAAAAAGAAACAAAGTGAAGCAAAGAAAACAGAGTAAGACACTGACAGAGACGTCAAACAAACAGGCTGTCATTACCATTCCATTTATCCAAAACTAAGGTGAATGCATTTTAATTTTAATGTCACTTTGTTTTAATCTTTTATGGTTTTGATCAACTTATTCTTCAGTTCTTGACAGACTACAAGGCAAATGGATTCTTTTTGATTTGTTCTATATGGGTTAGTGCTTTTGTTTTAGATAAACACATATTAACATACAAGAGTGACTTTCCAGTTTGCATTTAACACACAAAGAACATTTCAAAAACTGCTCACACACTAACACACAGTCAGAAGGGAAACTGAGGAACTTTTTTTTTTGCCTGCTCTACTTATGTGCCCTGTTTTACTCGTGTTTTGACACTTTCTGTCAATTTTGGATTCAAATGTTGAAGTGTACTGTCATATTTTCAGGTTTCCACACTGACAGAAGGCTCATTTAGTCTTCATACTGAACTGTACGTCAATAGAAAAGAAATTGAATATTAACTCTTTCCTCTATAAAAGTGACATTTGACGCCCCCCCCCCCCACACACACACACACACACACACACCCTTACTGACAAGTTTTCACACCTCTGTTATATCACTAAAGATGTAATTTAATGACCATTAGAACAAGTTCTGTTTCTTTGAATGTAACAGATGCTATGATAGGTGGAGGTGACCACAACCCACACTAGGACAACCAATAGGATTAAATAATACATTTTATTTTATTTTTTTATTTTTT
>JAPTGZ010000010.1:23781011-23791902 GCA_029814645.1 Fowleria isostigma | reverse complement strand
AATAGAATAGAATAGAATAGAATAGAATAGAATAGAATAGAATAGAATAGAATAGAATAGAATAGCCTTTGTTGTCACTGTGTGTAAAATAAATTAGGAGTGCTACTTCAGTCAGTGCAACAATATTAATAGATAGAGAGATAACTTTAGTGTCTGTTCCAGATAAAAACAGAGATTTGTCACAGCTGACGTTAAAACACAGTACTGATTAAAAACAGGTAAAAACAATAAAATCACTAAAAACACAGTGCAGTTCATTTTATGTTATTGTGAGCAGCTATCGCAGAGGGAATGAAAGATTTCTTGTAGATGTTTTTCCAGGCCGGTGGGGTCCTGTAGCATCTGACTGATGGCAACAGCATGAAAGAGTGGTGGAGGGGATGGGAGGGGTCCTCAGTGCTATAGAAATAAGAATAGAGCGAATATAAGATTACAAAAAATACAAATAAAATAAGAAAATAGAACAGAAATTTTGTAATTTTACAAAGTAACATAAAAATACAGCTGAGTAGAATGGAAAAAATATGGACAGAATCTACACTATTAACAGTACATGACAGTATTTATATTTATGAATGATTTTAACAATATTAACAGTATTAACAGCATGGAAATAAGTATGTCATATGTAACCTTATTGCTCAAAAGTTACATTAACAGTAGAGTAATACATATACAATAGTTTGGTAGCAGCTGGAAACTAATGGCATCCACTTTATGGACTTGGAACTTCATTATGACCAGTTCATGGAACAAACTGTGTAATAAATTTCCACTGTAACTACACTAAATCAAACCAAATGCAAGAAATTTTATCAAAACTTGGGCCTAACATTTTAATTTTACATTGAAATTTAACATGTATTGATCAATCAATCAATCAAAGTTTATTTATATAGCATTTTAAAACAACATAAAAGAAGACCAAAGTGCTTTACATCAAGATAGAATTAAAATACACAATAATAAAATATTATATTTTTTAAAATTATTTGACTGTTATTTACTGTATAAGAGCCTATGTTAAATAGTCATAAGTACTTCACATTTAAAAGCTTCACCTTGTTCTGCACAAAAATGACCACATTGTGATTTTTTAATGCAATTATTCTTTACCAAATATTATGCCTTTAAAAAGCGTTCCCACTTAGATGAATGCTTTTATTGATTTTATTTATCTTAATAGTATAACCATTGTGAATATATTGCAGAGTTTTCAACTAGAATTTATAAAAAAGTAAGAAATTTAAAAACAAATTGTGTCATGTAATTGAAGATATATGTAGCCCATATATATATATATTTTTTAAAGAAGTGATAACAGATTGATTCCCTCCTTTCAAGACAGTATTTAATACTGTTCAGGGTTGCACATCTGGACACTGCAGTTTTATTGCATTCTTCTTTGTGAAACTGCTCAAGGTTTGTCAGTTCACATGGGGATCAGGTGTGAAGTTCAGCCACAAAACTGTCTATTGGACTGAGGTCTGGGCATTGACTGGTCCACTCCAAAATATTCACTGTTGTCTTACTGTGTAGATGTTAGTGTGTACTTAAGGCCATTGTAGAGCTGAGAAATTAATCTATCACTCATTAGTGCCTTCAACTGGGGAATTTTGATTGACATAAAAAATGTGTAGATTATTATTATTATTGTTATTGTTATCATTATTATTATTATTATTATTGTTGTTGTTGTTGTTATTATTATTATTATTATTATTATTATTATTATTATTATTATTATTATTATATTGATTGTGATTAAATTTATGAAAGAAATAAGAGACAGCATTCAAATGGGAGAATACTTTCCATAAGCACTAAAAACCAAAACTGTGTTTAATTGAACATTCTTATACAGTAGCTGCGGGTACAAGTAAAACTGTACACATGTTGTATTTCCACTGTAGTGGGTGTTCAAATGGACATAACTATTGTAACTTGTATGTGCTGATGCTAAAAAAGATTGATTGTAAAGGTTCTTTAGCCCCATATTTATTTATTTATTTATTTATTTATTTATTTGTTATGTTGTCTGTATAACAAATTTCAGCTGTGAGATAAAAAACAATAAAGACTGTGTCAGTCCTCCGTTCTATCATCTGTGCTCTCTGTGCATTGCTTCCCCTAGTGGTGGAGGCAGGGAGGTGCAGGTGCTGGGCTCAACCTCCTGTGCCTACTGAGCTGATAACAGTTGGATGTTTAACACGCACTGGCTCAGTTCAGCAGGAACCGGAGTTAGGCCCTCTAGAAACAGCAACTGAATGGATCGCACCCTGCTTTCAGCGTTTCATCATTTAGTCTTTTTTTTTTTTTTTTTTTTTGTGCATTTAAACATTTCTAATGTGTCATATTCATGTCTACTGTTCAAAGGGGCTGGTATACTTGGTAATGCCGCTTTGCAAATAACAAAACCATCCAACAGACAGCTTTGATGTACAGACCTTTTTTTTTTTTTTTAAATCTCTTTTTTTCCCCTCAAGCCTGTAATGGAGGAAATCTGCTTCTGTTGGTTTAGTGTTACTAAAAGATCACAGGAGCAGAGTTTTTCCAGTTGTATTCTCTACGTTTTATTCCACGAGGTTCCAAGAAGTCTCCTCTGGGTGTCATTTTAACTCATGTTGTATATTTTAATAATCCTTTGACTTGACTTGACTTTCTCTCTTACGTCAGAGCGAGAGGAGCGTCTCTCAACAGGGAAAATAAGTACAGAACAATAAATACTGGTATTCTGGGATTCCGAAAATAAAATGTTAAATTACTGGAAGTGAGTTGCTCTAATGTGTGTATATATCTGTGTTTTAGTTGGTAAATTATTTAATACTGTCACATCTGCTGCAGAGGTGGTGATTAAACATTACAACACATTCTGGATGATAATTTCCAGTGGCTTGAAGGTCAACCTCACACAGATTCTGTTGTTTAAAACCAGTGAATGTGTCAAGAAAATTATATACAAGGCGTGCATTAACCACTAAAGTACAAATGCTACCTGGTGCTACCTGTTTTCCAGAAAAACATGTTTATTATTTGTCACCTCTGGCAGTATGAGCACAGTTAATGAGGAAACACAAGAAGCCAAACATGAGGTCGTAGACAAAGAATGTGTTTTATGACAACTTCGACTGTTTTCAGGACATTGTTGTTGTTAAAAGTAATTGCACATGTAGTATTTTCACTGGCAAACACTGCAATTAAAACTGTTCCCTCTCTTTCCATGTTCTCTTGAACCTGTACACAAAAGCCAGACATTAACTGCACAGACCTATTACAAATACACCTGCATCTGCACAAAGTGTACTCTTACATAATAACCACATTTTCACAGGTACACACTGTATACCCACTCCCACAGCAGCGTTGCTCAATGTAGATCGATGCTAGCTATATGCACAATAGGCAATATTTATTACACAAATGTAAGATAATCTACATCCATACTGGAGGAATCATCATGTTGCGTTTTGTATGTAAGTCCATGACGCAAGTATATTATCTGTTGTACCTAAAGCAGCAGAAACGTAGCTGTAATGTTGCCAGTCAGTGAACAAAGGAGAAGCCGATTTGCGTGACAGAAAATCATCTTCCCTATCTGAGAGAAACCACAGCAGCATCTGCATCTACTGTATGTATGAGAATGTGTGTGTGACTTGGGTTCAATCTGTGTTCAATATGAAAATAAATAATTTAAAAGTGTGCGTCAGGCTTATTTGTCACAGCCTCAAAGCCTCAACCCAGCAGGAGTTCTTAAATGTAGATAATTACAGTAGACTCATGCATTTCCACAGTTCAGAATTTACTGCTGCGTGTCACAAATGAGTACTTTAATGTGATCAAAGCGGGTAAGTTAAACATACATCATGGCAAATTCTATGGGTTTGATGCTATTTTTTTACGTCAGAATTCCTATTTTAACCCATACAGACCCAAATGCTGCTTTTGTGGCAGTTCCCAAATGATGGTTTTCTCTATATTTAACTTTTTTGAAGTGATTTATCACTATTTCTTGAAATATTACCTTCTGTATTTTGCATTTTTTTTGTGAAAAACTGATATTTTCCTATATTTAATTTACTGATCGTGTAGATACAGAGTTGTCAATAGTATTCCCATTCATTCCTCAGGTAGAAGTATAGATACTAGGGTTTAAAAAGACTTCTGTAGAAGTTGAAGTGTCAACTCAAGCTTTTTACTCAAGAAAAAGTGTAAAAGTACTGGTTACAAAACTACTTAAAGTAATAAAGTAAATGTAGGGGGAAAAATGCTATTAGAACTAAAGCATAGGTGGTGCCACAGGAGCCTATAGCGCACTACCCCACCTCCCCAAAAAACTTTTTTCTAAAGGCCATAATGACTATAATGTTATATTAAAATGTTAATGTTGAAACATTTGGGATGCACTAGTCTACCTGTTTCAGCTCATCTATGCCCAATGAAAATGAACGCATTTTAATCCAGGTATTAAAGAACATATATGTGTACTACTGAGCATTAACATGCGTCTCATGGACCAGAAGATATGATGACTTGTTGAATTTAAGTGTAGGAATGGTGCAAAAAGTCAGGTGAGATGGATTGCATATAAACCAATAGGGTGTTGGAATGGTTTATGTTTATACTGCTTATCCAACCACAATCAAATTCACACACTCCAGATGACACAATTTATCTGGATAGTTTCCATTTTTTTTTAACAATGACAAAAAGGAAAACAAAACAGTGAAATAGGAGAAATGAGGCTACTTTTAAAATGTAAGAAGTAGAAAGTAGAGAATTGTGAAAATATAAAGGAGTAAAATGTGATCTGAAAAATAATTACTCCAGTAAAGTATAGATAGCCAAAATTTCTACTTAAGTAAGATAACAAAGCATTTTCATTTTGTTACTTGACTCCTCTGGGTAGATGTTAATTAAAGCTCAGATTAAAATTGGGGATTATTAAATCCAAAACAAAAAAAAACCAAAAAAGATATTTTTTAAAGTAAAAGCGATTATTAACTGAACATAAACCCAGTGTGTACATCCACTGTCATTGATCAAACTATATGGGCTTTACTAGTGAAGATGATGGTGTTTCCATGGTAACTATGGAGCCTCTGAACATAATTAGGACATATCTGAGGATCATGAAAATATAAAAAAATGTATTCTACACCAAGTATTTGCATGTATTGATGGGATTAGTGAATCAACAGGGATTAAACATTATAAACCAGTAGATGGTTTTGATTGACAGTGGATTTTTGGGTCTTTATGGGTTAAAGCTGACTCTTGCCAAATATGATAGAAGAGCCAAAAGATGGTATTTAATTTGAGGCTGAAGATGTTTCGTATCTGGTTTGGATTTAATCAGATTTAAGGGATCTGTGAGTATTTCTAAAATTTGAAAATCCTTTTATGAGTGCTCTCTTAGTCAGCCAGAATAAGAGACGAGATAAACAAAACACAGTCGGAGGCAATTTAAGGCTCTCTAATTGGTTCCATTTTACAAAGTACAATTTGCAAAAAGAGCAGAAAAATTACAGCTGCACTCTTTGACCTGAGTGGGTTTTGGTCCATGTAATGTTGTCATTCCGTGGTTTAGTAGTGACCTTTGCATGTTCTTCTTTTGGTTCAGTATGTTTGATGTCTTAAAACGGCAGCTTGTGTTTTTTTGTTCCAGCTCACAGATGTCACTGAAGTAGAAAAATTTTTGTGAACATGTGTTTGATTTCATCGTTCATGGCCAAAGTTCATCGCAGTTCAATGACAATAACACATTTTCCCAAAAGGAACCATCTCACCCAATGATGAAAACAGACCAGAAGTCAAGGTGAAGCCAAATGGGTTGTCTAGTGATTTGTATTCAATACTAGACAAAAACAAACTCATTCCTTTGGGCAACTGAGGAAAAAAATGTACTGCTGAAGAAAAACACACATAAGAGGTTTTATCTTACTAGTATGTAAATGGCTGACATTAAAACAACTAATTGCTTGAGCCAAAAAGGAAAGGAATTTCAAGTCCCTCAGAGTTAATAGAAATTCTTCATGTAGGTTTTTGACAGCTTTATAAAAACATACATTTTATAGGCAGACAGATGGCATGACATCTCAAATAAACAGAAAATCAATGAAAACAACATAAAAAAAACATACATCAAAATCTGCATTAATATATTATCACTTTTACACAGAGATCCCAGGAAAAAGCTGAGATGTGATCCCACCTTTTTCCAGCATTAACTGATTTCCCACCTTTATCTGGGCTTTGTAATACCTCAGGAGGTAGTAACAGAGGTCAGATCATGATTCCAGAATGCTTTGTAAAAGGAGCACCTCTTGTTCCACAACCATGAGTGACGTTTTGATGATGGCGACCCCCGGTGCAGAAGAGACAGGTACAAAGCTAAGCACAGCAGGCCAGTGCCTCCATATGTGCCCGCTGTCTCTCCCGCACTGGGGGGATTTTAATCTTTGTATTATGTTAAAAACAAATGACATTGATTATGTTGTGGGTGATTTTGACCCGCACTGTGTAAATCCAATAAAAATTGTCAATAAACAGGTTCATTATTGATGATATTGACATTTAGAAAAGAGACATACATTTTTTAATTCCAGCACTATATTTAAGAACTGTTTTGTTAAAAAGTTTTTCCCCTCTTCATAATTTTTTTTTTCATTAAACTTGCCCAATGTTCTTAGGTTTTTAAAGTCCAACATTTTCAAAGTTCCTCACATGATGGATGGAATGTATCCGTGCTTTCTGCAGATGTAAATCTGAGCCAAAATGCACTACAACATGGCCTCTAGGGAGCCAAAACACACTATAATGTGCCCTGTTGGGAGCCAAAGCATGCAATAAAGTGCCCTCTTGGGAACCAAAACACACTATAACATGACCTGTTGGGAACCAAAGCGTGCTATAAAGTGCCCTTTTGGGAGCCAAATCGCATGCTTAAGAGGCTTTTTAGGAGCCAAAATACACTACAGAGTGCCTTCTTGGGAGCCAAAATGTGTTATTTTTTTCTTTTCCACCCTGCCATTCAAAAACTCTGTGCATGACTTATCCGCATTAAAGAGCCTGGGTCCAAATGACCCGTAACATCACTTTTGTGTACAAACTCTGCACAGACATGCCACTACACATCAAAGTGTCCAGATTTGACACATGAGTTCATAACCCTAGATGAGGAAAAGTCACAATATATTATGAAGAAACTGAGAGGACACAAAAACTGAAATGGGTCAAATTGACCCTTAACATAATACAAGGGTTAAAATGAGTACTGGTCACCACCCCTTTGATTCTGGAACACAGATCCGCTGTGTGAAAGTCCAGCCTGTCTCACCTCTGTTCCTCCTTTGTCTTCGCTGTGGAAATCAGTCAATGGTGGGAAAATGGTGGGCTCACCATCTTGCCTTTTTTCTGTAATCTCTGTGTAAAAGTGGATAGAGGTGGGACCAAATGATCTCACCATTATATTTTCAAATACGTTGTTCCAGAACAAAGGTGAAATATTCCAGTAACAGAAGTGCTGTGTAAAATAGTGATGCGTCTTTCACGAACAAGCCGGTAGGTAGAGCCGGCTCTTCAAAGTGAACGGTGTGTGCCGGCTCCCATTAGCAAACTGTTCACTGACTTTTGCAAGACAAAATGATATCACAGTATCCACGAAATGAGTGGTCCATGTATGCAGTGTCACATGTATACGCTACAACCAATCCTGTGAGGATAAACAAGGATCATCCCACCGAGCGGGGGAGGGGTGGGGCTACACAGTTCAATCAAAGCTGTATGCAAAACACTCTAGGAGAGCAGAAAGGCCAGAGGAGTAGAGTGCAAAGAAGGAAAAAATGAAAAAAGCAGTATCTAGATGTATTTGAATTATAATAAATTTGTTTGCTTTGTATGACAGAGTAATTTCACGAACAAGTGGGCAAGTTCATCGGGAGGTTTCAGAACGTTAAATGTGTAAACACAGTAAGTCATTAGCTACAGCACTAATATTGAAACATGTAATTTTACTTAAAGTATGATGAATTTATCAAACAGTTGAAGTTCTATATGTGTACACATATCACAAGTCGAAACTGAGCAAAATTTAACTAAATTACAAAGAGGAAAGTGATAAAATAAAGAGCCGTTTGAGCCAAAAGAGATGGTTTTTCTAGGTCACAGGTGTCAGACAAGTGGCCAAAACCAGTCCACCAAAGGTTCCAATTTGGCCTGTGGAATGAATTAGTCAAATATAACATTTAGACAGAAGATATTAGCAGTATAGGGTGTCGAACTCAAAAATAATGGCATATTAACATAGAAATAATGACTCCAAATTTTCTTCTTGGTTTAATGTGCAAAAATACTATGACATTAAGCCTATTAATAATGGCAACAATGGCTTTATCGCTTTGATTTATTACAACAAACATTCAATTCTAAAAATATTTACATAGATAAACTATCCTTTAACAATAAAACATTAATAACCTGAACAAATGGAACAACCTGAAATATCTAAAGAAAATTACTGCATTTTTTAAAACAATATTCTACCTGATTTGTGCCTCAGTAGGACTGATCTGTTATGCACGAGTGTAAAACATAAATTGAGGCATTATACAGATAAAATTGTGCTTATTTTTCTCCAGAAATTTCTGGGTTTTTTTCACGTTATTTGCATCTTTTTAGTTTGGATAGTTTGTAAAATGTAAATATTTTCATAATTTAATGTTATTTTTTGCACTAAAAAATGTGGAGTCATTACTATTTATTTATAGGCTATTGTGTAATTATTTTACTGGTTCAGCCCACTTGAGATCAAAATGGGCTGAATATGGCCCCTGAAATAAAATGAGCTTGACATCCCTGATCTAGGTGAACTGAGCCAAATGTACTGAATCACTGAGAAGAGCCGAAATTTCCATCACTAGTGTAAAAGGGGTGTATGATACTCTTTTCTCTAACCCTCCCTTGTTCAGATATTTCTTACTTTTTGCATATTTGCTAAAAGTGGATGGATGGAGTCTCACTTTGCAAATACATTCCATTTTCTCCAGCTGTATGAAGTTTAAAAGCGTGGGGGCGAAATCTAATCACACCACGTCTAAGAGAAATTTTTATGCCTGTTGTGAACTGTGGTCTATTTCAGAAGGATAATCTACACGGTCAGGGCAGGAGATGAGGACCGGATGACATCTGTACGAAGCCCGAGATAGGGAAAACAGACAGCGCTCAGAGCCGTCAGAGGAAAGGGAGAAAGACAGATTAGGATAAAGATGATTAGAAAGTAAGAACAAGGCATGCGGCGAAATAATCTCCTCGGTGTCTCAAATGTTGAAATAGCCATGTACGATGAAAACAGATGACTTCATCACCTCAGTATCAGTACGACACATCCCTACAGACACACTCAAAGAGTCTTATCTATCTTCCTCTGCAGCACTAACAGTAACTACTGGCCTTTTACTGCTCCGTTCTATCACCAAACACGCGTCTCTGTGTGTGCGTGTGTGCACGTGTTGAAATCTGAGGTTAGTGATGTCATTTGTTTTAATCTCATCTGCATATATACACGCTGTATTTAGACCATGAAAGGCAAGATTTAGCCAGTCACCGCAGCCTCCTCTTCCCTGTCTGTTTTTGTCTTCCTGTCTGACTATGTATCGCTCTGTTTCTATGACTCACAGTCCATCTGTCTCATTATATGGAGCTGTTGGGTCTCTGAATTTCACCCTTCCTCCAATTTCTTGTTCTTTTTTCTAAATTAAATAAACTAAATTGACTATGAGTTACACTGTGCTTAATATGTCCACCATGAAGGGTAACAAATCAGACTTCAAATGTGTCTCTGAATCACATCATTTTGTCATTCTGCTGTCTAATAAAAGTATATAATAACCTCAAATACATTTAATCAGATTATCTTAATCACATAAGTGTCTGCCAGGGCTCATGTATGTTGTTACTGTGCTGTGTGTGCTATCTGGTCTATAGTATTTTGGCCATGTCTCCATGTTGCATAGAATTAAATCCTCTAGAGTCCTATATTTTCTATTATCTCAGTTATGTAGAAGCATGTTTTCCTGCAATTTCAATCAATCAATCAATCAATCAATCAATCAATCAATCAATCAATCAATCAAATCATATTTATAGTTGCATAAAAATATATTAGACCACCATATGTTTTCTTCAATTTCTTGTTCATTTTAATGCCTGGTACAACTAAAAGTACATTTTTTGACAAATATAATGATTAAAAATAAAAACAGCTCATAAGAATTTAATTTCAGAGCTGATATCTATCAATTTTCCATGGTTTTCATGATAATAACAAAAATCACATAAGTTCTTACATTAGTATCTATGGCATTGGACTGACAAAAACAGTGCTTTCAGACATTCTGTGTTTTCTGTCTTTTTTAGTCACATGATACACAGAGGAGTTAGTACTTGATTGCATAACCACTGTTTTTTATGACTTTTGATGGGCTAATATTTTTTCTGTGACTGTATATAGCACCACATCATAACAAAAGTTATATCATAACACTTTTATTTGAATGTATTTGCTTCGAGCAGGAGAAAAAATAAACAGAACATTTTTACATGTACAACAAACCAGTAGATATATTAATAAATAAAGATGATCAGGACAATATAGCAATAGCCATAAATACTAGCAACAACAAAAAAGGTTCAATATGCTTTACATTTAGAGCTGGACTTGATCAGACTAGTAATAATCCGATTCACAGACACCCAGTGGAATCCTCCAGGAGCAAACACTTGGCGACAGTGATGAGGAAAAACTTCCTTTCAACAGGCAGAAACCTGGAGCAGACCCCGACACTGGAGGATGGTTGTCTGCCTTGACCAGTGGAGTTAAACAAAAAAAAAAAGA
>JAPTGZ010000010.1:23770275-23780911 GCA_029814645.1 Fowleria isostigma | reverse complement strand
AAGCTAAGCTAAGATAAGATAAGATAAGATAAGATAAGATAAGATAAGATAAGATAAGATAAGATAAGATAAGATAAAATAGGATAAGGCTTTATTAATCTCTCCATGAGGAAATTTCAGTTTAACAGCAGCAACATACAACAAGCAAGTGTAGAAGAAAAGACAGGTATAAAAACCAGAGTGAAAAATGAAATATATAAAGGGAAGAATATGAAATTTAGTGCTTATATAAAAAGAAAAGAATTTGAATTAAAACTAAATAATATATACATATATATAGCTCATGGTTGCACATGTACATGATGTGATATGGGGGGGGGTACTGGAAACTGTTCTAGAGTCTGATGGCTGCGGGGCAGAATGACCTGTGGAATCACCCCTCATACTAGAGGAGTAGAATACCATTATAAAAAAAAGAATAAATACATGAATAGATAGGCCTAAATACATTAAAAACACTTCATCATTTTACGGCAAATTTTGTTAAACTTTGTTCACAGTTATTACGACATACATGTTTGCCACATATATACAATTGAAGTGCCAGAGGAGACGTAGTTTTTAGTTGTTTAAGTAAAAATCATATCAACACACTTCAGTTTTCATCTCTTCAGCTCCAGAGGTTACAAATAAGGATTCTGATATCAGCACAACAATAAAATGAAACAAACAAAAAAAAATCCTTCATATTGAAACTCATCCATCTTTTGTAATAAATCTGTGGCCCTTAGATAGTTTATAAATACGTCCCAAATACCTTGAAATGTGTCTTGTTTGTCCTTAAGTGAATGTGTAGTTTTCTACAAAGGGAAGCATGGGGACATTTCTGTAAAACAGACCTCCACATTTCCACATTGAAAGAGACGTGTGTCTATAAAGATCTGTACTCTACATCTTATCCTTTGTTCCTATTGATAGATACTGGGGACAAATAATAAAAGCTCCACATCAATATTAACTGACAGAATTTCTTGTACTATTATTCCAACTTTCTGCCAAAGTTTCTTGAATTCTTGTTCAGTTAATTCTTGAAAATTTCCAAATACAATGAATGAATGTCCCTTTTTTCCTCCCTACACCTGCTACATTATGTCAGGGTTAAATTTATAGAGTTTCTCAGGTGCAAGATAAACCCTTATCAACCATTTACACTGCAGAAGTTTTAAATATGTGTTAGAGGTCATACTTTAAGCTCTTTTGTACAGCCTTTTCCAATCTTCTACAGGTAATCGTCCACATTCTTTTAAAAATAATTTTATTTTTCAGAATTGTAATGTTAATACAACATACAAGTACAAACACGACACAGTAGACATAGACCAAAAGTAGACAAAACAAGACAACAAATACATAAAAACTACAAAGACTGCCAGTTCATAAAATATTTGAATAAGTCAGTCCATCAGGTAATGAAAGTGTTCATCAGATGACAAGAACTGTCCATGAGGCAAAGGCAGCAAGTGAACAGCAAATATCCAAAGGAAGGTCTTAAAGTCTAATTAAAGTGAGTCTAATTCTTCAAGGTATAAACAGGACATCATATCATTCAGCCATTTCTTAAAGCAGGGTGGAGAAGTGGATTTCCATTCCCTCAAAATGACCCTTTTTGCTATAACCATACCAAACATAAGAGCATCTTGTAAAGCTATTGGGAGAGTGATAGAGTAGGTGGAGCAATGTAGTATTGCAAATATACCATCTGGCTGCAGTGGCTTACATATATAAAACACTATATAAATGGAAAATGTCATCCCAAAAAACGATTTGCACTTGTCACAGGTACTTGAGACAGAAGGGAATATCTTATCAAGTTTGGTTTTGGAGCAATGTAAGTGGTGTATGATTTTATACTGGATGAGCTGAACTCTTGCATTGATGGAACATGCTTTAATCCTTTCTAACTCCAATCCACATATTTAATATAGATTCTGAAGACTCATAAGATCAGGTCATCAGCAGCTGCAACTGTTTAGTTTTCTAAAATGTGTTTCTAGGGCAAATACATTAGGAGATAATTTGGTTACTTCATCAGTTCCTTTTGGTTGATGAGCATAACTTTTATTTAATGGTTATTATTCATACAATATTCCCACTGCTTTTTTTTTTTTCTATTCAAGCTTTTATTTTAAAAGAAATCGCTAACTTCCGCAGTTTCTCTTCATCCTTTACTCTGAAAATCAAAACCCGGAAGTCTTACCTTGAACTGTCCTCTTCCTTTTACCAGCATTTAGCTCGGACTGTCCTGGGTCGTATCCTGGTTCACTATGGCTCAGGCCGTGCAAAAACTCATCGCCAAAGTACCGACTTTAGTTGGCGGTAAGTTTAATCACCATCTAACCCTTAATTATAACCAAGCAGTGAAGCAAAACTTGAGTAGTTTTATCTTGTATCAGACATGTTAGCGCCAAGACACCTTCAATGTGACTTATGCGCATGCGCAACAGGTGTCAACGCGTCACAATCAGCCGCTGGCTACACTTTTTTCTTTTCAAGGTGACACTGGGATTTTTAATGCGTCCTCGCTTATTTTTTAATTTGTCTGTTTTATTTAATTCGAAGGCGTAGTCACATACTCCAAACCACGTCTGGCAACCTTCTGGCATTACGCCCGAGTGGAGCTGGTCCCTCCGTCACCTGCGGAGATCCCCAAAGCCATAGAGGCCGCCAAGGGCCTGGTGAAGAGTTACCAGACAGGACGAGTAGGACAGACCACTGTCAAGGTACACACACAGACACCTATGGGAAACCGTTTAACTAAACCACCACTATCTGTAACTCCAGTTTAGATAGTCATAACAGCATTTCTCCTATAGTCAGAGTTGGATTCTAATATCTACAATAACATTCTTACTAGTGCAAAGTGTATTTAGCTTTATTTCTCCCAGTCCAAATTCAATTCATGATATATCTTAAAGTCCTTAAAAGGTATAGGTGGCCGTTTTAACATTCAATATTTAGAGCAGATATGTGTATTCGTAATTAAATTCTTCCTAGGAGATATTACATCACTTTTTGCATTCATGTGTGTTGGGCTTTCAATTTCAGTTATCCACATTCTGGATATCTGCAATAGAATTCTTCCTATTCAAAATGAACATTTCAGATACATACAATGAAAAACTATTCCAGAAGTCCAGAATGTAGAGATCAACAATACATTTAGGAAATCTGAAATTACATTTTTACTAGTCATAATCCATAATGACATTTTTACTAGTCACAAGGTATTTTGGATATTTAAAATAGCATTCTGGATATCTTAAATGACAGTTGTGGATAGGAAGAGTATCATTGTAGATATATGAACTGTTCATTTTGAATAGGAAGAATTATATTGCAGATATCTAGAATTAACATTCTAGATATTCAAAATGTAGTGTGGATATCTGAAATTGAAAGACCAATACTTATGAATGGCAAAAGTGACGTCATTTCTCTCAGGAAGAATGCCATTGTAGATGTCTGAAATGTTTATTTCAACTAGAAAAAACTGAATTACAGATATCTGCAATATACATATCCAGTCTAGCTATTAAATGTTAACATGATTTGTCATAGACGCCTCCTGAATTTACCTCGGCAAATAGTTCAGGTACCGTCCATTAGATATGCAGTGATTGATATGTTTCAGCTCTTATCACGTCACACACGTACTTTCTCATTCCTTAAGCAGCCATTAGTTTGATATAGAGCAGAACAACTGACTGTGTTCCAATGGACAAAAGTCATGTTATCTGATGAGTCCAGACTAACCCTGCTCCATCAAAGTGAGAAGAAAGAATGATACAGGGATTATAGTGACATCATGTCTAGTGCCAACAGTATATATGCCTGTGGTGGCATTGTTATGATCTTGGATTGCTTCAGTTGGTCAGATCTAGCTTCAGTAATGATGTGTCCAAAAAATAGTCAGCTGAACTTGAATATACTGAATGATGAGGGTTGAAAATAGGTAATTTTTTTTTTTTTTCCCCTTCCCTGATAATATAGACAACATGATGATACCAAGATTTATCAGTCAAACTGTGAAAGAATAGTTCAGGGAGTTTCAGACACTATTTTCACACATGGATTGGCCACCAAAGTCCAGATTTGAACCACACTGAGAATTTTAGGGACGTGCCTGGAGAAGGTTTACACTGCAGTTTGACTCCCATCAATAATACAAATACTGCCATAAATTAATGCAGATCAGGACAGAAATTGTACTAGGTTAAAGATGTTTGCACACCTGACAAAGAAGTGGCTCTCACTTACACTCACTATGGATGTATTTGGATGTATGTAGTGTGTAATTGTGTCTTAGAGAGAGTGGGGAATAATAAATGAGAGACAGTTATGTATGTGTGTGTGTGTGTTAAACTGATGTGACAGGTTTTTGTTATATATTTGTTATGTATTGTATATGTTATATTGTATATTTATGATGTATAGGACCAAATATACATAGCCTTTTCTTCTATTTACCCTACCTACTGTGTTACTCACCTATTTAAACTGAATATCATCGACCTGTTCAGGGACTACGGGGGGAAATTAGATTCCGCTTGAACCTGGCATTAACATCTTTCCTCTTGACTCTGTCTATAGGTCAGTGTATTGTCGTGCACTGTCCCTGGTCAAATAAAATCATACCATACTAAATGTCATTTATTGTGACATTACCTAAAGCATTTCATCAGTGTAAGAGATGCCACAGCCCATGCTTGGGTTTAAAACTTTATTCTCTTTCTTTTTTTTGTAGGATGCCCTCAGGAATGGACTGGTGACCACCGAGGTGCTGATGTGGTTTTTCATTGGAGAATGCATCGGCAAAGGGGGCCTGATTGGATATGATGTTTAATTTTTGGACTGGTCTTTCTCCTTTTGCACTAATGATCAACACAGTCTTAATATTCTGCACTAATTTTTCAAATGAATAAATAAAAATTAAAATGAATATTTTGAGAAATATTTGTCTTGTATTTATTGGCAGATTTATCTTGTATAACATAACACTTCTACAAAACAAGGTAAATAACAAAAATACTGGAAAACATTTAATATTTCTCTAACATTTCAGGCACAACTGTTAAAAAGTTAAGGTTTTATAAATATAAGTATTTAGGCTGCACTAAATAGAGGGTTTACAATCCTGGACAAAAGTCTTGTTGCAGGTACCCATCCTATGTATAACACCTATTGACTGCTAATTAACCAATTAGAGTCATTAATAACTCAAGGATGGTAAACATCTACACTTTATATCTACAAAACAAAAATTTCATAGATTTTATATTCATTGCTTGATAATGAACAAATCAATTTCTAGCCAGACAAAAGTTTTGTCACAAATTACAATCAAATTCTGTCTTTCTGAAATTATACACAAAAAAAAGTTGTCTATTACTACATTATGATCTAAAAATTTAAATTTTGTATTTAGCCTGCAGAACAGTTGCCATCAGGTTTGGCAGTTGTAGAGCTTGATGAAGTCATCAGGGATGGCATGAAAGCTACCTTGCGTGAATCCCAGATCTGCTCTCAGTTCGGTTTGGTCTTCCATGCTTCCTCCTTCACTCTTCCCCAGATGTGATCGATTTAGAGATGTGCCAAGCCCGAAGAACCTTGATCTTCACCCTAAGGAGCTTCATGGTGGAACCTGAGGTGGGGACAGGAGCTTCATCCTGCTGTAGAATCAGACCACTCTTGTAGTTATGAATATAGTGGGAGGCAAGAATAACCTGATATTTGACACTGTCACCGTTGCTCCTCCCACTATACAGATCTCCCTGGCATGTCCATACTGGATGGAACTCCAAACCATAATCTTTCTGCTCCCAAATTTAATTGTTTTCTGGGTAAAGCGAGGATCCAAATAGGTTCCAGCAGGTTGTCTATGATACCAGTGGCACTTGGGATGCAGCTCAACTGATAATTCATCTGAAAAATCTTTTCTTTTGTCCAACCGTTCTGCAAGCTGTGGGCTTTGACGAATGCAACACAGTTTTTGAGTCGTCTTTTGTTTAGTGCTGGTTTCTGAGCAGCAACACGACCAAGGAGACCATTACGGGCAAGAATTGGACGTTGCTGTTCAAACAGGTCTTGCTGGTGTCCAGTTCTCCTGGAGCTGTGCATCAGTTGAAAAGAGACTGGCCTTAGACTGTCGAACCATCAGTCTGTCCTCTGGAACAGTTGTCTTTGGGGTCTGCCAGACCTGGGTTTGTCATAAACATCACCAGTCTCTTGGTAGCACTTATGAATCCTCTACTTGTGGCTTAGATACACTAAAGATGTCTGCAACTTCAGCAGAGACCTGGACTTCACGCTCTGTATGATTTAGCACTTTGGTCTGTGGGCTGATCTTGGGCATGTTATTAGAAGAGTTGTTGACCTTCAACTGGTGTGTCAGATTTCTGTTTTTATAGTCGAAAATTACCCATATTTGATCACCAACCCTTTACTTGATTCATTATTATTTATTGTTTCCTACAAATTGCAGCTATTTGATTGCGGTAAAACTTTTGTTCAGGCAAAAATTGTTATGTGGACTTTTAACAAGCTGCAACTACTGAACATATTTGTTTAAATTTCAGTTTGCTCACATGTAAGAATCTCTAATTCTTAAGATTTATTTTGAGTCATTGATCTTTATTACATCATCAGGAGTCCAGATATTAGATATTCTCAGTATTGTGTACTTATGTGACAAGAGTTTTGTCCAGGATTATACTGTCATCTATGTAATAATGGACATCTCCTCGCGCTCTCGACTTTCTGACATTGTATGTAGAACATTTCCAAGGTATTTACAGAAAGCCACTCTCACATCCTCTGGTTCCTCCTCCAGGTTGGACTGAATCAGTGAGAGTCTGTTCAGATGTGTAGCTGCATAGGAAAAAAGAAGTTAGCTCAGAAACAGTAAAGAGAACTAACTCATTGATCAGTTTCAAGCGGTCTGCAGTGACATTACCTAAAGGCAACTGGCCCACTTCGTCTTCGCTGCCAGGTTTATGGTGAGCTATGAGCAGACACTGGCTGTCCTGTAAACCCTGAGAGGAGATGAACATTGAATGCCATGTCTCTATTTCCTTCAGGTGACTTGGAAGGTCTGGATTAAAAACAATCACCACACCACTGGCATCCTTCATAAGTGCCGGCCAGCATGACTCGAATCTGCAAAAAAGAAACTACCATAATTACAACCATGATTTTTTTTTTTTTTTTTTAATATCACATCAGTGCCTGTTGATTCAATTTTAGTTGACATACTTGAAATCCCCTGAACAGTCCCAAAGTTCAACTTCACACGTCTTGTTGTCACCATGGCCTTCAGTTTGTGATTCAAACTCTAGAATCCTTGAACAGTAGAGAACATTAGCATTTAGTTTTTGTAACTTTTAAAAAATGGCAGGTCTCACCTTCACAATTATTTAGTTATGAGTCATTTTGTATTATCAGTCAGAGAAATAGAGGGTGTATTCACACTTCATTTTAAACGGACCAGAGTTTGTTTTCCTGGAAAGTCCATACTTTTCTTTAGGTGTGAATACAAACATACCAACTCTGATTCAAATCAAAGATGCAGACCAAAACCACCTAGAGGAGGTGGTCCCACTTTCAAATGGACTCTTCTGGTGAGAATATAATTGGCCTCGAGCTGAAACAAACCAGGTAACCACGCATTTTTTCATGGTTGAGAGGCCACCGTAGTTGCTTGAAGTAGTCGAGCTGCACGGGTAGGCAGACAGGGTTGCCAGACGTACAACAATTATAGTATTTGTACAATAATTTCACTGTATAATCAGTAATTCCAAAAACATGCTGTATAGCTTGACCCCTTCACTACATGGCTATTCGCAAACAGCCTGCACAGCTCCTGATGTTGGGTTTTGTCTCATATGCCTCTTTACAGCCAAACATTGCACAAAGCACGAGTGATGCACAACGTAGCATGGCAACATGAAACAAACAAAACTTTATCAAACCAGTCCAGTTGAATGGAGAACTATGTAGCTTTTTTCAAACATGGTTAGTTTAATTAAAGGTCAAGCTGAATTGCATTATACACAGTCTGTGGTCATGGTACTGAAGCCGATAGACCAGAGCAATGTCATATCAGGTATGTATGATATTTTTAAGCCTCTGGTATGATAATTTGTCACTTTCCATTTGGCAACACTGTAGCCAGAGGTTATAGCAGCACTCATGAGCCATGAAGCAGTGTCTCATTGACATTTGGTCAGATGTCCACATTATTTTAGTACATTTTTGTCTGTAAAAATAGAATTCATATTCCAAAAATGAGAACTGCATGTAGGACCTCCACATTTGTTTTCATCAGTCTCTGATTCACTGATTTGTCATCTGTAATCATCTTTTGATAAGTAAAAGTGATAGACAAATAAGTTTTACTAATTCTCACTCCCTTTTGGGTTACTAGGGTTGTATTTTAATAGTGAATTGCTGTATACATGTATTGTGTATATTGTGCACACACAATGTTTACACCCAATGTCTCTATTTCTTTATGTATATTTCTCTATACATATTTGTTTATGTAAAATTATCTATGTGTATTGTGTTTACAACAAATTCTCTATGTATATCTGTGTACATATAATAAAATATATATGATAAGTACTGTACCTGAAGTGCCAAGCTCGAAATAAAGTTAAAAGTTGAAGTTTACCTGACTCCTTGAGTTGGTCTGTATTCACCACCCACATTTTCTGTTGTGTCCGAGAGAAAATTGGCAAGAACCGTTTTACCACTCTGAAAAACACATGGACAGCTTAAGATGGCACATTAGTACAAAATCAGACACATCAGAACTATATTCATGTACAATAAATATGCAGTAAATTATTTATAAAAGACACATGCAACCAAGCTGGTGCTAAGCATAAATGGACTCTTAGCTGTACGCTTTACACAGGAAAAAAACCCCGAAACAATACGGTCTGATGGTACTAATCACCACCTATCAGTAATGTGGACTTAAATGAACCGATAGTGTTGATTTTACTTACCTCATTAGGACCGATGAAGAGTATTTTTACTTTGAGCATTTCTTCCTGATGCTAGCTGCTTTGCTAGCTTCAGGGCAGCCCTAACAACTATCCTTAGTAACCCGGTTAAGCTAAACAGTTCATATCACTATGCGTTTATAGTTTCACAGCGCTATGTTCAGAATGGTGGAGCTTTTCTCTCAACAGCGTCGCTTTTTCTTAACATGGTGTCTAAAGCTGACGGTAAACTTCCTCTTCGTTTCTATGGTTTCAGCCTGTCTCCATATTATTGGTTGTGAAAAACGTTTATCAAAAATAAATCCCGCCTACTTTTCTTAAAGTAACAAATCAGCAACGACTACATCTGACGTTTCCGCATTACTAACCAATCATGTTAAGGTATTAAGAGGAAACACAACCAATCATGTTCCGGCTTTAAAAAAGGCATTCTTCAGTTTGGAGTAGGCGTCTTGTCCGTAACCGATGTGAGGTGGTGTATACATTTTAATTTTCACAGGTAAAGTGTGGTGTGTGATAACTAAACTTTTATATAAACCGCTGTAAGGAATAAGTCGGTGTAGTTGTTTGGTAGAACCGACGAAGTGTTTTGTGTCTTTGACGTAGTTTACGGTTAAACTGTCACTTAACCTTGTCTCGTGTAGTGTTTGTTGCTAGGTTTACGACGCTTGATTGACAGCCCGGTCTCTTACTAGTGGATGTAAATGTGCAGAGTTGTACATTTAATGTCTGCGATCAGTCGTTCCTCATACGCCCGTACAGAACTGGGTAGAAGGGCATTTGTCTGGTCGGCTCCTCGCACATGGAATATGTTAAAAGACAGCAAAGTGACTGAAGTCCTTCAATCAGGGGTGTCAAACATGCGGCTCGGGGGCCAAAACCGGCCCGCCAAAGGCTCCAATCCGATGAATTAGTAAAATACAAAATTTACACTGAACATATTAACAATGACGTTAAAATAATTTGAGGTCAATTCGATCTAAAGTGGGTCAGAGCAGTGAAAGTACTATCATAAACTATAAAAAATAAATTAAACGCACAAATTTTTATGTTTGAATGTAAAAAAAAATAAAAAATACACAAAACTGTTTACGTTTGCATACTAGCCTTTTACAAAAATGTGAAGCAATTGCAATTATAGCAATATTCTGCCTGTTATTAAATGTTTTGTGTATTTGTAGATCCACTGTGATCTCTAAGTTGTAACAAACATACGACAATGAGAATCAAAATAGTGGCATAAATTGTTAAAATTGCACTTTTTTTCTTAAAGGATTTTTTTTTGTTCATGTATTTCACATTTTTAAAATATAGTTTGTAGATGTGAACATTTTGATACATTTTTAGTTTTTTACACTATAAAACAGGGGTTGGACATGCATATTTTGGAAATTACATGATTTATATGTTATTATGTTATTATTTTAATGATCTGACCCACTTCAGGTCATATTTGGCTGTATGTGGTTCCTGAACTAACATGAGTATGAGACCCCAGTCTTAAATGTTTTTAAATCCAAACTGTATGGTGTGTGTTGTATTTCATGCTGCCTCTTGGCCTCTTCCCTTGAAAAAGAGGTTCTAAATCTCAATAGGATTTTTTCCTTGGTTAAATAAACACAAATATA
>JAPTGZ010000010.1:23500581-23516373 GCA_029814645.1 Fowleria isostigma | reverse complement strand
TAAAGAAATTATTTTTGTTTTTCCAAAAAAAAAATCAATATTAAGGGTTGAAATATCAATATTATATTGGAGGTCAAAGTTTCACGATATTTGCTGTCTCGATGTTTTTTCACACCTCTATTTATGGCGGTTATTTTTACTATTAACAGGTAACATTTTTGGTTAATTTTCACATTCCTTGCCCATGCATTTATCAACTGTACCTTTTAATGCATCTCTTTTAGTATCACAACGGGCATTTCTTATTACCAAAGTATCATTACTGGCTAATAGATCCATAATGAAAATAATAATTTGTTGCAAGACACCTCCATCCTGTTTCATATTCATTCATTCATTCATTCATTCATTCATTCATTCATTCATTCATTCATTCATTCATTCATTCATTCACACTCAACAATTCAACATCCGATCAACTTCAGAAATCATTATTGATTCCTTTTTTTAGGAGTGTTATCATCTTAGAAATGCGCAGTTGGCAGGAAAGTGAGTATACATGCCATATTCCTGTGTTTGTGTGGAACCTAAATCCATGGTTTCCTCACGCTGTGGTGGAGAGTAAACACTGTGATGGGCCTGGCCGCAGGTATCTGGAGTGTCTCAGCGACTGGTAGTGAGTGCTCTTTGAGAACAGAGAGTAAACATTAGCCTTTTTGGTCTTTATTTGGTCACTTTGCTCAGCTTTTAACAGGCTAAATTTCACCTCCTGCATTAAAACTCAAGGCACGGGGACACCAGTCAGCTGGACTTTTTATTTGCTACAGATGGACACTTCAAAGTTTCATCCTTTTTTTGCCTTTAGGGAAAAAAGGTCAGCCCTGTTCAAGCATCAAGTGTGAGACTTTACACCCCTTCGCCACAGTTTGACCCCACAGTCACCCACTGCATCCACCATATACATTTCAGTTAGCTTAACCACAGACCACTTTTTACTCTAGTTTTTTTTTTTCTTCATTTCCTTTCCATCAGCTGTCGTTCCCCAGTAGAAATAGTACAGTACCCGTCCCCCGCCCTTGGAGACGACAATCAGCTACCATCTGGACCAGCGTCGCAGGGTAGCCGTGTGGATATGACCCTGTGTAAAGATCAACTTCCTGAGATGTCAGTGGGGCTTGTGTTGTTGCAGTCGCTGGGGATGACAAGGATTGTATGTGTGTGTGTGTGTGTGTGTATGAAAAGAGGGGGGGTATCCTTTAATACATACTGGTTCTTTTTTCTTTTCTGAGGCCCTAAGATGTTTTCTCTAAGGGATTGATGCATCTCCCACGCAAAGGAAGATAGCATTTCCACTGCACAGGATATCAGGAAATTTTAAATCCAACTACAAAGTCTCTTTGTAAGATAAATGACTTTTTTGTGGACTTGATGGTATAACTTATCTGGTTTTGTCTTTTTGTGATATTCGAGCCCTTTGCTCCATCTG
Source organism: Fowleria isostigma (assembly GCA_029814645.1). Lineage (NCBI taxonomy): Eukaryota > Metazoa > Chordata > Actinopteri > Kurtiformes > Apogonidae > Fowleria > Fowleria isostigma. The sequence goes on along the minus strand of JAPTGZ010000010.1, from coordinate 23,514,947 downwards.
AATCTCAGAACATTTGAACAGGAAGTGTGAGCTCGAGTCACGAAAAGAGGGATTTTTATTTCCTTCAGTCGCCGATAGTGGGCTTGAGGAGATTTATGTCTTCCTGAAAACTGAATGTCTGGAAATTTGTGTCAATGCAACCCTGAGAATTTATAGTACGGCCAATAAAAACAAAAAATGTATTTTATTTATATATGAACATCTGTTAACAATAAAGCTGCGGAGAAATACGAGCTGTGTTTTATATCTAAATAAGGGAATTAACCTTGGCATCTATTTGTTTCCAGTGGAGGAACCCTGCAGATTGAGTTGCATAAGAAACTTTGCTCTAATGCTGTTGACTTAGACAGAGAAATAAACAACGTCAGTTAGCATTGTTGATTCCCCGTAATTATGTCTAAGTTTTCAGATAATGTCATTAGCTTACTCTGGACATAGTGTAATTGAATTTCAGGTAGTGAATGAGAGGAAGAGAAAGCGGCATGGCCATTTCTGCTGTCTGTAGTAAGGTATAATACACAATGATTTAAATGTATAGTAGTAGGCTCAGTGGACCTAAGGAAACCATTAGACTGGTTTGAGAAGTTCTTTTTTTTTTTTTTTTCTTTTTTGAAGCTCAGGAAAGTTTGGTTCACATTTATGGACTTTCATTATTTCCCCTGTAAGGCCAGAAAAAACACAGAGTTTCATCCAGACACGTAAATGTGACCTCAAAAAGTGAATTTATGACTGAAGTCGAACCTTTTTCTTGGGTGGTTTTTGTACCTAACATTGTTCATTTGATCTCAGCTTGTTTAGTTAAAGTCTCATGAATGTTTACTGTTCATTTTTTCTGCTGTAACTTTGGTTTCAAACACCACTAAGCTCCAAGTTTTTCAGCCTCAAAGCTGAAGTTTTCATTTTTTGTGCCAACATCACATAGCAAAGGAGGTGAACATTAAACACAAAAAACATTATTCTTTCAATTAAAGCTGTGTTTTTAAGACTATTAACTCAATGCAAAAGTCTGCAGACTGCTTCATAGGCTTGAGTATGCCAGAATTTATCTTTGTAAGTTATTGAAAATAAGCTTTAAAGTAATACTAAACATTAAAATACTGTATTTTTTTGAGCTGGAAATGGAATCATGTGACTCAACTGTAATGAGGTGCATCAAAGCAGGTTTTAACACATAAAAATAGACAAATATGTGAAAATTTGAAAACAGTTGTACTTTTAATATTGTTTTAGTTCATACAATTTGTGTAAACAAACAAACAAACTGTACAGCCACTTTTAAGTCAGATTTTACAAATTTCATTGATTGTCTGATGAATCAAACCTGAAGCCGATACATCGCTCTGTTCTGAAGCACTGGACTGGCAGAAAAGCAGCACTTTTCCATCATAAGTTTTTATGATGGAAAAGTGCTGCCTCAATCGGTCAGTTTGTTTGTAGGTTTCAGTCTGAAATAACACCACAGTTACAGTGCAGTTATTTGAGAGGGAACTTGGTTAGATTTAAGAGCACTTCAGGGCTTCAGGCCCCTGTGGGAAAAGGCTGTATGATGGCAAGAGAAACCATTTGAAATGAAGTATGAATTGTATTGATTTTTGGGTAGGACATTCTCAGGGGATAAAACCAATACAAAAACTTAAACCAACCCTCTCTGAGCCTCGTATGGTTCCACGTAGGTGTCTTTTATCAATGTCCCTGACGGTCTTCTGTCTCAACTGGACATTCAGACTAGGCCTGTGTGATTAATCAATTTTAAATCAAAATCCAATTTTTTAATAAGGACGTTTTTTAAACCAGGGTAATTGTCTAATCAATTGTATCTCTCTGATGTCTCTGAGGCGTGCGTCTCTGTACGTCTGCCTCCGCATCCGCCATCTGGGCTACCATAGGCTCTTCTTTCTAACTGTGACAGCAGTCTGTCAGAAATTTCCATGTAATGATCACGGTCCTTAAATATGCGATGGCATCACGGAACTGCATAGTCGGACTCCATGTCCGGCACTCAGTAGAACGCATACCCGGGCTGAGGGCACTGTAGTAAAGTCCTGAATGTTTAGCACCTGATGCACATCTGTCCGCATCTCGTGCTCGGCTATGTTTCTCTTCATAATCACTCATCTGGTCCACGTACACATGACTGATGTCTGTTGCTGACTTTCGTTCCCATCCGTGGATCTGTGAGAACCTCTGATGAATTCTGTTCTCTTCTGTAGACCCAAAAATCAAAATCAAAAATCGAGTTCTTAGAGGAAAAATATTGGGATTTCATTTTTGGCCAAAATCGTGCAGCCCTAATTCACACCCTCAACATCATATTTTATGCCTGTCTCCAACTTTGTAGCCATTTTCAGAATCATGCAATCAGTGCTGAGTTGGACTTAGAATGTGGGTAAAGTTACACTTTAAGCATTAAATTGTGTCTTTTGTCTCATTTCCTGCTCTCAGAAGAACTACAGGGATCCAAGATTATCTAACAGTAACTTGATTTCTCTGATGGTGTGATATTTCTTTGGGAGACATAGGAATGCTTTTTGTTTTGTATAGTCTTATGGATAAACTCTTCCTGTGGACGTGAACAATGAGGTAATTGTTTCACATAATTAGCAAAAGCAGTTTCTTTTTCTGTAGTGGCACAGATCCTGTAGCCTCAAGAAACAAATATCTACCCACACACCCTCGACTTACCAACAATAGTCCCCAAGTAAACATCAAAAGAGCGATATGCGACCGCACATTGCAGCAAGCTTAGATGACTAATGATCAGGTTTATCGAGTCTTTTGTCAAGACCTGACTGGGTGCCAATCGGTGCAGTGCAATCCAGGGAATATTTTGTACAGCTCAGTCTCTGAGGCAGTGTTGCATACGCATACTGTGTATACACATGCCAGAACACACGCCCACACAGCAGCACGAAGTTCGGAACAAGAGATACACCAGACCTGCCACTCCTCGTCATACAACTACCTTGTGGACATTATGTGACGATGGTACAGCTGGAGGAAGTGAAGCAATAGGTAATTAGTCTTTGTCACAGTATCAGTTACGTCACTGCGAGGCCTCACCCTTACATTTAGACAGATTGCAGGCAGTAAGATGTGTTTCCGTTTGTGGGATGAGTCAAAATTCTGTCAGATGCGATGGAAAAAAAAACAAAGTTACTGGATTTTCCACTTACTAACTTACTAGTCATCTATTACCATTGCCAGAAAGTTGGTTTTGAGGGGTGCGACTATTTCTGTTTATTTAAAGGAGTGATATTTTGTTTTTATATATGGAATTATGCATTTAAAACATTTTCCTGTGGTCTGCATAAACTGTAAATGCTCTGCTTGGATCTGAATATTTTTATTTCTTCAGCTTCACAGGTCCATCTTCAACCCTATTTCTGAGTAATGAAATAAGACTGGTTACTTTGAGTACTGGCCCTTTTTAATGATCCTGATCTGTCTTGTTCAGCCACTTGTGTTTTTTAATTCAACCAACAACTGAACGTTTTAAGTAATCGGCTTGAAATTTGGACTTATTTTCAGAATGGACTACAACCACTGCTGCTGAAAAACAATTATGGCGTACTCGGAGAAATGTTTATTGGAAGTCTTGACCTTATACATGGAAATGTCATGATGTAACTAGTTATAGATGTAACAAATTTAGAAGGAATTAAAACCGATTGTAGAAATCCACTCAATTTTTGCCAAAATGAACATGAAGATAGCTCTGTAACACCTGGAGGGTTCAAATTCAAACTGTATGAACTAATAGGGTCCAAATACACAAATAAATGAACCAAAGACTAATTAAAGTGGATTTGGCAAAATATGACCCCTTTAATAGGCTGTTATTTATACGCAGTAAGTAGATAGTTAATGGAAAGAAAAGTTAAATTTCCAGTATGTAAGATTTTCAAAGATCTAATAACAGAAATTAAATATAATACTAGGGCTGCAACTAATGATGAGTTTAATAATTGATTAATCTGTAGATATTCTAATAACTAATCGATTTATCGGATAAACACAAAAGACTTAATTTGAAGATGAGTCACTTCATGCAATTGGTGGAGTTGGACTCAGAATATGGGCTCAGAACATGGCCGCTCTGTCACATGACTCCCTGCACAGTGCATCTTTTTTTCTTCTCATTGTCGGAGGAGGTGGTGCATGTCACTAATGATTATATCCCCTCACTATCCTGTTACTTAGACTTGTTCTAGCTAGAGACTAGCTAGCTATAGTCTTCAACCAGCTCCGGTTATAGGCTATCAAACTAACGTTGTTACCCGTCGTTGACTGAACTAATACATACATTAGTCTGGTGGCCTGATGAATGGAGATGTTATAATTACAACAATAGTATCTAATTACTAGCTAGCTAACTATCTAGGTTTACATTATGTTCTCAGTGGCCACAGCAGCCCTGTTTATCCAAAACATACTGCGGCATTTTTTTGGGGCATTTTTTTTCCATTTTCAAGTTATGTTACATAAACAGCACCACTAGGTTCAATAGGACAACGGCATCTGAAGCCTCGATCAGCCATGGTGCTCTGTGTTTTCCTCAGGCATGCCTCAATACTAACATGCTCAAGATCTAATAAATCCATTGTCAACTCTTTTAAGAATTGATTTGGAACGATTTAATGGATTTGTTGTTGGAGCACTATATAATACTCATAATTATATTTTCATTAGTGTACGAAAATAAAAACCACTATGTTTTTATTGCCACTATATCATTGGATTGGTTTTTTTTCATTTCATTTTGTAGCATGGCATCCTGTGTTAATTTGCATCAGTTTCTCCTGCTGTGTCTTAATGTGGACCAGAGTTAATACCCCCTTTACCGAAAAGTGCAGAATGGACGAAACAGAAATGGTCTCACAGCCACTGTAGGCAACATCGTCATGGCTAGATATCGTTAAATATCACACCATAAACATTTAAGGTTGAGTTACTCAGCCTTCCGTTTGCCATAACCTCTCTGCTGATACAGCCTGACCTCCTTTCCCATGTGCTGCAGGATGATGAGGTTTATGTTTCAGTTTATGGTAGTGGGAATATCAGGCCACTTACCACCTGCACAGAGTTGCGAAATCCACAACTGGACAAGGAGAGTGTTTACTGTGACTGTGCCGCTGCATGGTTGAGCAATCCATGTTTTTTTTTTTTTTTCTTCGTTGTGTGCCTTACAACTCTGAGTGGAGGAAGTTGGTTGAACCTTTAGTCACCTGCCTGAGCCTTTATAGCTCATCATAAATATTAACAGAACACAACACTACTCAGACAGGAAGTAGTTTGCAACAGTTGGGATACTGCAAACAGCACACCAGTTAATCATAATCAGCATCCCCATTAGCAACTGTCATTCACCATGTACAAATGAGATTGATTAATATTCACAGCTGCACAGTCGTGACAACCTTTTTGTTTATTACAGTGTGGTTCCTCAGTCTGAGTAATAATTAGCAGTCTAATTACATCTCGCATGGCTCCTCTAATTAAAACGGTCAGCTTGCCTTGCTAGTCTGCCTCTGTTGCCTAGGTGTTAGGCTGTTGGACCGCAGGGTTCATGTCAGGGAGATCCCTCAGGGACGAACTAATGAGAAAGAATAAGAGAGGGCAGGAGACAGCTGTTTATGGCTAATTCTCACCAATTCTGTGTCATTAGCTGTTGAATTGCATGAACTTTAGACAACAACACAACTAACATGCAGCATGAAAAAGGAAATTAATAACACTACCTTGGGAGAACAGTCGTACAGAGCTAAAAAAGTTACTTGAAACTGACATAAACACTGAGGAGATTTCGAGAGGCCTTACTGCAATAAGTGTTTTGTTGTAAGGTGTGTCTCAGCATTTTTGGTGCAAGTGTTGGCTTTCTTCGTTGTCAAGAGCAGACATGTTCAGGAATGCGACCCAAGAGAAGTTACTGTGCATTGGCAGCATTGTTTTTTTTAATTTTTTTTTGTGAGACATTTGCTCAAGTTAAACCTTAAACCATCAATTCAGACATGTAAGAGAACAATCAGTTGTATACTTATGTGACCACAGTTTATGTATGTGTGTTTCTGTGAATGTGCTACTGGAGGGATGTCAGTGCATGTAACACAGCTGACTCTCAGTGACAGTCAGAACCTGTCTGACTCGCTCAGTCTCGATGACTGAACATGCATCACAGGACAATGAACTGCCCTCATTATACTTATTCGTCCTTTTAAGAACAGCATTGTTTATGGAAAAACCTTTTATGTCTTCTTCCTTATCAGTACTTCTGCCTTCTTATACAAATGCTTAATTGCACAACACCATGTAGCCTACAGCAAACATCACCAAATCAGTAGCATTGTTAGTATTAGCCCCGAATTCTAGCGAAAGTACATGGATCAGCAGTTGGTTTAAGGCCAGGTTTGTTGTTTAGGCATGTCAAGAACTTGCCCAAAAATCAGACAGGCTTAAACTAGGCTAAAGTCATTAAAAGTATTAATAATTAGGAGATTGAGAGATATACAGTTCCCTTAAGAAACTTGTAAAAAAAAAATCTCACGGTATTTACGACACACAGGATCTTTTCCCTGAAATGAGAAGGCTGTCGAGAGATGCTGGTCACAGTGGTTGTTTTAACAAGGCAGCATAGCGATGGAGAGTCCAGGCTTTTGCCAGTATAAATACACTCACTTTGACTCATGAGCAAGAACTCGCTTTGTCGCTCAGATTTGATTCCTATTGTAGATGCAGTCCAGATTGGTTATTTTCACATGAAAGCTGGCCAAGTTATGACTGTGAAGTCCAAATGCACTCACAGAGACACTCTGAAAGTCTAAACTGGAGCCAGTGTGTTACATAAGCATTGGATGTCTCTGACTGATAGCAAGGTGGCCCTTTAACTCTTTAAAACCTGATGTGTCATCGCTGACACACCCTGCGCATATGCAGTTCGGATGGCTGTAACTCTTTCACTGTGTAATTGGAAAAATTCCAACACTTTCTGAAATCTGAGATGTGCTTCATAGGCTTTATAAAGTAATGGTGAATTATTGTATATATTTATGTATATTGTGTACACATAATGATATGTATATTATTTCATCTTGATGCCTATAATCTGCTGCATTTTATTGGTATTTTTCTCTTTAGTAGGGACATTTGTGTATTGTATGTTGTGTTAAAGTTAACTTAATGTAATGAGTTTTACAACCAATTTCTCTATGTATATATTGTGTTGACAACAAATTCTCTATGTATGTTTCTATACACATAATGAAATGTATATAATCAGTACTGTACATGGAGTGCACAAGCTCGAAATAAACCAATCAATCAATCATTTGCTGGGCCATTATGGTAATTTCATGCCTGTACTAGAAGCTCAAGAAAAAGCCATTTTAGCAGTATTATAACATGCAGTAAATTGTAAATGACGGCTAGATTTGGAATGTTCTATGTGCACTGGTAGGGCTGGGGAAAAAAAATAGATTTTAATCAAAAAATTGAATTCGTAGATCACATCAGTTTTATTTTTAGAACATTGATCCTCTTATCACACAAAAAATGTAGGTATTTTGAATAGATACAGAACAGACCTTGTTAAATATGTGAGGGTGCATGGTGTCACTTTGTTGAAACCAGTGACTGCCTTTGCTTTTTTTTTTAAAGGTCAATCTCAATGCACTTAAACTGAAAACAATAAAGTCAATGTTTTTTCAATATATTTGCAGTCTGCACTTATGTTCTTTTTATGAGAGGATTGAAAATCAAATCGAAAATCAAGTTTTTCATTAAAAAATCATATACATATATATATATATGTATAAGCCATATCGCCCAGTTGTACGCTCTGGAAAAATGGCCAAAAAAACTCACTCAGAGCATATTTTCTAACCTTTGTATAGTCAAAATTTAAAAACAAAAGAGTCCAGACAGACCATTTCAGGCTTAGAGTTTAACAGGTTAACATAACTCTGCAGAATGCACATGATTTACAACACTGTTTTGTGTCTTTCTTTGCAGTATGTCAAGGCATCACCAACAGGCTAAACCTTCTTGGCTCTAAAGAGGACCACTATCAAAACATGGTAAAGACCTACAGCAACTGCACTGTGGTCCTGGAGAATCTGGAGATCACCTACATGGAGGAGAACCATGACCTGTCCTTCCTTAAGGTAAAGGCCTCTCTCAGCACTGCTAATATTTAGTTTGTTTTGTTTTTTAATGTATCTTTGGTGGTCTGAAATCAATTTACCAGACAATCTGTCTCAGATCTTTACAAACCCTCCAATGCTTTTATTGCCTCGGTTCTGATAATTAAAATCAGTGGGGAGAGAGTCCACTGTTACAGATGATTCAGTGTGTTTATAACCCTCTTGTTGCAGTCTTACTTGAACTGCAGCTGTAACGACAAGTCTGTGAACACAGGGCAGATGTGATTACAGACCACACACGCTCACATGTGAACTTACACACACAAACAGAATAGCGTACAGTCAGGAGATAACATGCAGTAGTTTCAAAGATGTCGTTTCCACCGCAGACGGATATATTTGTCCTCCTTGGTTTTGTCTCCAAACAAATTCACTGGTTACTTAGGCAAATAGCTCCTGCCACAACAGAAAGCAAACCAAAGCTCTTGTCTTGTACCAGTTATTTGAAGCAATATTTAGATCTTTACCTCACAACAAGGCTTTTTGTCATTTCCTCTTCCACAGTCTATTGAAGAGGTGGGAGGCTATGTACTCATTGCCCTCAACACAGCTTCCAGGATCCCTCTGGAAAACCTGCGCATCATTCGAGGTCATTCCCTGTATGATGGAGGGTTTGCTCTGGCTGTTCTTGCCAATTATGACAAACCTACAGCGAGTGGAACCACTGAGCTTCTTCTGACGGGCCTGACAGGTTAGTCCCCCCAGCCACATTGCTCACAAGCTTTTTTCAGATTTGTGATTTGCGGTAATGTTGAAAGATATGGCTATATTTTATGTTTGGGTCACTGCTTCTATGGAAACTCACATATGCCATTGCCATTTATAGAGATTCTTAAAGGAGGTGTAAAGTTTAAGAACAACCAGCTGTGTAACGTGGAGACGATACAGTGGTATGACATTGTCAACGGCGACACCAAACCCAACATGGAGCTCTCGCTGGCCAGCAACAACCCACTTTGTAATTATAAATATTACCATTATAAGCTAGACAGTCCAAATACATTTCATTATTTTCTTAACTATGTATTTCAGAGATTTTTGAGTTAACACTTTTCAACATTTCCTGCTTTTCCAGGCCAAAAATGTGACTCGACCTGTTTTAATGGATCGTGCTGGGCACCTGGTCCCGAAAACTGCCAGACTTGTAAGTTCTTATCTGTGTTTTTATGACACATAAAAATGAAACAGAAACTGGAGCACATATGTTGTATTGAGGCTGAAATCTGTGACCTTTGTTAATGTTAGAGCTGTACAATTAACTGAATTGCAATGTCAGCCTTTGCAATTATATAATCCCAAATGCTGAAATATAAAGGTCTGGTGTATGTATAGTAATGTTCTCAACTCACACTGAACAGAGAGATGTACTGTGTAGAATGTGCAAAATGAAAACCAGTTTTGGTATTTAGTAGCAAATTCATATTGCAAAAGGTTAAATTATCTCTGTATTATTCAGGATAACCAAGCAAGTAAACTAAAATTACAATATCTCTAAATTTATCCAAAAGAATCACTTTTTTTTTTTTTACCAAATTGTGCAGCCAGCTTCTTTTTGCAGAGACAGTTTCTTCCCAAGAGCTGTCATCACACTTAACTGCAAAAAAATAATAAATCGGGTGTTCTTCCGTACAGTCACGTCCTTCAATGCATCCTTGCAATCACTTCCATTAAAGTGCAATAACCCTGTAAAATTGTGAATTATGTGCACTAAGTCATGCAATAATATAATAATATTAATAATCCTTTGTTTTTACAATAACAAAGCAACATTTAGTCATTTTTTATTCACATACAAATGCACTATTTTTGCAGACTTTCATAGATGTACACACTGTAAATATTGTTAATATACATAGATATGACTGTTAATATTGTAAATGTTGTGCCTATTCATATTTTATGACTATTTTATTTGATTCTACTTTTAGCTCTATTCTTAATTTACTGTTACATTTACACTGTTGTTACATTTTATATTATATTTTCTTTTTAAATTTTTTTTGGTAATTTTATACTTGCTCTATTTCTATGGTCTGATATATCCTCCTGAGACCCAGGAAGGGGAATTTTTTATTTATTTATTTTTTTTACATTAAACAATTGCCTTGATTGGAAACTATACAATAGTTTTCTCAGATACATTTTTTTTTAATTAATTAATTTATTCATTCATTCATTCATTTATTTATTTATTTATGGAATGTCCTTTGCAATGGACAGCATTATTTAATTAAAACTGTCAAACTTTTGTTCCTTACAGAGGACAAAAATGTATTGCTGGGTCTCAGGAAGATATTGTTTTTTAATTCATGTTGTTCACACTGACTGGAGTAGCAATCCTATTTTCATTTGACACACAAGGACAATAAAGTCTATTCTATTCTATTCTATTCTATTCTATTCTATTCTATTCTATTCTATTCTATTCTATTCTATTTGAGCCCTAGTTAAAGCACTGTATCATTTTTAATGCAGAGTGTATCTCTGTGTGCCGTTTTCTTTGTTTACTGTAAATATTGGTTTATACCTTTGGTCCATTTTGTTGTGTCTCAGTTGTGCAAGTAAAACTACCTTTGTCACCATAACATCATTTTCAGTGGCATTATATGGTTGATTATTAACAATTATATTACATAACAACAGCGACAAACAACAGTCACATCCAGCCTTCTATTAAGATGCAGAATGTCCTTGTGTGCTGCTTTAATCTGACCTCTAAACTGTACAGACTGATGATTATTCCACTGTTTTTGTCTTGTTTCTTTGTCCAGTAACAAAGCTGAACTGTGCACAGCAGTGTTCTAAGAGGTGCAGGGGACCTTCACCCAGTGACTGCTGTAATGAGCATTGTGCTGCTGGATGCACAGGACCAAGGCCTACAGACTGCCTGGTGAGACAGAGTGCTTCATATGGGAGACAGTAATACTTGTGTGTAATAAGGAATACTAGTATGATCAAGAAGCTCAGGCAGGGAGCCAGCAATACACACTGAAAATTTCATACTTTTCTAATAAATCTGGACAAGACGCCTCTGACAAAGCAAAGCTCTCACCAAATAGCGTGTTTTTTGTTTTTCTTGTTTTTTTTGTTTTTTTGTTTTTTTTACAGAAATACTATTATTATTTTAGCACCAATGAGACATAAAACTGCTGATTAAATCTTTCATTTGGCAGTACCTCTGCTTTTCCTCTCCGTACAGCTCTGAGGATTCAGCCAAAGCTGTGATAGAGGAATGCAGTGTTATCATTAGTGTGGGGCTCTGTTATGGTCCCGGTGCACTGGATGACTGTTGTTTGTGCGGCAGGCTTGTCGGGACTTCCAGGATGACGGGGTTTGTAAGGACTCCTGCCCAGGCCTCATGCGCTATGACCCCAACCTGCACCAGCTCGTCCCCAACCCACACGGAAAGTACAACTTTGGGGCCACATGTGTTAAAACCTGCCCACGTAAGTACAGCTGCATGAGCAGACACAGTCGTATGTCCTTTTGGGGAGAATTATTGAACATTTGGTTCAACTGCCTAAGGCTATGTTAACACTACAATGGTGTCCCAAATCTCATATCCCAGTTCCCAGTTCAAACATAGGCAGTATATGTTTTTTTTGTTCAATATTTTTTATTGTTTTTTCAAAGCAGCAAAGTAACATACAGGAATACAAAGGAGAAAAGAAATTAAGAAATACAAAAGAGGATACAAAAAAACTCCATTCAAAAATAACAAAAAACAAACCAAAAAAGTGCATAAATAAAATAAAATAGGACATACAACAGAAAATGATAAGGTACATGATATTGCATCACTAGTAAACTGACCTAGATTCCACACAGATTCCTAAAAAAAAAATAAGAGGTGAGTGGCATGTTATGGACCACTTTCCTGGCTAAGATTTTCATTGGTTTGAGTAATATGGTCTTAAAATCGTTTCCAAATCTTATCAAATGTCTTAAGGTTATAACTCATATTGTTTCTAATCTTCTCCATATGAAGTACTGAGGTCAAATCTGCACAATCTCAGATTTCCAAAATGCAGCATTTGTTTGAATGCAACAGTAAAATTAATTAACAAGGACTTTTTTACTACACAGTAAATATTGATAATGCTTACATTTCAACTTAAAAGTAAGGTTTTGAATGCACAGCTTTTACTTGTACTTTCAGTGTGTATTAGTTCATTTACTGAGGGACATCTACTTGCTTTTTCTTACATATGTCTCAGTTCAAGACTGGGATCAGTTCACAGTGGAATTTTTTTATTGCCTTAAAAAGTGAACCGCTAAACAAAACAAAAACCCCAAAAAACTGTAAAGTAAATTAGACTTGGTCACTAAGGCTTTGCTCAGACTGCAGGCAAACGTGGCCCAAATCTGATTTTTTCTGCCCATATGTGACCTGTATGTGATCTGTTAAAGACAGTTTGAACAGCACAAATCTGACCTAAACCACTTTCATATGTGGTCCTAAATCCAAAACGTATCTTGAGATTTTGAAATGCGACTTCAGCCTGAACAGCCAGGTCGCATTTATCCACTCTTTATGTAATTGAAATGCAACAATTCTTCAAGATGAGATGCCTTCATAGTTACTTCCATAAACCTCTGGACCTCTGTTGCGCATGCAGGTCACTTCAGGGTCGCATTCAGTTCAAACTTAAGTCTGATAGAAGTCGCATTTCATGTGTATTATGAACAAGCACACAAAAAATCTGAATTGTGCATTAAGACCTGCTGTCTTAACGTAGTGTAAGATTTGCAGTATGAGTGTATTCTAACTATGCATCTACACTGCTCCTGGATACTAATATTTTAGATTTTTAAAATTCGGATTCTTTAAAGCATGCACAGTTAAAGTTGTATTCTTAAGAGTCTAAATAATGTCATTAAAAACACCAGGATGTACTTGCTAAAATGAAATGCAACATGCCTGAACATGGGCTTTTTTTACAGTGGGATACACTGAACAAGTGCCCCGCTTGTCCTTCAGAGTTGTTAGACATTTAGTCGTTACAATTTGTCTGAGTTTAATTATAAACTGTATAAGCAACGAAAAAAAATTATTGAGTTTCAGGCTGTGTTAATGTAACAACTGCTCTATCTTTGATTAACTTATACACTTCTGCACCAGAGTGACTGTGTGACCTGCATATAAATAGAGTTGTACTGTACAGCTATATTAGTGTAATAACTCATTTAATTTATTACCACTGAAATGTAGTCAGGCTTTTTGAGCTCATATGTTGTGTAATGTGTATCCTGTAAATGTTTAATATAACATGATTGAAAGTGTATTTTTGCATTCTCCCCAGATAACTATGTTGTAACTGATCATGGAGCGTGTGTGCGGACGTGCAGCGGTAACACATACGAGGTGGACGAGGGGGGAATCAGGAAGTGCGCCAAGTGTGATGGCCTGTGCCCAAAAGGTAGGTGGGCTCGGTGGGGACAGGATGCAGCGTATGTTACATCGTACATACAAACTGAGTCATGGACATGTGAAATCACATACACTGTTGCCCATAAACTGGAGTAATTTTCCTCTTTAGACTCCTTCCTCTTTTTATTCTTATTTACACACATCAGTAATCACTGTTGACCAGTTGCAATGATTACAAACTGAGTCCTAGTTACACTTTATCTATGAAAATCTGTAAGAATAAATCACAATAGCAGGCTCTGGACTTCATCAGTGTCAATACCAAGGGTGGGATATGAAAAGGGGGTGAGGGTGGGGGGGTGTTAAAATCCACATCCCAACCCTGAGGGGCAGCACCCCGCTCCCACAGCACAGATATTTGTTGTGTATTTGCGGATGCTATACCACATTTGTCCAGCTGTTACTGCCAAAGCATTCTGAGCATAGCAATGTGATTGTAAGGTTACTGTATTCTGAAATTACTAATATTTCCCAAAATATTAGTCCTATCAACTTGCCGTTTTTGCCAGTATTTTCTTTGACCAAAAATACTTAAGTATGCCAAACTGCAGCAGTCGGGCTTATTCCGGATTTTGTGTGATGCCAGAGACACACACACACAAACAGTCCGCTTCCTTTTTATAATACAGATTATCACAGTAATTTCATAAGAAAATGTAAACATAATTTATTCTAACTTCATGGACAACAGTGCATTATGTTGTAGATATGTAAAACTAACCTAATAGTATGTAAAGTAT
>JAPTGZ010000010.1:23214731-23229627 GCA_029814645.1 Fowleria isostigma | reverse complement strand
ACCTTAACTCTTTCTCCCTTGGACGCCTACAAGGAGCAATCCATATAGACAGTCATGGAAAAATTATCAGACCATCAAAGTCATCAAAAACAATGGTTATGCAATCACATACTAACTCCTGTGTGTATCATGTGACTAAAACAGACAGGAAAAAAAAAACATGGAATGTCTCAAAGCACTGTTTTTGTCAGTACAATGTCATAGATATTGATGTAAGAATTGATGTGATTTTGGTTATCATCAAGAAAACCATAGAAAATACAAATATCAGCTATAAAATTAGATTTTATGAGCTATTTTTCTTGTTATCATTATAATTGTCCAAACAAATGTACCTTGAATTGCAGCAAGCATTAAAATGAACAAGAAATTGAAGAAAACATAGGGTGGTCTAAGAATTGTTTCCGCAACAATATGTTACTAGGGCTACCTATGGAACAAATTGTTTTTCAGTGTGTTGCTTCTTTTTCCAATGGCTACAATTGTCAGTACTTCAGGAAAAAAAAGTGAAAATGTATCATTTAATCCTATTGGTTGGCCTAGTATGGGTTGTGGTCATCTCCACCTATCACAGCCTCTGTTACATTTGAAAAACAGAACCTGTTCTAATGGTCGTCAATCATGTCTTTAGTGAAATAATAGAGGTGTCAAAACTCGTCATTAATGGTATGGGGGGGGTTTCATCAAATGTCGCCTTTATGGGGGAAAGGAGTTAAAGCAACTTTTTTAAGGTCTTTTAATGTCGTCTTGTCGTTACCAGCTTTGACAACCTTAAATCTGTGATGCATTACTGTTCCCTAAAAAACCTTGACCTTGGTGAAGCACTATTACGTATTAAACACTGCGGTTAATAATAGATGCATATGTACTGTGTTCTTTGAGGGTTCCCAGGGCTCCACTTTGCTGACATCCTGCATATCTTGGAGTTGTCGCAATTGGGACAGTGTGTGGTGGCGCAGTGCTTCATGAAGCGGCGTGTCCCCATCTTTATCCTGAACATCAAGTTTGGCCTCCGCTCGCACAAGCAACTGTTAAAGAAAGAAAACACAAACAGACAAGCCCGCACATCTGGTTAATAGAAACCAAGAAAAGCATTCAAAACATAGTAATAATGTTAAGAACAATAATATGGGTCTTATGCTACGATGCAAATACCACTGGGCTGCTTCAGACCGTTGTACACCTCTGGTATGGTATTCCCTAATTGGAGTGCATTATTTCTCAAGTCCACAAGATGGCAACGTGGCAATCTCATTCCAACGCTACAGCTACTGTCTCTCAAAACGCCACTGCATCTCCCCTACAAAGCATCAGTCTGAATCAGAACCTCATTCAACTGCAGGACATCCACTGGTGTCACATGTGATATGTGGCTGCGCAGCTGTCGGCCTACTTCCTTTTCTGCGCTTGAATACAGACATACTTGGATATGCAATTGTCAGGTAGTGGTGAAAGTGAGGTAGGCAGAAAATGTATAAAAAGAATAAAAGGAGGAGGGGGAGAGGAGAGGGCCCACTTACCCGGACAATCTGGGTGTGTTGACGCTCCACTGCCAGATGTAATGCCGTCTGCTGGTTTACGTTCTGGATGTCTAAGCTGGCACTTCCCTGCGAGATGGGAACAAAGGAGGGGAAAACACACACACACCGCGTATTATTGTTTGTGAATGCATTAACCAACTTTAATGAGCAAAAAAAAACACGGAACAGAGGCCAGAAAATCTAGAATACAAGGACAAAATAAAATGATTCTTCAGCACATTTCAGACGTTAACAACCTTTCAGGCGTGTGTCTTCCTTCAACCTTGCCAACCAACAAAGTATCACCTCATGGGCTGAAAATAATGCATCTTACAAATATCGCTGCATGTGATTGTCATTTCCAATTGTGAACACCTCAGCTGAGGAGATGTGGAGGGAAGATAAGCATTGTGATCAGGCAGTGTGTGAAATCCCCAAGTAATAAGACTGACTGACTGGCTGACTGGCTGGCAGGGAATCTGCAGTGCACCTTGTAGTGTGGTGCAATTTCTGAATAGAAAGCTGAGCCATCACTGCAAACCAGCCCATTGCAGGGACTTGGTAGTAACGCCACCCCCTCCAAAAGGTAGCTTGCACAGCGAACGTTCATGCGTTGGAACATTGCACCAACACTGCTGCCTTGCACCATACCCTAATTAACCCAGTTCCCGCTTGGTCAGGTGACTTTTTGTTGTAAACTCTTGTATGTGCCAGTCCTGCGGGAGTTAAAACTGCAATTTCAAACAAGGAAAAGAGCACCTATGACTGCAAGAGAGGAGAAGATATAAAGCCCAGCAGCGCTAAAGAATACCCCCAGAGACCTTGTGAACCGTATGGATTCAATAAAAAAAAAAAAAAAAAAAAATAGCAGTTGTAGTCAGTTCAACTGGTCTATTGCTTGCTGGCTGCCAGGAGTGCAGTAGAAGCTGCTCTTAATGGTCTGTAGTCAGGAAGATCCAGGAGGGCAGGCTGAGCTGATGCAGCAATGCTAGGGGCTGATAATGGAAGGGCTCTCTTATAGACCATGAATAACTGCGTTTGTGTTGTCAAGCTAAGTGATTAAACATGTGTTAAAATTAGCTATGTGTATGTTCTTGAGTACTGATGTGCTGTTACCTGGTGCACCAGCAGCTCGGCCACCTCCACGTGGTTATTAAGAGCAGCCAGGTGCAGTGCGGTGTACCCGTCGTCCTTCTTCTCGTCCACGATCCAGGGCCTCGGCAGTTTGGACAGCAGCACACGCATGGCACTGCACGGAAAAGAAGAAGGAAAAAAAAAAAAAGGAAAACGAGAGTTGAGTGTGTGCGAACGGACTCCTGGTTGAAGCATGTGTGAGGAGGCTTTAAGAAGGCTGGGCAATTTGATAAAATGAATATGTTTGTCAAGTCAAAAAAGCTGCCAAATGTAATCTATCTGTGACTAAACATCTCATGCAGTGTGTGATAGCTTGGGGCCAGACACAAGCTGTTGTAAGCAAACACATCACAGGGTCTGTGCTGCTGATACACAGCATATTCGAATACACCTTTTTTTTTCTCTTTCTTTTTACAGCAGAGCATATCCCATTTTCACACATGGGGACAAGAATACTAAATCAACTTAGGGAGGAGTTGCTTTCCCAAGCAGAGTGTTATTTACACCAGGCTTTGAGCGGTACAAGTACTCTGCGTTATTTTAAAGTACCTGTCCCCCCCTACCATATCTCCAGTTAAAAAGAGAAGCCACTTCTCCCTTGATGATGTGAGAAGTGCCTATCATATGGCGGCAAAATGGTAATTACACAAGATTTAGCTGCATTCGCGCGGGTCTCCTCGTGGGGAAGAAACGAAAGAAAAAACTAGTGTTGAAAGAGTGGTGTTTAACGGCAGAGGCCTGGTGTGTCAGTTCGGTTCCGCTGAAGGTCATTTAGAGGGTGTGCACCACAATGAGACATGGCAACGGCTGCTGAACATGAACGCTATCCAAGTGTTGAAGTTACACAGGGGTTAAGGAAGGACACTGACGTTGTCGATCCCTGCCGTTACTAAGGCAAGATTGTCATGATATATTCCAGACAGTCCTGATACAGTGATTCTGTAACACATTGCAAAATCATCATTTATGATACATCATGTCTCTGTAGAGGGGGGGGAAAAAAAATACTCAGAAAAATGGTAAAAAGCAGAAATTACATTTTTGCTCACATCACTGGTTTAAATTACAAAACGGCACAGAATCTTGCATACATTCACTGACTACATCATCTTAAAAAGTAAATCAATAATTGGCACCAGTATTCATAGCATATCACAAAAGGAAGTAACATAATATATCCCTGTATATTTTCTACAACCTCCTACAATATAATGCAACTTTTTACACCTAATTTAAGGAAAACTGTCATAGTCTAGAAAACACACCATCATTTTATTACACCAGAAATTAACACATTAACAATTTCTACCACTAATGTCTGTGTGTAAACGATAAAAAAAAAAAAAAAAAAAAAAAAAAAAAGAATCAAAGTATTTGAGAATAAATATTAACACCTTCCTAAAATAATTGCCAGTCATTTTTTCTGACTGTGCAGAAAACACAAAGAGAAATTGAGTATTTCATGATTTAGGAAAAAAGTCATTTTCAGCATACAGCAATTATTTGCGGAAGGTGATGATATGGTATAGTTGCTTAAGTGTATCAATATTTTCTTAAACCCATAGTGTTAGCGAAAGAAAGAGCCCTTAGTTTCCTTTGAAAATAATTACCACACACTTCTTTTTCCTTCAACAGATCCTTAAAATTATAATAGGTCGGTACAATCTGCTTTGTAGCATAATTGTTACAGACTTAAGAGAACATCCTCATACAAAGACAGAGTGTAGATAATTTCAGCTTTAGTTTAGCACCCTTTCCACAATTACACAAAGTGCTCCTGCTTCTGAGACTCTTCTTTCTAAACTCTGTGGCCACATGGTTTATGTAACAACAACGTGAACTCACAGTCGCTGAAAAAATTATTAGATCATCAAAAGTCATCAAAAACAATGGTTATGCATTCAAGTACTACCTCCTGTGTGTATCATGTGACTAAAATAGACAGAAAAGAAAACATCGAATGCCTAAAAGCGGTGTTTTTGTCAGTACAATGTCATAGATACTGATGTAAGAACTTATGTGATTTTGGTTATTATCAAGAAAACAATGGAAAATGGATAGATATCAGCTCTTAAATTAAACTACTATGAGCTATTTTTGCTGTTATCATATTTGTCCAAGCAAATGTACCTTTTCTTGTACTAATAATTTTTTTCCCTAACTGCATGAGCCGCACCTAAATTAAAGGATAAATAATAACAAATAAATCACTCTTCAGTTTGTCCAAATGCTATAGAAAATTAAATCAGCAACCTACAAGTTATAGTCCCAAAGGCTGCTTGTTTCTTGTCTGTAGCCAAGTACACAATGTACCTTCCCCAGCATTAAAGCAGCGACACTGTAAGAATACCTCTGACCTTGATTAACCCTGGCTACTCATGCACGCCATATCTTTGAACTGCGACAAAAGGAGCCAGCTTTGACTTGGATGCAACTAGAGTGGACCCACTCAAACACTTGACTGTTTAGGTGCACAAAAAGTGTCGTAAACAGGGCGTAGAAGGGTGCGGGGAGGATACAGGCTTCATGGCGGGGCAGAAGGCCACGGCGGGCACAATCAATGGAAAGTGTTAACTATTAAGACGGAGGCGAGAGAGAAATGCAAACGAACATAGTGACAGACTTTCAGGCTCGAGGTAATCAGGATGGCTGTTCCCCTGCGGGTTTTTGCTCAACCTACAGCTTGTCTCCCTCCTTCTGGAGTAATGAAAGTGAGCATCATCAGCACACCCTCTTGAGAAAAGCAGAAAAAGGGCAGAGAGGCAGGGGGGCAGCCAGTCAGCACCTCTGTATGGACAGAGATCCGGGGCTGGTGTACTGCTGCAGTGATGAACAGCGCAGCACACTGATCCCAGGCTCCCTCGCTCTCTCTCTACTTCTCAGTGCACAGAGGCTTACGCACACACCTGCATTGCTTGCAGCCATCTTCACCACTTAATGCAGAGGAGCACTGCTTAAATGTGATAGCAACCGCACCCATTCTATCTAATCTAACATTCATAATGTGTTGCTTTTGTTACAAAGAAGTATTTGCTTGCATACATTGGATTAAGAATCTCATGGGGACTTTGGAGTAATTTCATCTGCGGTTCTCCCACTGGGTAAGGGCTGAGACTTGAGACTAAACAGAATAATTATTCAAACAAAAAACACATCAGATTCTTGCCTGGGGCCATAACATAAAACTTATTCCTAGTGGTTAAACATTACACCCTTTTAGCTTACTGATGGACATTACTACAAAGATGTATATTACAACAGATTTCCCCCCTGAATCAATCCTTTGTTCTTCTTGTGCCCGTTTTCTTCCTTCTATTGATGCAATATACACAACATATGGGGAATCTGGATTGGCTGAAAACATCTTCTATATGTACAGAAACCACCCAATCAGTGCAGGGTAGTGCACTATAGGGACAGTCTGGCGCCTTCTAGTGTCAAAGCTGAACACTGGCGTGCTGGGAAGGTGTTTGCTGGAATAGGGAGCCCCTCCAATAGAAGTCTGGATTGACAGGCTCCCTGCCACGCTGGGCAAAATGGGCGGACATTAATATTAATGCCCCATACTGGCACTGCTGCATTGCAGTTAAGCTATTTGCTGTAAAGACAGAAAAAAAAAAAAGAGTGAATTAAACACCAAGAAATAAATTGTATTTTTTTTTCCTCTTGGGTAAGTGATGTTAACAGTGACTGAAGGTAGTAAGAGAGAAATTGTGTGTCAGGCTGTGAGGTAAAGGAGGGGGGGCAGCGTCAGGCTGCAGCCTTTGAAACGGACACAAAGCACTGACCTGACCTGGGAGTTAACATTCAGATCACTTATTATATCTGCTACGAGAAGAAGACACATATTTAAAGAGAAGCAGGATTTCCTTGTTACGAGCGAGCCTTAAAACCAAAATGATCATCGCTAAATACAGGAGGACATGCAGTTGAGGAGAGGTAATGGTAGAGGAGAGAAGGAGAAGGGGAAACATGATGGAACTGGGTCACCCTGTGAGAGATCTCAAGAGTCCCTCAGGAGAGCTACACTGCGGCCTGTTGTCTTGGGCTGCAATTTGTCATTGACCAGGATGCTCTCTGACGCCCTCAGCCCCGAGTGCGTTGGCTTTGTCAGTGTATGTAAGACGCTGGACTAAGTGTGTGCGTAGGGGTCGACAGGTCCCTTCTGCCGCCCTCACCTGGCTGACAGCCATCTGTGTGGTGGTCAGTGGCCGTTTTTACAACAGGAAGTGAGAGTCGGGGACAATAACTTGGGTAACACAGGGCAAAGCGGGAACAGTCAACATCCAGCCTGAGATTAATGGCAGCACACAAACATATGGTTACTCTGATGTCGGATACGTGTTTGGCATACCCTCATCCATTAACAAAGGCTTTAAGCGCAAGAAAGGCGATCTGAATTCTGCATCAGAAATTAGTCACCAAAAGGCGCCTCCTGCTTTGGGAAAATAAAAACCTTGATAAAATGGACAATGAAAACCCCAGTAGGTAAGGGCGAACATTCATGTCCTTATTCACTTACCCTGATTTTTTTTTTAATGCGCAAACAATTTACAACATAATTTAATTAAGTGTTTGTCACCATTTAAACATAAATGAAATGCATTTCAAACATTACTTTGTACTTTGAAGACCCTTTTGGTGACACACATGCTCAACTTCATTTTGTCCCACAGTCCCACAGTAATCAACTCCACAAGTATAACAGGAAGTCATAAAACCTTTCTTTAATAATTTGACAGACTAAACTTTATTTTATGATACAACTGAATCTGGCAAAACTGTATTTGTTATTTACTATTTTCTTCATATTGCACATGTCTCAGTAGTAAGTTTCCACAGTTATAATGTCCTTAACTGCCCAAAAAACAAAGCAAAACTAAGATTCCACAAAAGCCATTTGCAGGAAGTGACATTATTTGTTTTTGGTGTGAATTCGGCTTCAGCTGTCACTCTCACCTTAGTTTATTTGATCTTAAACATATTACACCTGTATACATAACTGTTCAAGTCCCACCCTGTTATGATAAATTATGGGAAATGTTAATTCACAATTTAAATATACATATATACATATATATATATATACATATATATATATATATGTATATATGTTAGATTTAGTCATTAAAAGTGTATTAATCTATCAAAGGTTAGCTGGCTCAATGTTGATCAGGTAAAAAGCTAAAGCTAGATTAGCTAAAAAAAATTTTTTTTAAAATCCACCCTGTTGGGTTCCCATTCCACCCTATTAGGTTTATAGACCTAACAGGCTGGAAATTCAAAAGAGGGAGCAATAATTATTATTGTTATAATTACTTAATAATATTATTAACTTCATATATATGTGCATATTTTCTAACAATAGGCTATAAATCAAGGTAAGTGAAACATGGGGACATGAAATGTTGCCGCAAAAAGAGAATCACCCATAAGTGTTTATCCAGTTACACCTTGCCTACATATACGGCTGCGATTTTTTAAAACCCGAAATATATATTGCAATATGAAAAAATACTCGGGAGAATATATTAGCTGACGTAAATGGTCAAAAAAATTTGTTATTTTACCTCTTGTTGTGGTGACAATTGCAAGGCACTATCGAAACAAAACACGTGTTTCAGTATCATCCTTCTTGTAGCCAAAATAATTCTAGATAACTGACATTGCTATCAGCGACTCAGTCCAAACTGATTAATAACGATTGTGATTGGTGATACTCTTGAAATTAGATGAGAACACGTTGCGTTCATGAACTTCCTACATTGCAGGACCTACAATGTGATTATTGCGCACACATACATTGTGGTGATGATGCTCTATTTCAAACAAATTTTTTCTTCATGAGGAAGATTTCATTTGAGTATGTTCTTCTTTAAGTTCACCAGCTGGAGATTTAAATGTATGCATCCACTATGGTCAAATATTGATGAATGAAGACTGAGAAAGTCCAAAGAAAAAGTAAACATCAGTGGATCTTGAGTTGAGTTTGCTTTGTCAGAAATGTAACTGGTTAAATCTCACATCCCTGAAACTTCTCCCTCCGCTCCTCGAAGCAATTAGTCACCGGTTCACTCCGTCTTGGCCATCCCACAGTGAACGTCCATCCCGCTGTGGACGGAGTAAATAAACACAGGTAGCATCCATGCCAGCGGTGCAGCAGAGAGCCGAGGACAAGAACCTAACTGGCTCCGCTCGATAAAAAAGGCTTTCATTACCATACCGTGAAGAGAATAATTTCCCCTACAATGTGACCTTCCCCTGCCTGCCTGCCTGTACCTGAGGCCCCTGAGTGAGCATGCTTTTATTAAGGACTATTTGCATAAAGTGGGAAGGGGGAAGACGGCAAAGGGGTGCATTTCTATGATGTTTTGGTTATCACTATTGCTATTGCTGGTGCCTTGAAGGTTGTTTAGGAGACATCTGGCGCATTTTCAAACATCTCAGGTACTGTTGTCTGTCCATTTGGAATGTAGGTGGGGGCCTATAAAGGCTTAGCTTTAATTAGCCTTAAATCACCTGGTATTATGGGGTGTCCTGATTCATTGCAATTTATGAAGAAGGAGGCAGGAAGACAGTCAGAGAAGCCCAATGGCACGTTAATGTCCCATTGGTTCGAGATGACCCAATTATTTTCCCATGCTACTCTTTGCACTTTATTCGCCTCTGCACCTTGAAAAAGCCTCATTCTCATTCCTGCACCAGCCATAAAAGTCATAATATACATCCTTTCACCAAAAAACACAGGATGACATAAAAGAGGAACCAAGGACAGGCAGTTTATATTAAAATAAAAGACATTCAAATGGTGCATACTATATCAACCACCTGCTCAACAGCATTAATATCTATAAAACAAGTATGTAATTATTGAACTTAATGCATGGCCTGAGACAAGCATAGATCATAATGCAGTCATGTTTCAAATACAGTCGTGGAAAAAGTTATTAGACCATCAAAAGTCATCAAAAACAATGGTTTTACAATCAAGTACTAACTCCTGTGTGTATCATGTGACTAAAACAGACAAAAAGAAAACATGGAATGTCAAAAACCACTGTTTTTATTGTAGCTATTGATGTATGAACTTATGTGATTTGGTTATTATCAAAAAAAAACATGGAAAATGGATAGATATCAGCTCTTTAATTAAACTATTAGGACACATTTTTGTTGTTATCATATGTGTACAAACAAATGTACCTTTAGTTGTGCCAGGCATTATAATGAACAAGAAATCGAAGAAAACATACGGTGGTCTAATAATTTTTTCCGTGACTGTACAGCAAAAGGTGGAAAATATTTTAAAAAATCTTTTAGGGCAAGTAGTTGATACTTGGACCACTTACAAACAACAGTCTTTGAAGTACACCAAATGAAAATTCGGTGCCAGCAATTTGAAAGATTCAAGCAGAAAGTAGATAAAGTGCAGAAAATCAACATTTTCATTTGGAAGAGCTACAAGACAAAAAAAACAAAAACAAAAAAACACCCAGGCCAGAGCACCCACAGTCAGTGACTCTGTTATCATTACAGTCAGTGCACCTGAAACAAGCTGCTAACAGAGCGGAGAAAATCACCTGTGACCCCTTAACCCCTCTCAGTCACTTTTCTACCAACAGCGCTCTACTAGATGCTACAGATCGCTGATCGCTGATACTGCCTCCTTCAAATATAGCCTTTCTAGGACTGTATTACAGACATGAAATGAGTAATGACAACTCATTTTACAAACCTATGCCAGTTTATTTACGTATATGTGATGTTGATTTACATCTTCAATATATTCTGGAAGGAGACATTTCACTACAAGATTGAAAGCAAATTGAGGTTTTCCCCATATTTTAATGTGCCATTCAAGACTTGGATAAAGTCAAAGACACAAATTCAAGCTTACTAAGGGTGTGCATTGGCAAGATTCTGGCGATATAATACAAATCACAATACTGGGATCACGATATGATATATCACAATATATCATGATAATGTTAACAAGGCAATGTTTTTTTGTTTGCTTTGTTTCTTTTTTAAAAGACCATTTCCTGGGAAAATTTAATTATGCCAGAAATATGCACAGATACTTGACAGATGTTTATTTAATCAGAACAAAATTTAATGCTATATCACAAAACTTTCCTCTGTAAAATCTATGAATAAAGTTTTAACATCTGGCATTACCAGTGCAAAGAACACATAAAAAAAATAAATAAATAAAATAAGGTTTTACAGACATTACAGTTTAAGATCCTGCTCAAATGTTCATATTCTACTAGCTGTGAAAAGAATGCATAGTGGACAATGTTATCAATTTTAAAAAACTACATGCATAACCCACAATGTCACAATACTACTTTTGTAGTAGTACTCATTCTCTCGATTTCTTTTGTTTCAGCAGATCTCATGTATGACAAGGGGTGTATGAAAATTTCGCAATATTTCATTTCACGATACCGATACAATATTGTGAAATTAAATATCATAATATTTTAAAGAACCAATATTTTCTTTCACTGCAAGGCTTACACCTATAATCAGGAGTGTTTTTCTGTCATTTCAACTGCAAAACTGTATTTTATGTTGAAGTACTATGTTCCACTATTCATTTATTTATTTTGAGACACTGTGTCATTGTCCTTTGAGCCATTTCAGCTTATCAGCCAATAGATGTTTGTCATTATAAACTTCCCTTCTGGACCACTGGCAAGGGGAAAAAAAAAAAAAAAAAAAATCAGACTTGGTGCAGCCAGTAGAAATTAACAGCAAGTGTTTCCACACAGAGGTACAAAGCGGTAAATAGAACCAGGGGATTGACTGGAGGTTTTGCAGAGTGGTAAAGAATTCAGCAGCTGCGAAGGTCCTTCGATCGACAGCCACTCTGCAGCCTGCCACACTGTCACCATACGGGCAGACAGTCTGGGAGGCTCCCGTGATCTACGGTCTCGTGGCAAATCCACTACTTTAAATCACCTCTCACTGCTCTTCCCACTTCGCACCTTTCTACCCCCACATACACATTACATTCGACCCCTCACTCTTGCTGAAACACTCATTTCTGTACGTTCTAACCTCTGAAGGTCCCTTTAAATGGAAGCAGTGACATGATCGCTTAAATTCAATGGATAAAAATAAGTAAAATGCACCAGTAAATTCTGTACCACAGTAATTGTTAGAGCAGATCCAAAGTGACTCAAAGAAGCTGACATATCGCGGCTGATAAGTCTGACTTCTTTTGCAGCTACACTCCTTGGCACGCACGCGGTAGAAGAAGCCATAGCTGAAAGAGCAGTTTGGTAATTAAAATCCATTGTTTGCAGCGGGAAATAATGGGGATCAAAGGGCCTTGTATCAGCTACTGCCTCCCCTAAGCACTGAGACAACGGGCCATATGCCCCAGAGCAGCACACAAAATGTCTAACAGCCAATGCGTTAATGACAGGGGAATGGAGTTAGTATGAATGCACTCTATGTTACAGATAAAACTCCACAGCAACCTGAGCCCCCTCCACAGAGATCCACATATCTACAGATAGTAAAATAAAGCTTTTCTCTACCAACCTTCCATGTAAGCTATTCAATAATATCAAGCTTTTTGCAAAGAAAGTGTGAGAAAAGTCAAAGTGAAGTTTTGTTCAGTATTCTTCGCATGCCGGTACACAAGCAGCCACACATACACATGCACAAACACACAAAACGACACAAGCAAACAAAAATTCTTATCCTCGCTGACCTGTCATAGCGCATTTACATGGGCGCTATTGACTTCAGTGTCCGTACGGGTTACCAAGGTAACATGGCCTGCATAATTCAACAGCTAAGCTTGGTTTAGATGTGAACATCGGGCTGAATGTGTCCCTCAGAGTGCATTAGGGTTACGAATACCCCATCCACTGGCACAAATGTATACGACTTGTCATTCCACTGTTCACATCACAGGTTTCTTTAATTCAAGGCAAAAACTTGAATTAAAAATGGCTGATTAAAAAAAAAAAAAATTACAACAAGGAACTGGTTGTTGTCATCTTATTAAAATTAATTCAAGAACTTAATATGTAAAGACCTGATCTATTTTTCAAAATTTTATTTGTCTGCTCTAATGTATAATTAAGACAAACAACATTTGGTTCTGTACTGATTCATTCGAAAAGGGAATGTGTGGGAATTACAAAATGATGATCACTGACTAAAATAACTGGTTATATTTATATTAATACTACTGTTAGTATTACATGGACAGGAAGCCAAGCTCTATGATGTACAAAGCAGACTGACATTCAAAAACAATATTCAATCACTGCTGGCAATTCATTCTTTCATTCATTCATTCATCTTCTGAATTGCTTCATCCTTGAGAGGGTCGAGGAGGCGCTGGAGATAAAATGATGCGTTTGCTCAGGTTTTCTGCTGGACAAAACTGTTATTTAGTGTACTGCAACAATTTTTACAAATGCTTAACATATATTCACTTAGACAAGAGATATACAGCATGTCCTGAGTGTTTTCTAAACACACAAACCTTTTCCATCACAGATGTTGAAGTACCATAAAGTGCACAAACTCATTACATTACTTAATCCAATACATCAAGCAAATAGATAAACTACATTTGTTTTTAAATGGGGACAGAAAATATTAAAGATCCCTGACAGCTGTGCCGTGGGAGTATATCACCTTGCTCTGTCATATTTATTACGTGCATCGCTGAGGCACTTAAAGTGCCACAAATAAATCCTGCTCTTTCTAGGTTTGGCAAGTGGGCAAAAAACATACCATCAGAGCTTATGGTGCAATTCACAATGCAAGGTTTTTTCTTAGCATGCTATAGTCACTTTCCCAAAAGCTCTTTATGTCCTTGATTCCCTACAGTAAGGGATGTACCCCTCCCTCTCTCCCCTCCTCCATCCCTCATTTTCTCTCTTTTTCTCCTCTATCTTTCCATCCTTCCCTCCCTCTGCTACCATACCCCTCCCTTTCCCAACATGTGCTATAGCAACATAGCAGCCAGGACTCAATGTTTCAGCATGCCACAGGACAGACAGAGCATTACAGCATGGCTGAGCTTATCTATTGGCTCACAGCCACTGTTGGCCCAGCCCTAGGAAGAAGTGTGGGCGTTCTGATTGGTCACAGGGGGATTGGGGCTTGTATCTGCTTGTCCTCTGGCTGATCTATTGGACTGGTCCCAGCACATAGAGAGGTGGACACTGGGAGGGCCTCTAACTTTGGAGAGACTTTTCAATTAAGTCTCAGTGCACGCTCCAGCAAACTCCTGCCCCAACTCCCTGAATTTTAAATGAGTGTAGCATTCACTGAGACATTTAACTACAATCATTTGAAACAATGGAAAGTCTACTTAAATGAATGAAGATAACATATACGACTGAGGAGACATAGATGATTCTGATCTCTGAACAGCACATACACTATGTCAAGAACTCACAGCACACAGCTAGTCTTTACTCCAAAGGTTAGTTTAGTATATCTTTAGGATCACTTATCTTTTAATGAATTACTGCTGCGTACCAGTGTATATTCACTCTTCAGAGCAAGTCTATCTCTTCCACCTTTTTGCCATCAGACATTATCATATATTACACATCTGTAATTCAACAACTTGGGCTTTTCCGTTTTGCCCTGTACAACCCTGACACATTTATGATATACTTGAGGGTTATTTGCTGCATTTGATGCTTTATTAACAAGAAGGACCACATAGTTGTGACTGATTCATTGTCTTTGAACGCTATTCCTGTAGTTGTCACTTGTGTTAACCTTTGCTTCTATAAAAGAAAAACATCCTATGATAGTAAAACAAATAAGAGAAGGACCAACAGTGTAACTTGCGCATGAATTTGCAAGCATGAATTACCACATTATCTTAAAGAAGTAAGCAGTAAGCACTAGACTGTAGGGGTATGTATGTGTGTGTCACTGAGGAAAAACCGTCGTAATAAATATGCACCCCTGCAGTGCATAGGTGTTTGCGAGTCATTTAACGGTAAAATGCGGTGCCAGGAAGGCACAGTGAAAGATCAGAGGCAGGAGAAGCAGAGGAGCTTCCCCTGCAGTGAGGCTGGAGGGAACAATGGGCTGCTGGATCAGAGAGCCTGACTGCCACTGGCTTCCCCCTCCAGCACCCAGGTAGGTTGGCCCATTCATAAATCACTTTTATTCCTCCAAGCGCTCAACAGCCTCGCCTCTTCAAATGATGCACTGTGTAAAGGGATGGGGGGGGGGGGGAGCGC
>JAPTGZ010000010.1:23188371-23208996 GCA_029814645.1 Fowleria isostigma | reverse complement strand
CTCCCTCCCTCCCTTGTCTGGCTCTCTCTCTCCCTCTCTCTCGCTTTCGTGTTCCTGGCACTGGCCGGACATGCTGCAGCAGCAGAGCTCTTTGGCTCATTAGGCTTCATGGTTGCAGCCCTGCCGCTATCTAATGACGGACTCGTTAACTCAGACCTGCACTGGTGTGGAGAGACATTCCCTTATAGACAATTTGCCCTCAGCATCTGACACCTGACACCACCGAGATATTTTTATCACCATGACCACGGATTCTATGATCACTGGGACTTTTAAAATGTTGCTTTTGTCTTTTTTTCCAATGTCTTTTTGGTTCTTTCTTT
The DNA here is from genome assembly GCA_029814645.1 of Fowleria isostigma. Classification (NCBI taxonomy): domain Eukaryota; kingdom Metazoa; phylum Chordata; class Actinopteri; order Kurtiformes; family Apogonidae; genus Fowleria; species Fowleria isostigma. The sequence goes on along the minus strand of JAPTGZ010000010.1, from coordinate 23,208,673 downwards.
GTGGTCTGACTGGACCACTTTTCAATTAAACTGAGGGGCGGGGGAGGTCACTGCCATGCTTAAATTGATGGGAGGTAAGTTTGAGGACGCAATGCACTTTTTTTAAGTCCAAGGTTGGCAGGTTGGGGCAGAAGGATGGAATGTGGTGACCAGAAGGATGACGAAGCATCAGAATAATGAACAGCGGGCAGGTTGGGAGTTCTGAACGGGGAGGGGGGCGGATTGACGGCACACAGCTGTGAGAAGTGTATTAACACAGATGTGGGGGGTGAGGATGGATGGGAGGGGATGTCGGGCAGCATTGGTTGGCTGACTAGATGTGTGTCAGTGGCTGAACCCACGGCACTTAGGGTAGTAACCCAGTTTCTTCTCTCTCTCTGACTAACTGCTATAAGCTAGGCAGGGCATGCAGGGCACACAGTACTGCAGTGCCCAAACCAGGGAAGACACAACCACCAACAGGCTCTGTCACTGGTTCACGTTCCACAGCCTCCATCCCGCTGTGTGTAGGAAGGAATTTCACCCCCTCTCTTTCCTGTTTGCTCGCCCTCTCGGGTGGCTGTGACATTTCCTAAACAGGACGTCACATCTTTAGGACCAGGCTCATCCACCTGCCCAACCCTATCTTTGTGTTGGGAACAACTGTCACCTCCAGTTCAACCTCCCCTCATTGCTATTCCAAAGACTTCCACTGCAAAAACATTGCACCACTTCTCCCATTTATTCAATTCTCTACCAACCAGTCTTAAATTGAAACCTACATTTCCCCTAATTCTTTTTTTTTAAAACACCCTTTGCCTTCGCTCGGAGCCTGCTGGCTAGCTTAGCGTCATTGTGGGCAGTTTCAACTTGTGGAATGTGTTGGTCCGGGGCAAAGATTCATTAGAGACTTACTGAACAATTCTCGCCACCATGCAAATGGTTATTGATCGATCTCACTCCCCTTACACTAGAACAGATGCTTTCACTGAAAAAAACCCCAGACAGGTGAGGCTCCATTAGATGAAAACTATATGAGGGAAGGGAGAAACAACGACAGAGATACAGTGACAGAGAGAGAGAGAGAGAAAGAGAGAGAGAGACTGAGGGAGGGAGTTGGTGGTGGGTGGGGGGTATAACCAGGACCAATCCACAAGTGCTGAGTGGGCATTAGCGCCTTCATGTGACCTATGGCCTGCCTCTGCGCCTAAAGCCTAAATCCTGCTCACAATAGCTTCCTGTTCCACTTGGATCACCGTGGTTTTCAAACATCAGCAGGCGCACCAGTTAGCCACCGGGGATGTCGCTGACACAAGGGGGACTAGGGACAGACCAGACAGTGGATGGGCACATATCCGTGCAAAGCGGGAGAGGGTGGACACAGAAAGTGGTGATATTAGAGCAAATGAGACGTTGTGAGGGAGACAGAATAGAGGAGAAAATGTGTTGTATATCAGTGGGGTCACTGAGCTTAAAGGTGCAGCCACCCTGCACTCAGGACACAGCCACCGACTATCAAACAGGACAAGGTGCACAAAGGCTTCCTCACACCATGGACTCTCCAGCAAGGAGAAAACTCTTTTCTGCTGTGCTGCTGTTTTTTTCCAACCCCTTATCTTCCTTATTCAACATTTTTCCTGGAAAGAGAGAAAAGACCACCTTCTAACCACGGTTAAAAGGAAGCTTTATTTCTCACAGTTGCCTGGAGGACAGTGGGGGTCACTGGGACAGTCGACTATGGTATGGACTGCAAAACTTCTGTTATGATCAGGGGCGGGGGGACCAGCTTTCAGCCTTACATGGCAACTAAAGGAAAGCCTTGAGTGTTGAACAGAATTTACACTCAAAGTCACCTTACAGTGCAGACTACCATACTTGGGAGAGAAAACGGTGAGGAAAAATGTTCTGCTCCTAACTTCCTGACCTTGACAAAAGGTGAGAAACATTCATACTCAGATTGCCTCCTTGGTGTACATACTTCTTTATGTACCCATATGAACATATGACAGCTATGGAATGTAAAGAAGTATGTATTCTTGGTGAGGTGTGATTCCACGTTCTAGGAAAATGATATTGGGCAGCACTGTGTATGAGGATGTGTCTTGTGCTTTGCAGATTGTTAATACTCTTGTGATTATGGTGCTAGAAAAAATAACAAGCAAAGTATAGAGAGGGTGGGGGTGAGAGAGAGAGTGAGAGAAAGAGGGAGAGGGGGGAAAGGGAGTATGAATGTGGTAAGGCTCATACGTTAGCTATACTGTCTCCGGGCAGTCTCACTGCAGCAGTAATCGCTGTAGGGAACTTAGTGTTTTCTTAGACTGGCTGACTTAGCCAATGAAGGTCTTTCATCTAAGATATGCCAACAATTCATCGGACAATTATATAAGTTGGTATTTAAAACGGCAGCAATTATGTTTTGAGCAGTGTGAGTTCAGCGCAATATTTAGCCACCTACATGTCCACACTAGGCCCGGTGACATCGCCATATTAACAGGGCCTCCTCTCGTTATTGGGTGATTTTACTGCATTACAGCCTTTGAAATTCTGCCAGCTGCAACTTAGCACCAACTTCAGCAAGCAGTGTGCGGGATGCCAGGGCTGCTCCAGACCAGTAATACCATAATCTTTTCCAGTACTCCCACATGGCTAAAGGGGAAATAAGCAATGCGAATTAGACCAAAACCTGACTAATGTTACTGGCTTTTTTTTTTACATGCATCTCAAAGAACAGGAAATAGTTGCTGAGGAGGCAGATTGGAGAAGCTGCTGCTGTTGCTGCCACAAGCTGGCTCTATCCTACTGCTGTATCATATGGCTTCCGTGTTAACAATCTTGTGTGTTTAACTACGGCTGCCTTCCCTTTATGTTGCTGCCCTTATCCGCACCCCTGCCTCGCCATCAACCCGGCTGCCCCGTGCTCCCCTCCCTTTCCCCGATTCCTGCTCTCATTGTTCACGTTTGCTATGCTTGCCAAATGCTTTGCTGGGCTGCATGGCAGTCAGATTAGACCATCAAAAAGTGACAATGCAGGATCAGGGTCAACTCTGGCCTGTCAGCTGATTCCAATTGTAGACTGCTTCAAACAAATAAAGGCAACAGAATATGGACAGAGGCACAGAGAGAAATGAGGTGAGGGAGGAGGTTGGGGGGAAGGGGGGGTAGTTTGCATGGTGTGCTATTCATATATAGTACTTTAACCTATTCTGATCCCCTCTCTGGCTTGTGATGTGATCATAGTCGAGGCCTGTGCAGTTTTAGGTCTGGGTTACATCTCTTTAACTCCTTTTAATATTGTTACACTACTTTGCTTAAAGTATTTTTTGCATGGATTTTGGCTTTAATTGAATAACCGACTCAAGAAAATAAAATAAAAGAATAAAAATACACACAGTACAAATGCACTGCCAATATAAGCAATCATTACAATTAACCATCTGATGTCTGGTGAACAAATTAACCGTTGCTACTTCAATAATGGTGCATATTAATTTATAATAGCTATTACATCACTCAAAACAAAACTTTGTAAATCTAAAAGATATACAGTACCTGATGCCACTTTCTCTAATTGGGTTTATTTTAATAAATTACACTGTTGTTAGAGGCTGCAGCCTGGAATGTATCCAAGCCCACAAAATTTCTCCTGCAGTGTAGCAACACAAAAGTGTGTGTATGCCAGTGTAGTAAGACAGCTTTATTCTAATGAAATACAAGACAATTTATTCTGAATTGATTAATATGCCAAGTATGGGGCCAACTTACTCCATTTTCTATGAATAAAAGAAATGTCAAAGCTGAGGAGACACTACTGACAAACACTAATCTGATCTTATATGTTCTTTTTTTAGAAAAGTAGGGTTGAAGCAGAAAATTTATGTTGCAGTATCCTTTTTGTTTAGTTTTTATTCTATGTGTAAAATGTAAAACTTAACTAACAGAATAATTGAATGTGCAAATAAAAGAAATTTACATAAGGTTGAATTGATGAATTAGTGATGATTTAGCAGCTGATTATTTCTGAAATTAATGTTCAGCTTTTAAAAAGAAATCTAGTCACATAAGGTAAGATCACCGCAGTTCACTCTGAAATATCAAAAATACTCTATTGCTTTATTCCAAGGAAAGCGTCAGAATGAAGCTGCATAGTCAGGCTCCGGTTGTGTTCTTTTCCACATTTGGACCCTTTGCTTCATTCTCTGACTGTCTAGCTTTTCTCTTCTGTCAAGACTTCAGTGGTTTATAAGAGTGCATGGCTTGCACTGCGTGTTTCTCCCAGGCCCTCAATAGCAATGACCTGCTGTCTGAGTGACAAACACAGCAGATGCTGACATTATCAAATACTCAGTGCCTGTCGTCCTCCCTGCTTTTGCCCTGTTATGGCTCTTAGACGAGGTGAGCAGCCTGGCCACCTGACTCTGAAGGACTGTGACTGTGTGTGTGTGAGCAAGCATCACTGTGCATGCGTATGTTACAAATAGATATGCCTCTGGTGTGCCGTATCAAGCTGGCCCTATGTTAACCTCCATCCTGTCTACAGTGCCATATATCCCTCAGCTGTTGCTGGCTACTCGAAGAAACTCATACGTGCCTTGGCAGAAAAAAGTTAATATATGTAACAGCTGACTAGTGTTACACCTTTTAAAATAGTGTCAAATGAATATTATAATGACTTTTAAAATAAATTGACTGTGTTAACTCAGGGTGTATTTTTATAGCGCGTTTTGTACAACCACAGAGGCTTGCAGGACACATAAAGTATTTCGCCCTCAGTCACTGTTCAAACAGTACCCTGAACACTACAAATCAGTCTCCAGGACTTAAATGACTGATTTAAATTAATGTTGTGACTTGACACCCCAGAGTGCGGCTGTAGGAGTATGAGTGAGAGAGCCTGTGTATGTGGTTATGCCTCTACATTTGTCTATTGGCCGTCTCAGTGACCGGAGCGGCAGCGAGCTTGCAGCAGGGCCCATCTGTCAGAGCCTGTAATTGCTTCATGACTTCAGGACATTTGACTCAAGTGCACTGCCACAGATTATTATTATCCTTTTCTCAGGGAACAATTTTTCTCACTCTCTGGGAGGGGGCAGCATAAAACTTAAAAAGATAGCGAAGAGGATAAATAGGCTGCCTGGGAGGCAGCAAAGGAGAAAGTTAGGTAAGGCTGATCAAATGTACCTGTGTGTTATTGGTGTGGTGGTAAATGGGGTGTAGTGTACTAAATGTACCTGTGTGTCACAAAGAGTGGGTGAAGGTGAACAAGGAAGACGAACGTGAGGGCGACAGTCCTGTCCAGGTCCAGTCCAGTCCAGGTCCAGTGAGTGTACATCAAGTGACATGAGATATCTGTTGTTTTAATAACATGTTAAATACAACATTGTCTTTAGGGCTGATGCTGCTGCTGTGAGTCTGTTGGATAAAACATTACTGCGGTACTGATTCTGGAGCAGTTCACTCCACTTTAAAAGGGTTCTTTTGTCTGTGATTTCCACAATGCTTTGCTAAAGCTGGTAAAATGGAACCAAATCACCTCTTAAATGGATTTGGTCCCCTTCAACCAGCTGTAGCTATGCTTTGATGACTACAGGAGCTTCAACACAATCTTTTTAATGATCAGCGGGTGAAAACTTCTGGCTTGTAGCTCTCTCCAGCCATCACCTTTTCAAGTGTTCACTGATTGTCATGTTCAATGCCAACCCTGTCTTATTTTCTCCTAATAAAAGATCAATCCTAGCTTCAAAACTTTCATATGGTCCCCTGTCCTGCCTGAGTGTTGCCTGCCTCCAGAGAGATTAATATTCTGACCACACCGTCAACCGCTGTTTCAAAAATAGCAGGGGGGGTAGACGTGCAGCGTGCGCTATTTCAGAAACACAGCACTCACATGTCTGTGTGAGAATGTACGGCTGTCTTTCTATGACACCTCTTAAACTGACTGCCACTGGATGCTAACAGTCAATTACACTGTGGGTGGGAATAGGCAAAAGGGGGAGAAAAAGAAGACAGCTAATGATGCTCAGCAGGCGTACAGTGGCTTTGTAAAGAGATCTAAGGAAGAAATATGAGAATAACAGTGCAAAGAATAAAGAACAGGCTAAATACAGTTGTTTAGAGGGAATGCAATACACACACATTCACAATGTCTGACCTCCTTCCTCTTTAGCTTCTTGCACTGATGGTGGATAAGCTCAGAGAGAAGACAGTCAGATACCGTAACGGACAAGAGCTGGACACACAAATCACACAAGTACCCCCTCACAAACGGTTACAGTCTCATTTACTGCAGAACACACTAAAAATCTTTAACATTATCAACACCTTCCTCCATCGCTCTTTCTTTTTTATCCTCTGCAGCTCCACATCTTTTGCATTCCTAATTTGGCCGGCACTTTGGACACATCAAACTAACCCAGTGTTTCTCAACCTTTTTTATCACGTGACCCCATTTTAACATCACAAATTTCTGGCAACCCCAGACATTCAAAACAGAGACATTGTTTTGCTAAAATTAATTTGTTTTTGATCATGGAATAGTTTGCTGTGCTGTGTTGAAAATAAACATTAATTTTAGACACATTTAGTCTATATAATATATATTATTATGGACGGAGGCAGGAAAGCCAGGTTCAGATTACTGCATAAAGTGGAAATTTTATTTTCCTTGGTCAGGATATGTACAGTCAGTGGAGCTTGTGTTTACAAGGATGAACATTAATACTGAACAATCACGATCCATCAACATATGTCCTTCCATATATTATATCCTGTTTTAATTCTAATGAAATATGTATTTTATCATTAAAAAATATTTTTTTATTTGTAATTCTCTTTTATTTTTATCAATTACTAGAAATTTCAGGTGACCAAAAGGTTGAAAAACATTGAATTAGCCCGTCTCTCTTATTCAGAAAACACACAAATAACACCAGCTGATTTAGTGTAATTAACTACAAATCTGTAATGTCATGACAAACTAATTAAAGGAGAGGAGGCGGAGTGTATCGCATATAAATTTTGATTGATTTCATTTTAACCAGTGTAAAAATTGTAATATCCCTTTTAGTAATTTCTGCTTCATCAATAATAAGGACAGTCCACACTAGTAAAATAATATGCGCTAGCTTAGTCGGACTTGATTAAAATAATGTGAATGAGCAGGAGAGAGTGGAAAAACTGTGCATTAAATAAATTAAAAGAAATGAAAGTGGAATTAAATGCCTAGAAACGCAAACATCTGACCCATTTTGCGGCTATATCTAAAAGAGCCCGGTACACTATTCCTGCTACCTATGAGCTGTAAAAGAACAATCCATTTATGACTATTATATTGGGAATATTGAGATATACTGTATTCTTGAGCACTGCAGAAGGTGAAGTTATTACCATATGCAGTGTGTCTGTATATTGTCATATTAAAAGAAACTTGAGCAATATATGACAGAGAGAGGAGGGCAGATATTCCAAAGAGGTGACACGTAAAAGGGTATAGACCATCGCTGCAGGGCTTGTTTGGAGCCCGTTTATGAGTCATGGGCTATTAATCGTATTGTTTACAGTATTGTAGCAGCTACTGGCTTCTAGCAGCCTGAGGGAAAGACACAGAGACGAGCCAGGCCCCCCTTGCAGGCCGAGGCTGCGGTAAACACACACAGGGAGAACACACTCGGTGGATGTCTGAGAGGAAAAAAATGGTCTCCCGAAACATGTTAATGCTGGTTACGCTGGTATTTTCAATTTACTAGCAATTGTAAAAGTTAACAACTAGGTCTAATTTATGAGGAAATGCGTTTACTCTGCGTATTGGTGTGTGTGAGTGTGAGTAATGAATAAGGTGATATATCCTCAAACACTCTGCTTCCACTCTGTTGGTAGAGTTGATTTTTCTTAGCATTTGGGACTCCAAGCTGAAAGATTCATCAGTCACCTACAGAGTTTCTCCTCTGTGTCCTCCTAAATCTTTCCTCTACCGCTGGGAGACCCACCCACGCTCTTAAAACACCAAAGCGCACACACACACACACAGACACACGCGCGTACACCGGGGACTCTGGCACACTCTTTGTTTGGGATAGTATTCAGGTTCATGTAACACAACACAAATTGGAATGCCAATTTCAGCACGTTTTACAAGAAAAGGCACAGCTCTAATGTTAATGAGAAATTACACATTACACTTGTTTAAACTATAGAGTCCAGAACATTCTGCACAGCTACTCAATCTAAACACGGGAAGAAAGAGCAGACCAGATTGTGAAAGTTACCGTCATCAGGAAATGACATTAACCCATTAAGACCCAGGGTGATATTCGTGGCACTTCACAAATTAATTTTTCTCTATATTTAACCGTCCTTAAGTGGTTTATTGCCATTTATTGTAATATTATCTTCTGTATTGTGTTTTTTTCAGTGAAAAATCAGGTATTTTCCAATATTTAATTCACTAATCATGTAGATGTTCATAAAGGTTTAGGCTACAATTGACAATTATTATTTCACAAAAAAAAAAAGAAGAAAAAAGTGACTTTTTCAGCAAAATCTATCATTAACTGAATATAACCAAGTGTGTCCATCCACTGTCATTGATCTAACTAACGAATGTAACAATTACCGGTACAACAACAAACCGCAGTAAATTTTTGTACAATTTGGTATTACCATTTCAATTCTAATTATCATGAAAACCGTGATCGATTACTGCACTTTGAAAATTACTTAAATACTTGCATTATGGATGTTTTTCCATGTGGTTGTATTGTTCTTTATCCACATTACTTTGATTAATGTTGGTGTATACGCACTTGATTTCTACCATAGTAAATATGATGACATTTTACATTTTAATCTCAAGCATGTCACTTTATTTCTTTTTTTCTAAATAAAACTTGGTTAATTTATTTCAGTTTATGTGTAAGTGCTTTTTGAACATTTTGAGCACATTTCAACAATAACCGTGATCATTTTGGTCACAATAACTGTGTTATGAAATTTTCATATTGTTACATCCCTGATCCAACTCCATGGGTTTTACTGGTGAATCAATGTTGTAGAAGATGACGGTGTTTCCACGGTAACTATAGAGCCTGTGAACATCCAAATGGGTCATATCTGATGACCATGAAAAGATGACAAACTGTATTTTACACCAATTGTTTACATGGATTAGTGGATTAACAGGGATTAAACAGTTTCTATCAGTGCATGGTTCTGGTATATGGTGGATGTTTGGGTCTTTATGGGTTAAAAAAGGTTAAATGTAGAAAAATTTTGACACAAAAGCAACGCTGGGTCTTTATGGGTTAACATCGATCATTAACCGGTGGGGCTTGTGTTGTATCTTTCATTCTGTCTAATCAACTTCTGACCCCGTGCACTTTTTCAAGACAGTCATCGGGGGCACTTTTAAGAAATATGATTCCGTGGTAAGAATTCCTCTAAGCACTCAATCGAAACAACTGCTTCTCTACTAAAAACATACCAGACAAGGTACTTTCACTTCAACCTAGGGAGAGATTTTCGAGGGCTTTAGGACTTGTGGACTGTCTCCCTGATATTGCAGGAGCCCGAGCGTGAAATAAAAGTAAATGGGCAGACTGGAGAAGGCGACATATATCTTCGTTTCTCTGAAGGCAAGGGGACAGAGCGTGGACTGAAGCAAGCAACGCACACAAAACACGACATGGGCCCTGATACAGAAAATAGTCGACTCCAGCACTTTTCGCCTCCAAGTCAATGAGTCTCTCAGCTCACCAGTTTCCTACTTTATATTTGGAATAGTTTGCATGGATTACACACTCACTGCATTTTAATATTTATAATGAAAGCAATTTAGTTTCATTTCCAATAGTATGTGACCCTTCCTGAGCAAGTTACATTTATCTATTTAAGATGTTTAACAGCTTCGTATTAGAAGACAACAGAAAAGCCTGTGGGTATTTTACCACTTGTGACTATAAAACCTGGCTGGTACTGGTGACCAGCTGGCCAATTTTCCCCTGTGTTACATGTGAGGATTTTCATTCCAGTCATTCATTTGTGTATAACTGCAAAGGATTTAACACGTGAATGTTTATCAGATAGACCTACATCTATATAATTGCATTTAATTATAGAATTTCAGGGATCATTGACTCTGGAAAGCCCTGCTCGGGGGACTCAGGCAAACTACATCTGTAACTGGAAAAGGAAGAAAAATACATTACTGTAGACACTGACTTTAACATTAAACATTATACACAGTACTTTTAGTCTTTTTATTCTTCATACTGTTTTTTGTTTCTTTATTTTTGTAAAAAAAAAAAAAATCTTTATAGACATGCTTTTGAAAAAAGCTACAGCAGTTAAAAAGAAAAAAAAGGAATAAATGCCAACAAATAAATGTCTAACCCTTGGCAACATTGCCAAAAAAAAGAACAAAGCTCAATTTATTATGTATTTATTTCAATCAATTTTTTTCTGGCTACATGAACTGAAGACAGAACAGAGACTACTCTCTTTTTAATAAAATTATATGTCATCTGACTGGAGAAACACAGTAGCATTTAATATATTTATTTATTCATTCATTATTTAAATCCGCTTTATCCTCACTACGGTCACGGGGGTCGCTGCAGCCTATCCCAGGTATTTACGGGTGAAGGCGGGGTGCACCCTGGACGAGTCGCCAGTTCATCGCAGGCCCGATACAAACAAACAATCACTCTCACATTCACACCTATGGGCAATTTTAGATTAACCGATTAACCTATCTGTGCACGTCTTTGGAGGTGGGAGGAAGCCAGAGTACACAAACGCAGCCACACAGACAGAGCAGAACATGCAAACTCCACACAGAAAGGTCCATCATTTAATATATTACAGAGAGCAACTACGTTGTGGAAAAAATTATTAGACCACCCTATGTTTACAATTTGTTGTTCATTTTAACTACAACTACTGGTACAACTAATGGTACATTTGTTTAGACAAATATAATGATAACAACAAAATTGGCTCATAAGAGTTTATTTTAAGAGCTGATATCTATTCATTTTCTATGGTTTTCTTGATAATAACCCAAATCACATGTTCTTACATCAATATCTATGGCATTGTATCGGTAAAAACATTGGTTTTAGATATTTCATGTTTTCTTTTCTGTCTGTTTTAGTCACATGATACACACAGGAGTTAGTACTTGATTGTATAACCATTTTTTGATGACTTTTGATAGTCTAACAAATTTTTTTGTGACTATTTGTAAGAAAATCATGAGGAGAGGCAATGCCACTTTATATTCTAAAATGCATGTAAACCTGACAACTTAATAAAATAAAATAAAATAAAATAAAATAAAATAAAATAAAATAAAATAAAATAAAATAAAATAAAATAAACCTTCATTCTGCTACTTCAGTCAGTGTATAGTGAAATGACAAATTTGTCATTGTATAAAAATAAATGTCTGACCCCAGGAATACAACCAAAAGTCAATTAAGTTGGCAGTGATACTGAAAAAAATACCTAAATGTCTTGCAGTGCCATAATACACTTACAGGAGTTAGTACTTGATTGTATAACCAATGGTTCTGATGACTTTTGATAATCTAATACAGGGGTGGGCAATCCTGGTCCTTGAGGGCCGCAGCCCTGCACGTTTTAGATATTTCCCTCTTTCAGCACACCTGGTTCAATTAATGATCAGCTCATCATCCAACTCTGCAGAAGCCTGATAATGACAGAATGACTTCCAGGTATGTGGAAGAGGAAAATATCTAAAAGCCCTCAAGGACCAGGACTGCCCAGCCCTGGTCTAATAGTTTATTTTCACAACTGTAGGTTGGATTATTTATTTATTGGCTATATTATTTCATTGTTTTTATTTTTGGGGGGACAAAAAAGTTCTACAGAGGGGTGAAATTGCACAATTTAAGCACAATTTTCCGAGCAAAACCTCGATTAATTGAATTATTTTGATATACTGCCAAGTGCCTCCGTTAAAGCTGTCCTTTATGTCCAAATCAATCTGTTGATCACTTAATCAGTGCGCCACACACCAAAAATGTGTTTGCTTTAAACAATCTATTCTGTAGTTTGCCAGAGGTGGAGGGCCGGGTCTGGACCGGCTTGTGGCAGGTGGCAGGTGTTCCACCGCCCTCTGACCTCAATCCCATTTGTCCTCACGCCAAGGGAATGAATGCCAGTGAAGGGGAATGACATTTAGATACACGCATACGTACACACGCACGTCCAAAGAGTCAAGCAAGGGAAGCAGCTGTTATGTTTTCTAGAAACCGCTCCAGTCTATGTAACCATGCCCCTGTAATGTCAGCGTCCATCAACTTAAGGCACCCGAGATGATCGAGCTGATCCAGACAGACATCTCTCTGAGCCATCTTTGATATACTCATGGTTGAAAAACGACAATGAAAGAGCCAAAGAGTGAAGAAGCAACCTGCTGGAGCCAGAAATAACTACGGTCAAGGACAAGGCAATCTGCTGGACAAGGCCAGCCGCTGCTCACAACACACAGCGACAGACCAGCATAACAATAAAAGAGAAACAACAAATGAACTTCAAGGGCTATTAGCTACACTAATAAAAAAATGAACATAAAACAGATGCTTTTGGGGCCTCAAAGGAAGTCTAACGTCAATTTGAGTCCAAACCATCTGTTAAGGAGGTATATTAAGTCTATAGGCCAGCTCCGAACTTCAGTCTAAATTGAGATCCCAGAACAAATCTCATCTCATGATTAATGGTGATCAGTAAAGATGGAAATCAAAACGACTGTGTACAGCTTTGCAACACTTTGGATTTTAGTGGAATCTGTGGACAATATGTTCTGTGGCTATTAAATGTCCATCTGAAGACACAACATTAAGGCTAATTTTAGATTTTCAATTGTCTGAAATACTGATCACAAAAATAAGGGAAACAAGACTAAACTGAAAACTGTTTTCCCAGTTTCTTTAGATTCCATATAATTACAATTCTTAGCTTAATATTAATCAGACAAAGTCTCACATCCCATCTTTTCACAAACTTTGCCCAGTCAGTCTCTGTTCATGTAATACAACAACCTCATCTGACCCCAGGCTGTCTGCTAGGTTAAACATCTGCATAGAAATTTGTTTTCAGTCATCAAAAAAATTAATTTAACAACAGATTTGTAGTGACTGATTGTTCCTTTTGCTCCAGGTTCTGGGAATGGATGGTGTGCAAATAGCAAAATAGAAAATCTATTGGTTCTAAATCAGAATAATATTTCCAATGTTCTGACAAGAATAATACTTGATCTCTCTTATCCGTCAAACCATACTTAGCTGTGGTTAATTTGAATATTCAACACCAAAGCAGTACCAGTTTAAATACACGAGATCAGGGGTCTCAAACATACGGCCTGGGGGCCAAATCCAGCTGCCAAAGGGTCTAATTTGGTCCACAAGGTGGATTTGTGAAATACAAATATGCATTGAAGATATAAACAATCAATGATGTATAGACCAATATGATCTAAAATGCATCAGACCAGTAAAATACTATCATAATTAACTATAAATGACAAAACAAATTGTAAAAAAGTAAAATTACATGGAAATGTTGATATTTATAAACTTTCTTTACCCAAAAAAAAATGTGCATAACCTAAAATGTCTTAAGAAAATTAAGTGCATTTTAACTAATATTCTGCCTGTTATTAAATATTTAGTATATTTGTAGGTCCACTGTGATCTGTAAGCTGTAATGAACATGTATATACCATAAACTGAGGCATAATATCATTAAACTTGCACCTATTTTTCTTAAGAGATTTCAGGTTATTCATGTTGTTCACATTTTTAAAGTATAGTTTATAGATGGAAACATTATTAAAAAGCAATTTTACTTTTGTCGCTGTAATTATTTTTCTGGTTCGGCCCACTTCAGATCATACTGAGCTGAATGTGGCCCCTGAACTAAAATAAATTTGAGACCTCTGCACTACATCAAGACTAACCTAAATAACAATTAATTACAATTTAAAAATTATGTCTTAGCCTGTTTATTGCTTAGATATAACATGTATTAATGCTTTCAGGGTGTTAGTATGTAGATATATAATCACTACTTGTATCTGCCTTAGGCATTACTGAGAACATAAACTACACATTTAATGACAACACTGCATATCCAGAGTTCACCTAGACGTGCCTGGGTCTCTAGTGCACACATGTATGTGTTACAGCTGGTAGCAGCAGGACGCTCTCTTACCTGGGATTTCCTCGTAGGGCGGCGTGATGGAGGGCGTTAAAGCCGTTATTATTGGTGATTGTGACGTCAGCACCAGCTTCCAGAAGCACTGACAGCATGTCATCTCTTTTCTTGCTGATGGCATCATGCAGGGGTGTGTCCCCCTCCGAGTCCTACACATGAAACATTGTGGTACTGTTAAACCTGTTTAGTAATGGAATTAAAAGGACCTGAAGTACAGAGGGTAAAAATCCCTTCATCTTTCAAAGGGCTGCTGTATTTACCGGTTGCTGTTTTGCTTTCCTAACATGTCAGAGGTCAGATGATTATGCATTTGAACAGACTAATTAATGATAAAATACCTGGAGGCTGGGGTGGCAGCCAAAGTCCAGCAGGGTTTTGACGACCTGTAGGTGACCCTTGTTGACAGCTATGTGTAATGGGGTCTGCCTCCGTTTGTTTCTCGCGTTCAAGTCTGCGCCGCCCCTCTGCAGCACCTCAATGACAGAGCCTTCATCACCAAAGGCGGCGTGGTGCACTGCCCGGTCTCCATCTTTGTCCTGAATAAAGTGACATACCAGAAGACTGAGTCAGTGTTGTGTCTCAGCATTTTCTCACATGAAATCAGAAGCATTCGTGCGAAGGAAAACACAGACGAGGGACCAGAATTTTCTGTAACTATACAAACCTCTGCCTCGAGGTCCACGTTGTGTTTAAGCAGCAGCTTTAACACATCCACATGACCGTTCTGACTGGCTGCCTGCATGGCAGTATGTCCAGCACACTGCCCATTCACCTGCAAACACACAAAAACGTGTAAAATAAAGAAAGATTATCAATATCAACATAAAGCTTTGTATTTATATCTGCAATCTACCGAATTAGTCCTTCACACTGATGAGAGTGTTTTTAAGCATTCATATGGATGTGTATGCATGGCTGTGTGCGCATGTTTCATCACCAACTGCAGCACTGCAAAAACTCAGAGCATAAATATTAATGTGGAGTCCTTTGGGAGTCTCGAGACGTCTCTTGTCCTGGCAAGCAGATCACTTGGCCTGGCTCAATGTGCTCAGCTTTAAGCAAATAATTCCACTGAAAGGCAGTGGGGCATTTGGCCAGCTTTCACCAATCACACACACACACACACACACACACACACACACACACACACACACACACACACACACACACACACACACACACACTAATTCACTCTCTCCAGCTCTGAGCGAAGGCAGTGTTGCAGACCTGACGTAACAGTCGGTTCTCATAACCTACACAGGGCACAGGCATCTGTCCTCTGGTAAAGGGTTATCCCCTGTTCTGTATGTAGGCCTGTGTCAGGACACTATCTGCAACCATATGGGGTTTGTAGACCCCAACTTGATTCTGAGAGTCAATCAGGTTCTGTGCTGCAGTGCACACCAATGCTCTTTGGTGCCTCCTCTGGGTCTAGGCTTAGTGCTTTTCAGATTGAGAGAGACGCAGGAGTGGGAGGATCTCTGAGTTCTTTCCTACGAGACTGTCAGCCTCCTCAGTACTGAGAGCAGAGCAGGACACAGGTCGTATTTTTATTTACTTTTCATTTTTTTATCAACACTCAAGCGATGACCGTTTTCGTGGAACACTTACATCCACGTCAGGTCTCTTAAGGATGTCCTCCACCTTGGCCAGGTCTCCGTTGGCTGCTGCCTTGACAAGCTCTTCGTTGATGTCTCCAGACTCTTGTGTTTCAAACAGTTTTTTCAGCAACTGGGACAAACGCTCTGGACAAACGGGGAGAAAACATCACAGAGTGAATGTATGTAGCCGTCAAAGAAAACGGGTAACAGCGAGGACAAAGAACCAAAATGTCACTGGTTCTTATATCTGTGGTTTGTGTTCATATATATACTGTACCTCCGGAGGCGTTGCTGACAGCAGAGCCAGAGGGAGCAATCTTGGTGACAGCAGCAGGATTGTACGTCCAAGAGGTTCCACAAACTTCGACCTTTAAATCACTGTCAGAGTAGATTTGCTGCACACGGCCCACCTTGCCTAGGGTCTGTTGATAAATGTTGACAATGTTACTACAATATGGAAGATCGCTGTCTTCGGGCACTGTACTGTGTAATAGAGGATATACATGTCAGACTACCAAGTAATGTGAAGAGGAAAACCCTTATAATAAGCAAAATATGAGGAGACACTAGAGCTGCACACTGTATCGTTTGAGTATTGTCATCGCGATGCACGTGCGCGCAATAGTCACATCGCAGGTCCTTTAATGTAGGAAGCAAAAAAAAAACAAAAACGCTGAAGCAGATCACGCCCTTGAACATGAAGTGAGTCGCAGGCAACAACATTTAAAAAAAAAAAAAAAAAAGCGTAAAGAAACAAGAGAAAATCGCCGAAAATGAAGACTTGGTGCCAAAAAGAAAAGCAACGTCAGTTATCTGTTTTTATTGTAAATGAGAATCAGTTCTCAACTAATTTATCTGATTTACCCATAAAGACCAAGCGCTGCTTTTGTATCAGTTCCCAAATCAAATTTTCTCTATATTTAACCCTTTTTAACCCATAAAGTCCCAAACATCCACCATCTACCAAAAGTATCAACTGATATAAACTGTTTAATCCCTGTTGTTCCACTAATACATGTAAATAACTGGTGTAAAATACAGTTATTTATCTTTTCATGGTCATCAGATTGGACCTTCAGAGGCTCCATAGTTACCATAGAAACACTGTCATCTTCTACAACATTGATTCACCAGTAAAACCCATGGAGTTGGATTAATGACAGTGGATGGACACACTGGGTTTATGATCAGTTAATGAGAGATTTTGCTGAAAAAGACACTTTTTCTTCTGTTTTCTCTGTTTTTGATAAAATAAATTCTCAACTTTACTGTACACTTTTATGCACATGTACATGATTAAAATTACTTGTTGGAAAATACCTGATTTTCACTGAAAAAACACAAAACACAGAAGATAATATTACAATAAATGACATTAAACCACTTAAGGATGATTAAATATAGAGAAAAATTTATTTAGGAAGTATCACAAATGCCACACTGGGTCCTTATGGGTTAAATAAAGGTTAAATAGAATTTAAAAATCTGGAATTATTTCAGCTACAATAAAGATGATACTGAAACATGTGTTCTGTGTCGACAGTGTCTTACACCTGTTACCAACTAATTTGTTCGACCATTTACGTCAGCACTACGCAGCTATTATATCCTCCTGGGTGTTTTTTTTTTTATATCGCAATATATATATATCACAGGATTAAAAAAAATCGCAATGTCAGTTTTTTCCCCAATATCGTGCAGTCCTAGGGGACACTGAGGAGAAAATACCATCTTAACAAAGCCATTGTCCTACAAAGAGCAGAAACAAAGCGTACTGCAGAAATAAAACTTAGGGGGGAAAAAAACTATTTCAGATTTCAGAGGGCATTCACTTGCACAATGAAGAACATGAAGACCCTAATTGCTAGACTATTCATCTTCTATGGAGACAATGCAGGGAGGACAAAGAAAAGTGCTTTCCAATTTTGAATCACATCATCTCGATCCTGACTGTTTGAGAAAGAGGCACTTTGAAGCCGTCGGGCCGGGTCTGGGGCTGTCCTGGAGGATGCCATCAATAACGGGGACTGCTGCAGTAGAAGCAGCAGCGGGCGGCCAACAGCCGTGGTTAGTGATCAAAGCTACAACCCATCTCAGGGTTTTAAGGCTCATTAGCTGCTGAGGGGGGCCAGTTTGGCAGGGACAAGTGGCATATTGGAGTAGACTGGCGTTACATAACCTGAGGCGTGCTGGGCAGCAATGAATAAACTTCATAATAGGGGAAGAATATAGTCTTATCGAGTCGGGGAAAAAAAAAAATCTGCAGCAAAACAGCCATAAACTGATTTGAGGAGTCATGTTGCTGCATCTCAATAATACTGCAATGTTTCTGTACAAACGGCAGACGGGTACTGCAAAACGTGAAGGAAACAACTGAAAAGTGCACAAAGAGTTAAGAAAGGTTCCTGTAATGTGTTGGTAGATAATAACCATAATGAGACAAGAGTGGATAAGATTTAAGAAGAGACATCTCATTAGATTGGGGGTCTCAAACATGCGGCCTGGGGGGCAAAACCGGCCCACCAAAGGGTCCAATCCAAGCCATAGGAGGAATTAGTGAAATATAAAAATTACACTAAAAATATTAACAATCAAGAATATTAAATACATTTTTGGTCAATTTGACCTAAAGTGGGTCAGAAACAAATTTTCTCTGTTTAAGTGTAAAAAAAAAAAAAAAGTGAAATTACAAATATGTTTACATTTACAGACTAGTCTTTAAAAAAAAAAAGAAGAAGAAGTAAATTAGGTGTAATTTTGACAATATTCTGCCTATTATTAAATGTTTTGTATATTTGTTGATCCACTGTGATTTCTAAGTTGTAATGAACATGTGAAAATGAGAAAAAATAATGGTATACATAGTTAAATTTGCACTTTTTATCTTAATAAATTGCATTTTGTTCATTTTTTCCACATTTTTCTGAAGGGTAGTTTGTAGTGGGTCAACATTTTGAGATATATATATATATTTTTATTTTTTTTTTTATTTTTTTTTTTTACTTTTTTTTACTTAAAACATGGAAGTTAGAAATAAAAATGTTGGAAATGACATTGTTAATATATTACTATGTTATTATTTTACTGGTTCGGCCCACTTCAGGTCATGTTTAACTGAACTAACATGAGTTTGACACCCCTGCATTAAATGAATGGAGTAGAATATGTTCAGCGACAAATACGTGAACCATCAACACCCGTTCAAGATTTGTACAATCTCCCATTGTCTCCCCAGTACAATTACATGAATTTGATCCTAATATACCAGACATATGCTACAAATGTAACAAACATCAGGGTTCATTATATCATTGTTTGTGGAAATGTGATGAGATTCAAAAGTTCTGGAACTGTGTTAAAATATGTTTCCCAGATTACATCTTGATACCCTTGTCTCCTAAATTATGCATATTAGGCATTTACCTTGACAAATGATCTTTGTTTGAGAAAGAAAGAAAGAAAAATACTTGACTTATGTTTTGTTTTTTTGTTTTTTTTCCAATGATGTTTTTATGGAAGTTTGAAAGATAATCTACTGTGAACTGTTCATTTTTGAACATGTCTAGTGTAGAGTTGTTTTAAATTCATCAGGTAGTACACAGTCTTTCTGTTAGTTAAACATGCACTATACTGTTGAAATAGTAAACCAAACGCCCACTAAGAAAACGTTTCAGCAAAGTGAAAAGCTTAACTGTGAAAGAAATGTAGGACAATGCAGAGTGTCATTGCAAAAAAAACAGGCTAATTGTCAGTCTCTACCCGACTTACGTTTAATACAAGCCTAGCAGTGTTATGCTTTATGTTGGAAAACTGTTAGTTGCCCCTCTCTTGACTTCTGGTTAAGCAATTTAACCTCGTTTGGCTCTTGAGAAACTGACATACACAGTTAGACAGAGACGGTCAGAATTCTATATCATTTCAAAGATGTTTCTAGAATTAATTAAGAATGGCGACATTGAGGGGGTAGTGAATAACTAACTAACTGGGACTTTTCATTTACTGTGGGAGAGTACCTACATGTACTGCTTTATTTCAACTCTGTACCTAAGTTTACTTATTATGTACGTAATTTAATTTGTTGTTTCTATTCAACACTGTCAGCACAATAACTGTACCGTATTTTTGAGGTTTATTTTATTTATTTTCACTTAATGTATTTCTGAATTTATTTAGGCTTTTTTACATGTATATATTTTAGTTTTATTATCTATTTTTTCTCTTCCACGTTCAAGATGTCCACAATGTTTGATGGTTTTGTGTAAATGGAAAACAATAAATATTCATTCATTCATTCATTCATTTTCTGAACCCGTTTAATCCTCACTAGGGTCACAGGGGTCGCATGGAGCCTATCCCAGCTCCTTAAGGGTGAAGGTGGGGTACAGATGATAAATATATGCAAAATTATCATTCATGAGGTACTTTCTAAGTGTCCTAACCTTGGAAATTTCACCTTATGAAAATGATAATGAAAGAATTTTCCATTGTTT
>JAPTGZ010000010.1:23109449-23121217 GCA_029814645.1 Fowleria isostigma | reverse complement strand
ATGAAAAAAATATTATGAACCTTAATATGACACTACATAAGCATTATGTGGCAAAAAAAGATGTCAGTGAACATCTCCTGGAATCAAAACCAAAGGTGGTGATGTTAAATGTTGCATGTGCGACTTTTTTTTTGGTCGGGCAGTGTATCTTCAGAATACTGCTAAATGTATAAGTGTAAACTTTGGTGTTTATAGGTGATACATAGGCTGAGATGTTTCTACTGAGGACTCATTTGGAGAAAACAACATTTAAAGACTTATGTAGGAAAATTTAATGTATATCTATAGGAAACTCCAAAACAGAATAAATGCTCAGACCCTTAGTAATAATAACGTAGAATATTTCAAACTCATGAAAAGTAATAATTTAATAACATGGCAGGCATATAAGGTCTACAACTACAGGAACATGTGCTGTTAGACTGCTAAATTCAGGAGAAACAAGAAAATAAACTGTCATAAAATAAACACCTTAATGGATATTTTCAACATTTTCTTTTCAAGCAGCTTGAAAGAACACACATTGAAGGAGTAAACTAGCTTAAAATCTCCAAATTGACCACTACAGGAAAAATTGATGTTTTTGCCCTGTCTCGCCCAAACTCTTTCCTCCATAAAGACGACATTTGACGACACCCCCCCCCCAAGTTTTGACACCTTTGTTATTTTACTTAAGGTGTGATTTGATAAATAGGTTCTGTTTTTTCAAATGTAACAGATGCTGTGATAGGTGGAAGTGACCACAGCCCATACTTGGACAACCAATAGGATTAAATAATACATTTTATTGATTTTTTTCATTTATTTATTTTTTAAAATTTCTTTCTTTATTTTTTTATTATTAATTTATTTGTTACTTATTTATTTAAGTTGTTTCTAGTAGGCGTCCAAAAGGGAAAGAGTTAAAGTTAAAGAAAAAAAAAAACATGAGGTAGAAATAAACTATAGACAAAGGCGAGATTTGACATGTCAATTTTTATTACATTCATAAATTTGAACAACAATAGCATGGCCCTAATATCATATGTTCACAGCTGCAAACACAATGGTAAACATGAGGTAGATCACCAAGACACCAAGGCTTCCAGTGGCTGCACATGGTCATCAGAACGGTTGACATTTAGTGAAGATTGTGAGAGCAAGTTGCATATTAAGTGTTAAATTATCAAGACACGGTCTACGGACAAAATGGAGTTTGATTTCCACGCTTTCGATTACATTTGTTTGGAGGAACCGGGAACTTAATTTAAACACTTTTGCTTGGTGAGAAATACATTTTTTTTTTTTTTCTGCTGGCGACTTGTATAGTGCAAGTTCACATTCCCCCGCCCCGTGGACATTCAGTAGGTTTTATGATCATTCATCTGGGTCTTGTGCAAAACCTTCACGGACGGTTTTGAAGAGGACACGTGCATGCAATAATCAAATATTATTATTACACTTCAATATGATTATCAGTCCAAAATATTTGTCAAATAAATAAGTAATCCCTCATGGACCTGATTTTCATTTTCAATAAAAATCCCAACGTTAGAACAGAAAAGGGGATACAGACATTAACGGTGAGGACTCATCTAGGTAGATTCTTCCTGTCTTCGCGAAAAAACATAAAAATGCACAAAGACAAAATGACCAAAATATACTGGCAAAAGTTACACAAGGTTAAAAAAAAAAAAAACAAATATTAGTGGCCCTCAGTTGGTAAGGGGATGATACAATATATTAATAATGTAAACACAACTTAAACACAACAGCAGTCCACAGTCAAAATTGTCCTTTTCTTCACCTTTTTTTTGCCTCACAGACATGGTTTCTTCATTCATTAGTTCAAAAAATGAGGGAATTGAACAATGATGTCTGTAGGCTATATTACCTAAGGCATCTTCTTTGGACAACCCTGTGCAGAAATACATAGAACGTTTTCCTTTCAAGTATATGAAGTGGTATAGTGAGCTGTTTTTCTCAGTTTCTTTGGACAAAAGGTGATATTTGGGTGAGATCCCAGGCACAGTCAGCGTTGTATTTGGCAGTGATTAGGCTTCTTGACACTAACGGTAAACTTGTATTTTTTTTTTTCTTATGTTGCTCTATCTTACAGATCTACATAGAATAGATGAAATGTAAAAATAAAACTATGTGGTGAGTTATGTGTTGTATATTCAGGGCACAAAAGACACATTAACATCCTACAATCACTAAAGAAAAGTACTGTATTAGGACCTTTTCCACCAAAATACCAGGAAATGTTATTACCAGGAACTTATTTACCTGGTTAAAAGAATTCCTGGTAATCTGTGTGCTTTGCGTTTCCATCACACCCCAAAGTTCAGGGTAGTAGTGCTGCAATGAATTGATTCAATCGATCCGAATCAATTCTTAAAAGAGTTGACGATGATTTTGTCGGTTGATTCTTTGGGTCTCGAGCACGTTAGTATTGGTTCATGCGTACGCTGTGTAGTGTAACAGAGGAAAACACAGAGCAGCATGGCTGAGGCTTCGGATATGTCCTGTTGAGGCACCTGTTTGGTCAAAAGGTAGAGCACCGTTTATTACCTAAGGCATCTTCTTGGTAACTTGAATATTGAGGAAAAAAAAATGTCCAAAATCCCACGATGCAGTACTTTTTGAGCAAACGAGCTGGTGTGTCCACCGGGAACATAATGTAAACCTAGCTTAAGATAGCCTACCGTGGTTAGGTGATTACTTTATCCCACTAGCTAGTTAGACATTATTATTGTAACTATAGCATCTCTGTTTATGACACCTGTTTGGCCATAACGTCGTGTGTTGTTTAAGTAACATAACTTGAATATGGAGAAAAGAAATGCCCAAAATCCTATGGTGCAGTACCATTTGGGCTGCTGTGCCCACCAGGAACATAATGAAAACCTAGCTTAAGATAGCCTACCATGGTTACGTGATTGCTTTAGCCCACTAGCTACACTATTGTCATAATTATAACATCTCTGTTTATTACACCTGTTTGGCCGAAATGTAGTGTGCCGTTTATGTAACATAAGTTGAATATAGGGGAAAAAATACCCAAAATTCCACGGTGCAATACCTTTCGGGCAAACAGGGCTGCTGTGTCCATCAGGAACATAATGTAAACCTAGCTTAAGATAGCCTACATGGTTACATGATTACTTTAGCCTACTAGCTAGTTAGACACTATTGTCATAATTATAACATCTCTGTTTACGACACCTGTTTGACCAAACACAATGTGCTGTTTATGTAACATAACTTGAATATAAAGAAAAAAAATGCCCAAAAATCCCACAGCATTGTACGTTTTGAGCAAACGGGCTGCTGTGTCCATGGGAAACATAATGTAAACCTAGCTTAAGATAGTCTACCTTGGTTATGCGATTGTAGCCCGCTAGCTAGCCAGACACTACTGTTGTAACTATAACATCTCTATCTATCAGGCCACCAGACTAACGTTACCTATCGTTGACTGAGCTAATACATACAATGCTAGTTTGGCTAGAACTGGAGCTGATTGAAGACTATATTTGGCTAGTTTTTCCAACAGTGAGAAAGAAAAAAAGTTGCAACGTGCGGGGAGCGCCGAGAAGACAATTGAACTTGACTGTCTAGAGGAAGTAAAAGTCGTAACAATGTTTCCATAGATGAACCTGCGGAAGGATCATTAACGTGTTTATGACCACTCTGTTACTTGACTTGTCGGCAAATTGAGACTTTTCTGTTTATCCGATGACTCGATTAGTTATTAAAATAATCTACATGTTAATCAGTTATTAAAGCCATCATTAGTTGCAGCCCTACAGGATAGTTTATTCAAGTCAGACTGATGGCGCATAGGGAAGTGGAAATGAAATAAACTGCTGCAAGGTGGCTTAATGGTGGGTGAACGGAATGCAGAACACTGCAAGTGTAGTCCACCAGTCAGCATTCTCCAGCACATAGCCCCGCCCCTTAAAAATTTCAGGTAATCTGAAAAGTACTACTTCCCTACCAGGAAAGTTTGGGTTTGAGAAAAAGATTTTTACT
Organism: Fowleria isostigma; assembly: GCA_029814645.1. Classification (NCBI taxonomy): domain Eukaryota; kingdom Metazoa; phylum Chordata; class Actinopteri; order Kurtiformes; family Apogonidae; genus Fowleria; species Fowleria isostigma. The sequence continues at coordinate 23,117,200 of JAPTGZ010000010.1, read as the reverse complement.
CAGGTATTTAGATGGAAATGCACAGATTTTTCAACGTCGATACTCAATGTTCCTGAAGTGGAAAAGGGCCTATTGTTGATTATTTGTTGTTTTTTTAATGAATTAATGTGAAAATGATGTAATATCTATACCACATAAATATCTTCGAGGCACATGAGTGTAACCGTTTTAATCCTGTGATAATACTGCATGATAATAATAGAATGTGATAGTCTTCTGATGTGTGATCAGTACCAAACACCTGCTTATATTGTGAGAGTTTAAGGAGCGAAGAAGAGGAAAAAAAGAGGGGAAAACAGATGAGAAGGGAAAAGGCAAGGTGCAGCAGAGGATGTCTTTGGTGCCAATATAACTTAATGCCAAAAAACTACACTGTGAACAGGGAGAAAACAGCTTTACCCTTTTAAAGAACCTCCCTTTTACTATAAACCCTGAGATATAAAGGTATGGCCCGGACAGGACATACGCAGAGTCCCTGTACACAATACAATCTTCAAATAGTCACATTATCAATCGGGGAGCGTGTATTTATGCAAAATACAAGAACAAAACAAATAAAGTTCAATTTCAGCTGTGTTTTTTTTTTTTCTTCCTTTTTTTTTCATCACAGCAAAGTCTGTATCAGTAGAAGTCGAGTGGAGATGAGCCCAGCTTCAAGCACGAGGCAACATACGCTGACCAGGCATAGTGCAGAGTTAAGGAAAGCTGTGTTAGGTCCGCTCACGAGGGGGTGGGGGGCACTCTGGGTTTTCCACTCCAGTGTATCCACTCTGACCTTCCATGAGAATGGCAACAAGTGTGATCGCTGGCTGTTTTTTTTGTGTTTCTTTGTTTTTTTGGGGGGTAATTGAATCTAATTTCTGGTTCTGGGTCAATTGTGGCGGCCTGTCAGAAAGTAGAGGGGTCGGTCTTCGAGGCAGTTGGCCGTCTGAAACTCATCCCACAGGCGGAACTGCCACTCGTCTTCCAGCTCCAGTCTGACAATGGTCTGACGCAGGGAGCTTCTGTCCTGGCAGATCACGCAGAGGGTGGCACCTGAGGCGACGATGGAAGACAGAAATGCACTGTTTATAGAGAATAATACAATAAGCTACATGTATATTAAATATAATATTTAAAATGTATTGTGTCGGATGCTACATTCAGACAACAGGTCCTAAAGGAGTGACATTTTGCTTTTTTAAATAGAATTATGCATTTTAAAACATTTCCCTGTGGTCTACTTAAACTGTAAATGCTATGGTTGGGTCTGTATTCTTCATTAATTTAAATCCACAGGTCCATCTTTAACCCTATTTCTGAGTAAAGACACCAGACACGTCATTGAGCGCTAGCCCGTTAAATGCAAATGAACCACTTCACACACGCCTCACCCCCTCCAGGTTATTGACTGTGCTGCTCTGTCCCGTTCAGACACTTGTGTTCTTTAATACAACCAACTACTGAACATTTTAGGTCATGGGCTCAAAATTTGGACATATGTTCAGTATGGACAACAACCACTGCTGCTGACAAACAATTATGGCGTACTCGGAGAAATGTTTGTCAGAAGTTTTGACCCTATATGTGTAAATGTAGTGACATAACTAGTTATAGACCTAACAAATTAAGAAGGAATTGAAACAGATTGTAGAAATCCATTCAATTTTTTGTAAAAATGAATATAAAGAGAACTTTTAAAAAACCAGTTTCATAAACGCAACTGATTCCACTCTGAGTTCTATAAACAAAACTGGTTATGAGATCCATAAATAGAACTGCTTTCAAAAACAATTCCATTTATGAATCCCAGAGCCACAGTTAGGCCGGTGCCGGTGTAGTCTCGTGCCTGGTGCTCAACCGGTGTGCTAGTGCAGTCCGGCTCCCCGGACAGCCCCGGCAAATCTGGAGCTTGGCTTGGTTCTGAGTTCTGTACGTAAAACTGGTTACAAGATCCTTAAACGGAACTGGTTTCATGAACAGAACCAACTTCAGTCTGCCGATGATATTTCGTGCCCTCCTGAGACAGTGAACGCTGTAGAGTTCATCCAGGGAAAGAAGGGGCAGTCCATGGTCTTCTGGGTCATGGTGATGACCCGTTGACCGTACGGCTCCAAAACCACACGCAGATACAGTAGGTCAGGATGCTTTCTATCAGTAAAAAGGACACAAGCAGTTTCTGGGAGAGATGGTTGTCCTTGAGAATCCTCAGAAAATAAAGCCTCTGCTGTGCCTTTTCAATGATGGCTCTGGTGTTGGTGCTCCAGGTCAGGTCATCCTCAGTGTGCACGCCCAAGAACCGCTGACTGGAGACCCTCTCCACACAATCCCACCAATACACAGGGGCTGGATGTCTGTTTATCTCCTAAAATCTGAGATGGTCTCCTTCATCTTAGTGGTGTTCAGAATCAAGTTGTTGTCCGTGCACCACACTAGCTGGGTTTCCATTACAGTTTTGCGCAAATTAAAAGCAATATTTCTACAATTTCGACACTTGTAGGTGTTTCCATTGAAGAGTGTTGGATCTGATGCGCGAGTTTCATGAGGTCTCGTCTACCCGTCTCATGATATGTCATAGTTCTCACAGAGAAGGGAGAGGGAGGGAGGTGCATCTGTGTACAACACACAGCACTCTGCTGCACAGCACACACGGAGTAATCGCATGTTGTTCTGTGATGGGCCCACAGAAGTTGTACCAATGTAAGTCAGTGACAAACATAAGTCATGTGTGCATGGACCAGATGAGTGATTCTGAAGAGAATCATAGGCGGGCGTGAGACGCGGATGGATGTGCATCTGACATGGAATGTCCAGGGCTCACCCGGTTATGACCTGGAGCTCTGCTGTGCGCTGGACGCAGAGTTTGACTATGCACTTCTATGATGCCATCACAGATTTAAGGTCCATGGTCATTAAATGGAATTTTGTGAAAGACCGCACACTTTGGAGGAAGAGCCACGGTAGCCCGGAGGGCAGAGGAGGGTGCGCGTCTTGGAGACACAAGAGAGATAAAATCAATTTGATGATTACCCTGTTTTAAAAATCTTCCTAATTAAAAAATCGGATTTCAATTAAAAATCAATTAATTGTCCAGCCCTACCCGTGACTTGTGAAGATGTGCAAAATGTGTTTCCATGATACTTTTGTGCAATACTTCTATATCAAAATGTCTTAAAAACTGGCTCATCTGAGCGTAAAAACTTTTTTGAGATCTTTGACAGTTTTTGTGACATTTCTGTTTCCATTATTAGTTTTCTTTTGCACAATTTACATTTTGCACATTACTGAGGGAAATGGAAACCCAGCTACTGACAGCTGGTCCACCTCCTCCCAGTATGCAGACTTGTCCCTTCATAAGATGATGCAATCTATCAGCTCTGAGTATAAACTGAAGGCGACCCTGAAGTGACCCACATGCACAAAAGACGTCCTGACGTAATAAGTGACCACGCAGACACATACTGTGTTTAATGAAGTGAATATGGAGGCATCTTGTTGTCTTTTTTGCCGCTCTTCATTCTGGGATGCAGAATTGTGATGTTTGTCACATTTCAATGATGTAAAGTTCGGATACATTCGACCTGACCATTGAGACTGAAGTTGCATTGGGAAACATTAGATACATATCAGATTTAGGACCACATGTGAAAGTGGCCTTGAACAGATTTGTTCTGTTCAAACTGACTTTACACAGATCGGACACAGGCTACATTTACCTGCAGTCTGAACATAGCCTAAGAGGAAGACGCAGCAGCAAACTCAAAGAAATCACTGACAACCCAATAGATCTACCTCAACTACCGTTCAGAACAGAAAAAAAACAGAGACATGCATGAATAATATGTCTGATGAGTCACCTTTGAGAAAGTTGAATTTCTTGAGGAGTCCAGAGACGATGAAGGAGTCGCTGAGGTAAAGCAACAGGCCGCTGAACTCCAGACCCTGGTGGTTCAGGTTGGTGGAGTGTGGACGAGAGTTGATGTAGCACACAGAAATCTATGGAAAAATAAAAGAAGATCAACCACTCAGCAGTAATGAAGGGTACGCCGATGACTTGTTGCAGTAAATTAAATGACCATTACAAAGCCGTAGTGGTCCCTGTGGTGAGTCATTAGAGGTTTTCCACTCACACATTTATTGGTTGATTTACGCGCAAGAATGTGCTGATTTATTTCCACAAGAAAATTAAAAACTAACACGAGAAATATGTTTAGGTATGCACGTACTCAGGATGTGCAAAGGTGTGCAACAGGAGTCAGTGATCGTCTCGTTTGCACAGTCCAAATATGCATGGTTAGCAGTTGATGTTTGCACATGTGCGTGGATGCAGGTCAGAATGTTCTAAGTGAAACAGATGGTGGGTAACATCAAACATCTGCAGAGTACTCCTCTGTGGGTTGAGAACATTCTAGAAACTTTAAACTACTGAAGACATTTGAAATAAACCCTAACTACAGGTGTTTCTTATTTTAAAACTGAACACATCTAAGATTTTTGTTAAACAGTGGGACACAAGTAGATAAAAATCAGCATGTTAAGGCCTTAACAACAGCAACAACAGCTCACAGATGCTCATGTTACTTGGATCATTGTCCACTGTACTTCGTTTGTTTATGTATTCGTTTTGAGCAAAAAAGAACCAAAACATTTCATTTAATGAATACAAGGAATCAATAGCAGAGCAAATACATAAAACATTTTGAGAATTTAAGGAAAAATAAAAAAAAAAAAATTATCAAGACAATACTTTTGTCATGAACACTAACAATAACAAAACAAATTCAATAAGTACTGCCTGAAAAGGAGCGGGAAGAAGAAAACTTAATAAATCCCCCATCACATTTATACAACTTAAAACAATACTTTCGCTTCCTTAATAATAAGGTTACATCTATTCAGAGTTATATGATGTAAACAGATTAGGAAAAATGATGTATAATACACATAGTAACTATAAAAATGATAATCTACATAACTAATGATACAGTTTATTTAATAATAATCACATACCAGCAATGGTAAGAAAGAGTCAAGGATGTAATGACCCACCAACTAACACTAAGCCCCACCCCCCTCGTACTGCGATCAGACCATACGTTTGTAGAGTACTTTAAAACTGTGGCTACTTTGGTATTGCTTGTGACGTAAATCCAGACTGTTCCACAGTTTAACTCCATATACAGATACACAAAAACTCTTCGTGGTTGTTCAAATCTTTGGAAGTATAAAATGTCCAAAGCCTCTCATGTCATAAATACTCTCTCTAAGTGTACAAACCCTTTGTATATTATTTGGTAGTGATTTGTTGAATGCTTTAAATATGATTAATAAGGTATAATACTTCACAAGGTCATGAATCTTAATTAAGTTTGATTGAATAAACAGATTATTAGTATGTGCTAGAAATTCAGCCTTGTGTATGATTCTTACTGCTCATTTTTGTAGAATAAATAATGGATGTATGGAACACTGATAATTATTTCCCCAGACTTCAACACAATAGGTAAGATATGGAAGTACTAAGGAACAGTATACAGTTCTGAGAGCATCATGATCCAGGAATGGCTTTCCTTTATTCATGATTGAGAGGTTTTTGGAAATTTCAGTTCCTATATTTAGTTCCTATATGTCTGATATGAGCATTCCACGACAACTTCAACCCATAAAGACACAGAACTACTTTTGTGTCAGCTCCCTAATGAAATTTTCTCTGTATTCAAAATTTTTAACCAATAAAGACCCAAACTTCCACCATCTACCAAAATCTTATACTATTAGAAACTGCTTAATCACTGTTGATTCACTAATACATGTAAATAGTTGGTGTAAAATATTATTCATCTCCACCTTGAACCGGTAGAGGAGTTTGAGAGCCCTAATGACCCTAGATGTTGTTGGGGCATTTGCCCCTGGTAGGGTCTTTCATGACAGATTGGTCCTAGGCGAAGGGTCAGATGAAAAACAATTCAGAAAACCTGGATACAGAGTACTAATGAGAGCTTGTGTACCCAGCCCGGAGGGCTACCGGGGTCCCACCATGGAGCCGGGTCTGGGATAGGGGCCCGTGAGCGAGCGTCTGGTGGCCAGGCCTTCACCCATGGGGCCTGGCCAGACCCGGCCTAAACCGGAGATATGGAGCGTCACCTCTCTGGTGGGGAAGGAGTGGGAGCTTGTGGAGGAGGTTGAGTGTTACCAGCTAGCGTTACCTCACTTCAACACATAGCATCGGCTTTGGAACCCAAGTCCTGGAGAGGGGTTGGACTTTCTGCTACACCGGAGTTGCCCTGGGTGAGAGGTGGATGGCAGGAGTGGGCTTGTTAATAGCCCCCAGGCTCTCTGCCTGCACGTTGGAGTTTACCCCGGTGGACAAAAGGGTTGCTTCTCTGCGCCTTCAGGTCAGGGAATGAGTCTTGACAGTTTTTGGCGTGTACACACCAAACAGCAGTTCAGAGTAACCACCCTTTTTGGAGTCCTTGGGATGGGTGCTGGAAAGCGCCCCGAAAAGGGACTCCATTGTCCTACTGCGGGACTTCAACGCACACGTGGGCAATGATAGTGTTACATGGAGGGTGCGTGGTGGGGAGGAACGGCCTGCCCGATCTGAACCCGAGCGGTGTTCAGTTATTGCACTTCTGTGCTAGTCGCAGTTTTTTCATAACTAACACCATGTTCAAACATAAGGATGCCTATCGGTGCACTTGGCACCAGGACATCCTAGGTTGCCGGTCGATGATTGACTTTGTAGTCATATCATCAGACTTGCAGCTGAATGTTCTGGACACTTGGGTAAAGAGAGGCGTGGGGCTGTCAGCTGACCGCTACCTGGTTGTGAGTTGGATCAGGTGGCTGGGGAAGACGCCACGCAGACCTGGTAGGCCCAAATGAGTAGTGCGGGTCTACTGGAAACGCCTGGCAGAAGAACCTGTCAGACTGATCTTCAACTCACAGCTCTGGCAGAGTTTCAACCACGTCCCGAGGGCGGAGGCGGACATTAAGTCCAAATGGGCTTTGTTCCGCTCTGCCATTGTTGAGGTGGCTGCTGCAAGCTGCGGTTGTAAGGTAGCTGGGGCCGGTCGTGGTGGTAATCCCCGAACCTGCTGGTGGACACCAGAGATGAGGGGAGCCGTCAGGCTGAAGGAGGAAGCCTACAGGGCATGGCTGTCCTGTGGGTCTCTGGAAGCAGCTGACCGGTACCAGCGGGCCAAGCGGTGCATGGCTGTGGCAGTCACCAAGGCAAAAACTCGGGCCTGGGAGGAGTTTGGTGAGGCCATGGAGGAAGACTATCGATGGGCTCCAAAAAGATTCTGGCAAACTGTCCAGTGCCTCGGGGAGGGGGGAGGTGGCAACTTGCTCACACTGTGTATAGTGGGGGTGGGGAGCTGTTGACCTCAACTGTGGATATAGTCTGGCGGTGGAAGGAATACTTTGAGGAGCTCCTCAAACCCACCAACAAGTTTTCCAGGGAGGAAATGGAACCCAGAGACAAGCGGGCAGAGGACCCAATCTCCAGGGCAGAAGTCGCTGAGGTAGTGAAGGTACTCTGTGGTGGCAGAGCCCCGGGGGTTGATGAGATCCACCCTGGGTATCTCAAGGCTCTGGGTGTTGTAGGGCTGTCTTGGCTGACACCTCTACATCTGGGGCAGTGCCTCTGGAGTGGCAGACCGGGGTGATGGTCCCCATCTTTTAAAAGGGAGCCCAGAGGGTGTGTTCCAACTATAGGGGGATCACACTCCTCAGCCTCCCTGGGAAGGTCTACGCCAGGGTACTGGAGA
>JAPTGZ010000010.1:23015213-23028267 GCA_029814645.1 Fowleria isostigma | reverse complement strand
TGGGGTGGGGGTGGGGGGTGGCTCTGACCTCCACTGCTGAGTAGAAGCAACAAGTTACTTAAGAGGATTCCTAGCCTTGTCTGAGCTGCTGATTCACCATGTGTCATCATTGTTTTGCTCAGAGATGCAAAAAGAAATCTGTCATCATTTAACACAAGATCATTCATGATACAGGAATGACGGGATTCTTGCGATGCAGATGATGGATCACAGAGTACGATTGATTAAGATGCAGTTGTTTGTATTATTTTGCAGGCAGCACTGCAGTCACATTAATATCCTGGCCTTTTAAAGGATACAAATGTAGGCTAAATGACTTGTGACATTGTCAGGAGATGCTTTGTTTCAACATCTGGCTCACACCAGCTAGAGGGAATAAATAGCAGCATGTTGTGTTCAAGTGTTTGTGTGCCTTTCTTGTTTCAGCCACTTTGGATTATGGAAGATTAGATTAAATCCCGCCAGTGGCACTTATGTTCCTGCCGTGCCGGAGACAATCTAGCCTGTGCATTTCCATCTTTTGGAATCCTACTGGTATTGTTGTGACTTTTACAGCATTATCAACAGTAACATACTCACTGGTACAGAGCTTAATGTAGCAGTAGTCACGCAGTTGACGTCCCTGTATTATTACCATTAGGCACCCAGTGTGTTCCCTCACTTGAGATTTATTTCAAAGAAAAATATTGTGATCATAGTGTGAAATGGTGCTCTAATACATAGTCGATTACTACTGCCTGTGACTGTAATTTAATATTTCTCTAAGTGCTAAATGCAAGTGTTGAAGGCTATAATGCTTCAGAACTATGAAACGCTTTTCACTTCATGTTCATACATGCTTAGTGGCTTCAAGGCTCGATTTTCCTTCATCATACTTAAATGCAGTTGTGTTTAGCAGCTGATTGTTGCTTCTGGATATCGCAGCCTTTTTCTGCACGTGTATACCCAGAAGAGCTTCTTATGACATCTAACCTTTTTGCTTTTTGACACGTTTGCTTTGCACAGTATAATACTTTAAATCATGCTACTGTTCAAAAGCAGAATTTTCAGTATCAGTATTCATCAAATGAACTTTTAGACACAGCATGCAAGATATGCATTTTAAAAATCACGCACTTACAGACTGCAGTTTTATTCTCTTTCAGATACTTAATATTTCCTGTTGTCCATTTGTAATAAGCACACACTGCTACTGCAGAGATCCTATGTATTTCACAGACCTACAGCCTAACAATACATCATTTGTCCTCTATGGTGGTTGTGGTTATATGGTCACTATTTTCAGTCTGACTGAAATGGTTGTGATGAGAGATTCATACTTAAGTGGAGGCTGATCTGATAAAATGTGTGTTGTGTTTACATGCTCAAAGCTTTTAGTCAGAAGCGTGAATGACGTGCAAAGGAATTTTGTTGGAGTCTGTCAGAAATAGAACAAAAACAAGCAGTTGTCTTCCAGCTTTTCATTATTAAGGTGAACAAAAAAAAAATCATTTTTTTTGTTAATGACAAGTCTTTTCAACCATCAAGACATTGAACAAGTCTCTAAAAAGCAACTATCAGGTGTAGACCAGTTTTGTTTTTCTGCCATCATGTTTTTGTCCTCAACAGAAACTCGTCTAATGTTACCACCATGACAGTCAAACATGAACACCAAGGGAGAATCAATCAGATTTATTGCTTACATGGTCAATATTTTGTTGTTCAAACATCTTTTATTCGGATTGAAAATCAAATAAGTCTGATCATAGTCTGTTTAGCTTGAGGTAATGCATGAGGATTTATTATGCTGATCGGGCAGTTATTCTGATAATTATTATTATTATGGTCCATGTAAACAGTCATTGATGATATTATGAATCTCTGTTTATTTGTCTCCTGATTTACCTTTTTCTTCTCTGCCCAGGATGGCTTGGACGCACTGGTTTACGACCTTGACTTCCCTGCCCTGAGGAAAAACAAGAGCATTGACAACTTTTTGAATAGATGTAAGTAGTTCACGTCACGGTGTCCTCTTTTAATATTGATGTCTCTGTGTCTTTCACTTTAACCATTTGTGCTCACGGGCCCCTGTTACATATGAGAGTGAGCCTAGGCTCAGAAAAGGAGACTGTTTTTGGGTCACCGCCTCTATGTAGGCTTGGACACAATAGGTGTCTGCTGCTTGGTGTCCCCAACAAAGGGGCTTTCATAAATGGCTGGTGACCCACATGATGCCTATCGTGATTGCTTCTCTTTTTCTCAGTGCCCACAGACTTGGGAACCCTCATAGTTATGTTTGCGGCAAACCAAAACCTCAAGGTCATAATGAGGCTAACTATATCTCTCATCACTTTTATGGTGAAATTGTATTCTATGCTTTCTATACTGTGAACGTGCATGGGTTACTCGGTAGTTTTGCAGCAGCAGACATGCATTAAACTGCATTTTAGTAATATGTACAGTCACAAAAATATTAGACCACCTTATATTTTCAACACTTTCTTGTTCATTTTAATGCCTGGAACAACTAAAGGTATATTTGTTTGAACAAATATAATAATAACCACAAAATAACTCGTAAGAGTTTAATTTAAGAGTTTATATCTGTTGATTTTCCATGGTTTTCTTGATAATAACCAAAATCACTTAACTTTTTACATTTATAGCTATGACATTGTACTGACAAAAACAGTGCTTTTAGGCATTCCATGTTTTCTTTTCTGTCTATTCCAATCACATGATACACAGGAGGTAGAACTTGATTGTATAACCATGGTTTTTGATGACTTTTGATGATCTAATCATTTTTTCCATGACTGGTTATGTAAAAATGTACAACCTCAGACTTGACATTGGAATATATATTGACACACAGTCTATACGTTTAACCCACACATACAGTATAAATATTCTATATCATGTGCAATATAATAGCTTATAAAATGTATTGTAGCTATAACATTAACCCATAAAGACCCAGTGCTTCTTTTATGTCAGTTCCCAAAGGAATTTTTCTATTATTCTTTCTTAAGTAATATATCATCATTTATTAGAATATTATCCTCTATATTTTGCATGTTTCACTGTAAATCCGGTATTTTCCTGTATTCAGTGCCATATATTTAATTTAGATGTTCATGAAAATGCATATTAAAACAGAGAAAACTGAAGAAAAAGGGACTTTTTCCTGCAAAATCTATTATTAACTGAACATAAACCCAGTGTGTCCATTCACTGTCACTGATCTAACTCCGTATGTTTTACAGGGTGTTTTTGGTTTGTGAGTTTGTTTTTACAAATATATAGATAACAAAAATAGCTCATTAGAGTTCAATTTAAGAGCTGATATCCATCCATTTGTCATGGTTTCGTTAACTAAAATCACATAAGTTCTTCCATTAATATCTATGACATTGTACTGACAAGAACAGTGCTTTTAGACATTTTATGTTTTCTTTTCTGTCTGTGTTAGTCCCATGATACACAGGAGTTAGTACTTGATTGCATAACCATTGTTTTTGATGACTTTTGATGGTCTAATATTTTTTTTCCGTGACTATGCATGTTGAAACGGTTGTTACAACTTTATTATCTTTTAATGGGATAAATGTTACCCTAGTCTCTCGGGGGCTTTGATATGTTAAATAGTTTAAGAGGTTGAAGAAAAACTAAAATTCACGGTTTCTTTTTATTTGAATGTTAACCCAAGCTACTTTAACCTTTTTACCTCAGGCAAAAACTGCCATTATTCATCCCCTCAGTTAGTTATGGTACAGTACTCTTGTGATATAGCATCCACTTCTTAGCAATGCATTGACGGATATGGACTAATGGACTTGCTATCTTGTGAGACACTCGTCCTCAATGGCATGCACTGCCTGAAGGGCTCTTTACGCTGAATTCTGTTTTCTATCTATTGTGTTTTGCACCTAGCTCATATCAGCTGATTGCTTTATATGCTGTATGCTTGGACATACAGGAAATGGCCCTTGTTCCCCCCTACGTAAATGTAAATATACATACCCTTTATTTATCAATTTAACCCATAAGGACCCAGTGTGACATTTGTGGCACTTCCCAAATAAATGTTTCTCTTTATTTAACTGTCCTTAAGAGGTTTATTACCCTTTACTGTAATATTATCTCAGTATTTTGTGGGTTTTTTTCTGTGAAAGTTAAGTATTTTCCAACATTTATTTTACTAATCATGTAGATGTTCATAAAAGTTGAGAGTAAAATTGAGGATTATTCTATTAAAAACAGAGAAAACTGAAGTCTTTTTCAGTCCAGTCTATCATTAACTGAACATAAACCCAGTGGGTCAATCCGCTGTCATTGATCCAACTCCATGGATTTTACTGGTAAATCAATGTTTTTGAAGATGATGGTTTTCCATGGTAACTATGGAGCCTCTGAACATCCAAATAGATCATATCTGATGACCACGAAAAGATGAATAACTGTATTTTACACCAATTCTTCTCATGTATTAGTGGATCAACAGGGATTAAATAGTTTATATCAGTACATGATTTTGGTGGATGTTTAGGTCTTTATGGGTTAAACTCTTATGAGCTGGAGATGAATCGTTTTTTTGGCTAGCTAGAGTTTAAAAGTTGGGGTCATGATCTTGGAAACCTCTCCTCGACGTGGAAATGCCTCGCTCTCAGCAGTTCTAGTGCTAATAGCTCCAGCCTCTGCTCTTATTTTTAGATCAATTGAACTCAAATGCCCTTACATCCCCCCTTTTGCATGCATTCCCGTACCAGTCGTGACCCATGTGAATTAAAAATTATCCCCCTGGTTCAACTATGACCAAATTTGGCTGAACAGTGAATACTATGTCCCCTAGGGGAGCCAGTATTGTAACATCAGGGAGGAGCCAGCTCTCGGTAAGCAATAAACAGCTGTGCATAAGTGTTTTGAAGCCTGTACTGTTCTGTTTGCCAACTTGCTGGAGGGTCTAAAAACAGAGCAAATGTGGCTTAGGTAAAAGTAAGCTGGTAATTTACTCTAAACACATCCACTACGAATATGTGTTTTTAATGAAAAGGACCTGAGTAAGTCATGAGTAACTACCAAGGTGTTTGGAAAATGATTTACTGTACAGTCATATGGGCATCTCATAGTGTTTTAACTTGGAGTGACTTGACTTCATCACCGCACACTGTATCACATAATGCTTTTCTGCACAAGGTTGATGGAGACTTCTTTACAAGGTCAATTTAGTTCAGTAATTTTTTAAAATTTCCATCTTTCTCTGATTTTTTTTTTTTTTTCTCAGATAAAGAGACCATTAGTAAAATCCGTGACCTGCGCATGAAAGCAGAAGATTATGAGGTGGTTAAAGTTATCGGTAGAGGAGCTTTTGGAGAAGTGCAATTGGTAAGATTATTCTTCTACCTTGGTGTAAATAACATCTTATTGATGATTCCATTATTTCTGTTGTATTGGACAGAAAAAGTTAATATTGTTTGTTTTCCTGAAAAACAACTTTTACAGGTAAGACACAAAGCCACAAGCAAAGTATACGCCATGAAGCTGCTGAGCAAGTTTGAAATGATCAAGAGATCAGACTCGGCTTTCTTCTGGGAAGAGAGGGACATTATGGCTTTTGCAAATAGTTCATGGGTAGTGCAGGTAAGATGTTAAAAAATAAGTCATCCAACAGTGATTTAAATGGACGTTTGATCATTTTATTATTCATGGTTGGAACTAATCATTTATTCTTTTTTGTGTTGCAGCTTTTTTTCGCGTTCCAGGATGACCGCTACCTCTACATGGTGATGGAGTACATGCCAGGTGGTGATTTGGTAAACTTAATGAGCAACTACGACGTTCCAGAGAAGTGGGCGCGCTTCTACACAGCTGAGGTGGTGCTGGCGCTAGATGGAATCCACGCCATGGGGTTCATCCACAGGTAACGTCATCAAAACTTTCTGATTTGGAAAACTATTTAATCTATTTGTACCCTCATGTTATATGTTTCTGGTAATGACACACAGTGTTTTTATTTATTTATTTTACATTTTGGGGGTACATTTTTTGTTTTACTGTTTAATTGGTGTGTTGGCAAACATTTTGGGTTTATCTCCTCAGGGACGTGAAGCCAGATAACATGTTGCTAGACAAAGCAGGGCACTTAAAACTGGCAGACTTTGGGACCTGCATGAAAATGAACAAGGTATTAACATCCACATCACACATATAGCAAATATTGGAACATGCAAAGTAGGGATGCAAATTATTGATCGTTAATCATTAGTTGCTTGACCTTGTCGATTGATTAATGATTGATAAGCGGTAATTTTCCTGATAACCTGAATTTGACTTTCAATAGGGTCTATAAGAATAAAAGCTAACTATTATTTATATTCATCAAAAAGTATGTCATATTCCTTAATGATTGATTTATTGTACCTTTAGGGATACAGTCCAGACAATGACATTTATGGAGTACAACACCTAAATAACCTTTGCAGAGAAATTAAATAGATGGATCTGAACAGGGCTCGTTTACAAATGAGCATTTCTGACTTTGCATCATTACCTGCCACCATGGAGCCAGATTTCTGCACGGAGGAAGTTCATGCACGTAGGGTGGGGAGTCTGGGGGGACGTGAGGTATATACGTGGTGGTGTGCTCTGTAAGTGCCGTAACTAGGGCTGCACAATATTGAAAAAACTGACATTACGATTTTTTTAAACCTTGCAATTTATATTACAATATAAAAAATACTCAGGAGGATGTAATAGTTGTGTGGTGCCGATGTAAATGGTTAAACACATTAGTTCTTACCTTTTGTTGTGGCAACAGGTGCAAGGCACTATAAACACAGAGCATGTGTTTCAATATCATTCTTGTAGCTAAAATAACTTTCAGATATTTGACATTGCTTTTCTTTTTTGGCACCAAGTCGATTAATTTTGGGTGTTTTTTTTTTTTTTTTTGTCTTTAATCTTATTTTTTGCTCATTTTTTCAATTTTGTTACCAGCGACTCACTCCAAACTGATTAAGAACTATTGTGACTGGTGGATGGCTGTGTGTATGTCAGGTACCCTTAAAATTACATGAGAACATGTTGAGTTCATTTGCTTCCTACATTGCAGGATCTGCAATGTGACTATTACACACATTGTGATGATGATAGTCAAATGGTATATTGTGCAGCTCTTGTTGTAAGTACCCCAACGGGCGAAAACTAAAAGTGGAACGTATCTAGCTTTGACTTCTCACTACCGGCTTCTCTGCCTCTATTACACAGCGGACCTTACATGAGATTTTCCAACTTCTAATCTGTATCCACTGGGCCCCCCAGACGGACCGGTCTGTGTTTGGCTCCACCGTGCCCCTAAAGCCATTCTTAACCCATCAACGCCACAATGTGGTTTGATGACCAGCTATCTTGGCTGCACATTGCAGCATTGTTCAAATTAATTGCCAATCATTCTGATTTAATCGAGCAACTTCTAATCCATAATTTATTTATGGTTGATTAATTGTTTACATCTCTAGTGCAAAGGTTGTAGAGGATTTAGTACTTCGCTAACTAATATTGTTAGTTCGCTTGACACAGTTGGAAAATAACAATTGTCCCTTTTCAGGATGGCATGGTACGATGTGACACAGCAGTGGGAACTCCAGACTACATTTCACCTGAGGTACTGAAATCCCAAGGAGGGGACGGCTATTATGGCAGAGAGTGCGACTGGTGGTCAGTGGGAGTGTTCCTGTATGAAATGCTAGTTGGTGAGTTTTATGATGAGGCAAAAAAATCTGGGATAATTTCACTCTTTCCATAAGAAATGTCCCCAAAGCGTGTAACGTTGAATATTGTGGTAATGTATGTTTATACTGTCCTCCACAGGTGATACTCCATTCTATGCAGACTCCCTTGTGGGGACTTACAGCAAAATTATGAACCACAAGAACGCCCTGACCTTCCCCGACGACAGCGACATCTCCAACGATGCCAAGAATCTCATCTGTGCTTTCCTGACTGACAGGTTAGACATCAGCACACCAACCAAGTCAAGTGCAGGGTCCTTATCTTAAGACCCTCTCCATGTTTGGGCAGCGATTGTCCTGTGGCATGGAAGGAATCTGGATAGAAATATGCATACAGCTATTTTCTTTTACAGATAAGCGTGCATGTAATGGATGTGACATGAAATTATCAAAATTGACCTCAAGTGTATTTCCTTGAACTCGACAGGGAAGTTCGACTCGGCCGGAATGGTGTGGATGAGATCAAGAGGCATCCTTTCTTCAAGAACGACCAATGGACGTGGGAGAACATAAGAGAGAGTAAGAACAGTCTTACATACATGACAGCAGTTTACTTTCAAACCTCTTTTTCGTTGGACTGTCCTCGCACCGTTAATGCGTTTGCCAAGCGATCCCAGCTTTTTCCATTTGACCTACTACAGACAGTTGCAGGAAATTCTTGTTGACGAGCCATTCACTCAGTATCCTTTCCAAGACTAAACGTGATTCCTGCTTAGAGTCATATTTGGCAGCAAAGGATTTTTTGCGGCCAACAATGGGGAAGTAAACATTAATGCGCTGCGATTGACACTGGGGCAGAGGGAGAGAGAGAGATTAGAGATGAAGGCCTAAATCCAGTAACTATAGTGAGCTCTTTAGAGGGTTTATATTTAATACTTTACTGGGCTGAAGTCAGCACTTCTGTTTGGGCCACCTCTGTTGTTCAACTAACTGACCGGCTCTGCTAACTGATCAGTGGTCCTTGTTTTAAAGAGTTTTCAAGTGGGAGCTCTGCAATTCAAAACTTCAGTGTTACTCTCTACAGTTACAGAGACCCATTGACTGAATGTGCTAATGAGTACTGGGGAAAAAAATGTATTTAATAAAAAAATGTAATTTGTAGATCACATCGTGTTTTATGTTTAGAAAATCGATTTTCTTATGGAAAAAAAGTTATTTTGAATTCACCAATTATACCTCCTTCTGGGCTCCTGTAGTTCTATGAGGTGGAACGCTCCCTCCCCTTCCCCCACATGAATCAGTCACAACAAACGACAGAAACAGACAGAAGTAGAGAGTAGCTCATTCCCAAGAATGGTTCTATGACTCAAGTGGTTTGGAATTGGTTTGAAATCATGGCATCAGATACAGAACAGGCAAATCCTTGCTGTAAAATATATGAAGGTGCACGGTGTCACTTTGTTGAAACCACTGCTTTTTTTTTTTTTTTTTAATGAAGGTCTCAATGCACTTAAACTGAAAACAATAAAGTTAATGGTTTTCAATATATTGGCAGTCTGCACTTATATTCTTTTAAACAAGGATTGAAAAAAATCCAAATTCAAAATATTTTTTTCATGAAAGAATCAGATTGTCTTTTTTTTAGGCTATATCACTATGAATAAACTGGCTTAGGCAGCCGATGAAGACTTGAAGTAGTGATATTTTGCTTTTTAAATGGAATTGTGCATTATAAAACGTTTCCCTGTGGTCTACATAAACTGTAAATGCTAAGCTTGGTTTAATTCTTCATTAATTCACAAGTCCATCTTCAACACTATTTCTGAGTAATGACACAAGAAAGGTTGTTTTGAGTGCTGGCCCTTGACATACAAATGAGTCATTTAACACCCCACCCCCTCCAGGTTGTATCTATCCTGTTTGGCCACTTGCGTTTGGTAATACAACCAGCAACTGAACATTTTAGGTCATCGGTCCAAAGTTTGGACATATTTTCTTTTTGGACTACAACTGCTGCTGCTGACAAACAATTATAACGTACCCGGAGAAATGTTTGTCAAAAGTCTAGACCTTGTATGTGCAAATGTTGTGATGTAACTACTTATAGATATAACAAAATTAAGAATGAATTGAAATGGGCTGTAGAAATCCTTTTTTTTTTTCCAAAATGAATATAAAGATGGCTCTGCAGCACCTGGAGGGTTCACATTCAAACTTTATGAACTATTAGTCAAAACTACAGAGAAAAATGAACCAAAGACTAATAAAAGTGAGTTTAGCAAAATATGACCCCTTGAAAACACTGCTGCCTTTAACAACTTATTACACATAATGAACTGTAGCATCTCAGTTTTTAATTCTTTTGTGTGTGCCGTGCCATTTGTAGCGGCTGCCCCAGTGGTGCCTGAACTGAGCAGTGACATCGACACCAGTAACTTTGACGACATCGAGGAGGACCGGGGAGAGGAGGAGACCTTTCCCATACCAAAGGCTTTTGTGGGCAACCAGCTTCCCTTTGTAGGCTTCACTTATTACAGCAACCAGCAGTAAGTCTAGCAGATTTTCCCACCACATATGTGACTCTGGCATTATGCACCGCAGTATTTTAGGACTATGTATGTTTGTTCTTGTCTCTACTTGAAAACCATGCACTTCAGTGTCAACTTTGAGAAGTGCTCATACTTATTGTTAGATGTCCATAATAAAGTGAGGGGTCTCTTCACAGCCTGTTGCGCAGTTCCACCTGCACAAAGACCAGTGACAAACGTAGCAGCACAAAGGAAGACAAGAGCCATGTGAGTAGACTAAAATTTCACTTCATATTTATATTCATTCAGCATATTTATCTTTTTTTTTTTTAATTAAAATTTAAGGTATTTAATGAAAACTTCTTTTATTCAGCTTGAGAACCTGCAAAAGAGAATATACCAGCTGGAGGAGCAACTTCACAGTGAGATGCAACTAAAGGATGAGTTGGAGCAGAAATGCAGGTATGCAACAGGCCTTTTCTCTTTGACTCTGGGTCGAGGTCTTTTGCAGCCTTGATGTTCCTGTACTCTTTCTACACATTTCTCCTTTGTCTTTTTTGTGAAACAGCCAAGAACACTAAAAAAATAAGTGTGATAATTAGAGGTAGACTGATATCGGCCTGCCAATATGTAGATTTTTTTTTTTAATATATGCCACTGACAAATTTTTTTCAAAGTAGATATTTGATCAGGCACCTGTGTGGGCAGCACTTGAAATTCAATAAATGTTAAGAATACTATGTGTATGTGTATTAATAATTTAATTTTTATTGTTGCATAAAAATCTTAATCATCTGAGTCGATCCAAATCTGTTTTTAAAAGTTGATTTATTGGGTCTTGAGCATGTTAGTATTGAGGCACGTGTAGTAAGAGGAAAACAGCAGCATGGCTTCGGGGCTTCAGATGCCGGTGTCCTGTGGAGCCACCCGTTTTGGCCCAAATGTAGTGCACCATTTATGGAACATAACTTGAATATGGACGAAAAAATTGCCAAAATCCTAAGGTGCAGTACATTTCAGGCAAACGGGGCTGCTGTGGCCACTGTCGTTGACTGGAACGAAAATATACAACGGTAGTTTGATACCTTTATAACTGGAGCTGGTTGAAGACTATAGGTTGGGAGTCTCTAGCTATAACAAGTCTAGTTAGTGGACTAGAGCTTGGTGACTGTACCTGAAGCCATAGTGGGGATATAATCATTAGTGAAACACATCCCTTCCTCTGACACTGAGAAGGACAAAAAGGCGCACCAAGCAGCACCTACAGCCACTCCATCATATGATTTGAGTGCAAATTGAGTCTTTTGTGTTTATCCAATGAATCAATTAGTTATTAAAATAATCTACAGATCAATCAATTATTAAAATCATCCTTAGTTTCAGTCGTATTTTACAGTCAATGTGCTTTGAAAAAAAACTGGCCTTAAACATTGGCCTTAAAAATTGGCTGTAGATGTCGGCCATCGACTGACTAAATTTTTAAAAAGTCGCATTGGCCTTGGAAAAACCCATATGGGTCAACCTCTAGTGATAATATTCTAATATATAGGTAACATCCCCCCCCCATTTGTTATGTTGTTAAGGTCTGAAATGGTTCCATTACTGGCAGAAGCTGCAGGTATACGTCTCAAGGGATAATATCAGTGTCATGTAAGAAAAGATCTTGAGTAATTTTCTTTCCAATTCTCCCCTCAGGACATCAAGCACGAAGATTGACAAGATCATGAAAGAACTGGATGAAGAGGTTTAACTTTGTTCATATCGATCAAACCAATGACACATTTTTTTTAATTTTACGAGATGCATAAATAACGAACACACCTCGTCTAGACACAGTAAAAGTGTGTCACCAATAGTTGCCCTTACATTACAGTTAAATTAATTAAGTACTGACGCATGAATAACCTGTGTGTTGTTACTTGTTATAGGCAAACCTCAGGAAGAATGCAGAGGCCAGCATGTCTCTGCTGGAGAAAGACAAGATCATGCTGCAGCATAGATTCACTGAGTACCAAAGAAAGGCCGACCAGGAGGCAGAAAAGAGACGCAATCTGGAGAATGAGGGTAAACTGGAGCGACGTAGTCAGTATTTGAATGTAGTTTTGTTACATGGTGATGCCCCCGTCTTCTCAGTCTCATTTGATCTGGCCAAGACGCGCATATCCCTAATGGATTACCTGATAGCCTGGTGTGACTTACTTTCTAGTTAGCTGCTGGATTCTGCACTTGAACCCATTACTTTTCCTTTACCTTATTACACAGGGGTCCCGCAGGGTCATATAAAGTCTTGAGAGCCTTGAAAGTCTTGAATTTACAAGTCTGCTTTTAATACCTTAAAGTTTTTAAAATATATTAGATTTGATATGGTGGGACTTAAGTTATGTTGCCATAAACTGGTTTGCCGTATTGTGTTTAAATGTGTCTGGGAAATGTCCAAGCTGCAAAGAAAGTAACATTAGTCCACTCGGCTCCACCTGTTCCAACTAGGATGTAAACAATTAATCGACTATTGATAGCTGGTTGATAGATTACAGTGGCTTTAGGGCAGGGGTGGGCAGTCCTGGTCCTCAAGGGCCGCAACCCTGCACATTTTAGGTGCCGTTTACACGAGAACGCTTGCGGGTAAATATGACAAAATATTTTATCGGAAGTGCCTTTCGTTTACACGGTGACGGCGTTTTTGGGGCTTGAAAACGCAAAAATTTGAAACCACCCTCCAAAGTGGAAAAGTTGAAAACGCTCCGCCGTAGCGTCTCCATCTAAACAGAACAAGACGCAAAACTCTGACAGATCTGCTCACGTCGCGTACGCGTTGAC
>JAPTGZ010000010.1:22989510-23015113 GCA_029814645.1 Fowleria isostigma | reverse complement strand
GTATTTATTTTAAATTTTTTTTACATTGTTTAAAATTTGAAAAAAATACAGAATTAATTTTTTTTTAAAACATCTTTTTTGAATATATATATATATTTAAATTGTTTTAAATCTAGGGGTTTTTTTGTTTTCAAAAAAATTAAACATTTTAAAATTAGAATAAATTTTCACTTTTTTTTTTTGGCCAAAGTTTGTCAAAGTACTGACAATTATAACCACTGGAAAAAGAAACAACACCAGAAAAACAAAATGTTCCATGTGTAGAACTAGTAACATATACTGTATATGGGTTGTTCCTAATAGACATCTAAGGGGGAAAGAGTTGAAAGTGCATTAAAATTTAAAAGTGCATCAAGTTTGTCACTTACACTACTGTGAATTAAACTAATGTTGCAAAGAAATTTTTTGTTTTTCCAAAAAAATGATATTAAGGGTTGAAATATTGATATTATATTGGAGGTCAAAGTATCACAATATATTGCTTTTATTTTTATAGATCCTATTGGAAGAGAAATTCAGGTTCTTAGGAAAATCGGTGCTCATCAATTAATCGTTAATCAAGGGACAAGGTCAACCAACTACTGATGAATGAATGAATTGATCATTTGCATCCCAAGTTCCAACCCGACAATTTATATTGAAATTGGGAATCAATTATCGCTAACTTTACAGCCCTGGTGAGAAATGACTTGGAGTGGTGGGAATCAAGGCGTTGGAGTAAATAAATTCTAGGAGAAGTTTTGCCAGTATGGCTGTGAAATGGGCATTAAGTTATGTGTATCTGCATGCATGGCAGAACTGTGTAATGCAGCATAGGAGGTTCAGGGGTTGATGGATCTGGTAATAATAATGAAGGCCCTGTCTAATCTAATCCTGCTCAACTGATAACTGATTATTTCCTTTAGTGTCAACTTTAAAAGAACAACTTGAAGATATGAGGAAGATCAGCCAAAACTCTCAGGCTTCAAATGATAAGATTGTCCAGCTACAAAATCAGGTATGTAGCAGTAACAGTCTCATGGAAACACTCGAGTCCATTACGAATATGAACAGCTCACAACAAATTACTTGTGCTGCACTTACCACCTCAGAAATGCAAGCGGCTCTTTTCTAGTATCAATACTTGTACTATGCACTACCTGCGTACTGAGGCTTATTTCCCGGCTCTGTTTTGATGGACAGCTGGAAGAGGCCAATGACCTGCTGCGAGCAGAGTCGGACACCGCAGCCAGACTGAGGAAGAGCCACACCGAGATGGCCAAGTCCATGAGCCAGTTGGAAAGCTTGAACCGTGAGCTCCAGGAGAGGAGCCGTGCAGCAGACGGAGAGAAGGCCCAGCTGGAGAAGGAGCTGCTGCTCCTACAGAGCACGCTGGACTCGGAGAGGAGGAACTACAGCCAGGGCTCTGAGGAGATCAGAGAGCTACAAGGTAACGGCTCATTCACACACAGCGCACCACTAAAGTCAGATTTGGAACATATCCCCGCAATGTATTTTTGTCCTCTGTAGCGGTGTTTATTAAGCCTGGTCCTTGAGGCCCAGTGTCCTGCATGTTTTAGGAATTTCCCTCTTCCAGCACACCTGCTTCAATTAAGAATCAGCTCATTATCCAGCTCTGCAGAAGCCTGATAACGACCGTCAGGTGTGCTGGGAGAGGGGAAACATCTAAAACATGCAGAACACTGGGCCTCAAGGACCAGGGTTAAGAAACCCTGCTGTGTACAAGAGTTTCACTACTTTACTTAAGCCAGGGGTCTCAAACATGTGGCCCAGGGGCCCACCAAAAGGCCCAATCTGGTCTGCGGGATGAATTTGCAAAGTGCAAAAAATTACACTGAAGATATTAACAATCAAGGCTGTTGAACTGATTTTAGTTTAGGTTTTACATTCAGACCAATATAATCTACAGTAAAATAATAACATAATGACCTAGAAATAATGACAAGTCCATTTTTCTAGGTTCAGCTGGACTAGTTTTGCTCTTTTGAAGCAAAATTAGTCCAGTTGAACCTCGAAGAACTACCAAGAACAACAATGACCTGAGTAAATGAGAAACTGAATGAGAAATTGTTCATATTTTAGTTCCAAACTCCAAACATTTTAACATTATTCTACCTGTTACCAAATGTTTTTGTAACATTGTTTGTAATGCACATGTTGAAAAATATTGTTAAAGGAAATCTGAAAAAAAACCAAAAACCAAATTGTAGCATCATTCTGTTTCCGTCCAAGATCAATGGTGGTGTTTTATTTGTATGTTTTAATCTAGTATTTTATGTCTGGTCTTAGTACTGTGTTTTATTGATATTTTAATGTGTAGTATGGATGTATGGCTGTATGTTTTATTCTGTATAACTTCTGCTGCTGTCTTGGCCACGACACTCTTGAAAAAGAGATTTTTAATCTCAATGAGCTTTTCTCTTGGGGTTAAATAAAGGTTATGAATGAATGAATGAAAGACAACTATTTAATATTTTAAAAAATCCAAAACCTTTACTTTGATGGGTCTTGGGAGGATATGGTAAACTGTCCGATTGCTGCTGAGGCTTTAAAATGAATCCTATGAAATGTTTTACATTGAATAATATTGTAATTTTGTATTTCTCAGCGAGGATGGCGGGGCTGCAAGAGGACAACAAAAACTTGAAGCTCAGTCTCTCTAAAGTGGAATCAGAACGCAAACAGTCCCAGGAGAGGAGCAATAATCTTGAGAAGGTATGCAGTCTTCTGTACAAATACAAGATATTTTCATTAAAAATTCATCATTTTTTTAAAGTAACTGTTTTATTTTAGGAATTTCTTATTCTCTGTTCTGATAAAGTACACTATACGTCTAGTATAATGATATATGGACACTTGGGTTTACAGTTTGCTTCATGTTATTTGTTTGTGCCTCTCTTCCCTGTTGATAGGAAAAAAATAATCTGGAGATTGACCTGAACTACAAGCTGAAGACGTTACAGCAGCGTCTGGAGCAGGAACAGACTGAACACAGGGTGACGCGGGCACAACTCACAGACAAATATGAGTCGATCGAAGAAGCCAAATCAGCTGCCATGAATGGTATGCCAGTCCAATGTCACAGCATGCCCAAAACTGCTCTTTTTCATGCTGCTCAGTTCTTTTTCTTCCTAGATTCATGTTTTACCTTGTTCCGTCCTATATTTTTAATCCCACTCTAAATTTTGATTTAAATATTTCCCTCTCCCCTTACCCTTTTCCTTACTCTCCCTCCGGGTTGTTTGGGTAAGAGGAATTTAAAGAGTGTGATACATTTGGCGTGTTGAGACGGTGCCTCATTTAAATACATTTACAGATGGACTCGAAGCAGATTTTGCAATAGATCTGTCCAGGTGATTTCATAATTATTTCACCATGCATCTGTTCAAAGTTCACATGTATTATCTTTTTGAATATATGGCCTCACACATCCATTTTAGTTTTTTTGTGTAATTATATTTTTTATTATAACATACTCATACAGGGGAGCAATAATAGAAACAACACAAATATACACAGAAACTTGAATCACAGTTAATGAGAAATAAGTATTTTTCCATTCCATTTTTTTTCTTTCAGAAACCCTTTTCCCCTGTAGAAGATTAACACAAAACATTTTAAGTGTGTAGCATGAACCAAGGATCTACATCGGTCTATATACACATTATTCGCATCAAATGAAATCAACTCCTACTAGTGTTACAAAATTAACCCAGTCTTTCCAATAATTAGTAAATGTGTCAGATTCAAGTCTAACAGAGAACGTCAGCTTCTCCATTTGATAAATAACACTTATAACCTCGATCCAATCCTCTATTTTTGGTACATCCTTTTTTAGCCACTTCCTAGTAATGTCTTTTTTACTTGCCACCACTAATATTCTAAATCAATATTTATCCTATGAGTTTGTTATTCCTTGAATCTTTTTCTCAAAGTACATGAAATCAAGTGTGAATGGAAGATAGATTTTGAAAATTTTCTCCATGGTTTTCTTCAGAGCCTGCCAATAAGGTGCAATATAAGGGCAATCCCAAAATATATGAGAATGACTGGCTTTATTCGCACCACATAGTCTCCAGATGTCCTGAGACTTCTGCTGCACTGGTGTAACAAAATACCTTACAATGTTCTGCCAACCATATTCTGTCCATGAGAGGGAGCATGTTGTTTTCCATTGTTGCTCATTGATGTTCTTCCATTCCAGCTCCAATACCATTCTTCCTGCCTGTTTTTCCCACTTTCCTTTCATATACAGTGTATTGTTGCCTTTTAAATTTTCCACTTTATACAGTGTTATTATTAATGTTCGGATTCATATGCTGAAATAAATAATTAAATTTTTCCTGCACCTACCTCATCTAACTTTTTTATAGTTTGTTCCATATAATACCTCATCTGAAGATATCTGTGCAAATTCTGGTTGTTTAAACCATATTGATTTTTAGATCTTGAAAAGTTTTGATAACATTCTTCTTAAAGAGCTCCCAAAATACTGTCCCATCTACAAAACCTACCATCGATTGTGTTGGGTCATGTCACAGTTTTTAACGTTAGAAAGACGGAGTCAAGGCCATGCACTGAATAACATAAAATGAAGAGGCATGTTTGATATATTACATTGTGAATACACTGACATGCGTGTTGTTCAGTTGACTTAATATTATCATCATTTGCAAAGCAAAACTAAACTAACTCTTCTGTCACTTTTCTCCACAAGCTGTTCAGCAGAAGATGTCGGAGGAGAATGGGGCGAGGATGCGAGCAGAGGGCCGAGTGGTGGAGGTTGAGAAGCAGTGTTCTATGCTGGAGTTCGACCTCAAACAGTCTGTGCAGAAGATGGAACAGCTGATGAAGCAGAAGGAAAGGCTGGAAGACGAGGTGTGCAGAGTGGCATTTCAAATCCTGAAACTGTACTACTGGATGTCTAGTAAAGGTGCCTTCTTAAAAGCATGCATTTCATGCCTTTGATGTCTCACTTCTCATTTACCGTAATTGTCCAGGTGAAGAATCTGAGGATACAGGTAGAACAGGAGTCAAGCAAGCGCATTCAGGTTCAGAATGACCTGAAGAGCCGCACACAGGATGTTGACCGTCTAAGGTGTACAGAGAAGCAGCTCAAACAGGAGATCAACACAGCGCTAGAGGGGAAACGCTCGCTGGAGTTTCAACTGGCTCAGCTCACCAAGTGAGTGATCCACCATGCTACAATATTTCAGATGAATTGCATTTGTAAATATTACAAGAAAAACAATGCATCCACGAGGAAATATGCCATTGTGACAGTTAATGTGACTGGAAACTAAGCAGCTGTAGCTCCACCCCAAAGTCTCATTTTCTTTTTCTACTGCCCTGGCCAGTAATACTCTTTGAAAGTCAAGGCGCAAATTGTTCCACAATTGCCTGTTATTCTCAAATAAGTGCTATTATTGAGGCTTAGAGGGTGACTGTGCCAAAGCGGTTCTGCGACAGTGTTTACACCACAGGATTAGCGCTTAACCCCCAGTCCAGCTCCATCACTGCATTGCTAATCTTGTGGCTACCTCTGCAGCGAGTACCACTGACTGCATTTGGCTCAGTTTCCTTTTATTGATTATTGTTTTAAAAACATGTACTCCATGTATATGCTCAGCTAGATACTTGCATTCGTCAAAGACATAAAAATAAAATAATTTAATTTGCCCTTTTATCAGACAATACAGAGGCAACGAGGGACAGATGAGGGAACTTCAAGACCAGCTTGAAGCCGAACAGTATTTTTCTGTAAGTATGGAATTTCCCCTTGTGGGTCAAATAAAGGAATATCTTATCTCTTATCTTATATATTTTAAGATTCGGGTTCTTTGGGTTGTTTTAGTTATGTTGAAAAACACTCACTAAATTACATCTGCTCTTCTTCAGACGCTTTACAAAACTCAGGTCAAAGAACTAAAAGAAGAGATTGATGAAAGAAACCGGCAGGTACAAGAGGCTCATAAGAAAGTGCAGGACTTGTGCAGTGAAAGGTAAGAGATCCTACACACTTCAGCTCCACCTGTACAACTAGAACAACTCAAAAGTAAGAGTTTTTGTTGTTGAATTTTTTTTTTTAACCAAGTTCTTTTAATTGTACGCACAGGGACTCCTTGTCTGCCCAGCTGGATCTGACAGTGACCAAGGCCGAGTCGGAGCAGCTTGCTCGGGCACTGCAGGAGGAGCAGTATTTTGAGCTCAGCCAGGAGAACAAGAAAGCAACAACTAGACATAAGCAGGAGATCGGGGAAAAGGAAGCCACAATTGTTCGGGTAAATACCGCTTTATGAAGTTACAAACATGATGTTCATATTTTTGGCTTCAAAGTTAATATGTAAGCAAAAACACTGATCATTTATCTCTCTGTAGCTCGAGGAATCTAACAAAACACTGACCAAAGATGTGGAGAACCTCAGTAAAGAGAAGACAGAGCTAAGTGAGAAACTGCGCACTCAAGAGGAAGGTACTGTCTGCTTGTTTGTGTTTTTACCTCTATCTTTATTCTGCTGTGTTTTATCGATGTCCTTTTTACGAGGAGAGTCTCGTCTTTTTCACAGAGTATGCAGCTCAGAAGGAAGAGATTGCAAATACAATCAAAGCTACTTATGAAAAGGTTCTCAACACAGAGCGCACACTTAAGACACAGGTAGGTCAGAGGTTATTTAAAACACTTTCCCTGCAACTAATACAGGAGAAAGTTTGCTTAATGAGCTTAGGCTTCAGCCTATTCTTTCTCAGACTTTTTTCGTCTTTCAAACGTAGTATCTTGCAGAAACGTATAATGCTTTAAATGTCTGAATAAACACAACTGAACTAAACTGAATTTTTAATCAACACTAATGTTGCAGGCGGTAAACAAACTGGCAGAGATCATGAACCGTAAGGACATGAAGCTGGACCAGAAGAAGAAGGGCAGTACTGCTGATCTGCGGAAGAAGGAGAAGGAGAACCGCAAACTTCAGCTGGAGCTTAACCAGGAGAAGGAGAAGTTTAACCACATGGCCATTAAGTATCAGAAGGAATTAAGCGAGATGCAGGCGGTGAGTAAATGGTCTAGGGCACTTACTATGATCTGGTGGTCCATGGGCCACATCTGGACTGTAGAAAATTAATAATTAATAACATGTGAGAATAAGACAATGCATTCTGGTTTCTAGGACAGAATGCATCATCATACAAACTGTAGCGCTTGTAGGTTCTGTTGGATGAGAAGTGCTTTATAAATGTTATTATTATTATTATTATTATTATTATTATTATTATGTAACATTTAGTCCGAAAACCTGTGAGATGGTTGTATTTTGGAAATCATTTTCCCATGGAATCTAAATGCTAAAAACCCATCACCAGTCAATTTATTATTAGGAGTAACCAACACAACCTGCTTCTTTCACCAGGTAGAACAGTAATAGTGTCAAACTCGGTTCAGTTTGCTTCTGCAAGTACATTTTTGGAATTACAGACTGTTTCTGTCTTGTCTTCTCTGTCAGTGCATGTGTATGGTGCATTCGAGTGTTGCTTATACTGTCATGTATTTTATAAGGCAAAAAGCATGGTGCATTCAAGCACTTGCAAATTCAGAAATCTGGTCTGAAATGGTGAAATATGGAAGAATGGAAGAAATATATAGCTCTACACTTATCATGCACTCCAGCATGTAATAGTATACGCAATCCAATCACTTTATATATCACATTTAAACAACAAGAACATTCCCAAAGTGCTGCACATAGAATAGTAAAAACAAGAAAAGTAAATACATTAAAAAGAATAAAAATGAGTACATAAAACTACAACAATTCTGTAAATAAAACAAATCAACTAGTTAAAAATAATACAAATAATAAAATAAATGACACAGATATCTTCCATTCATTTCTACGCTGACGTATGTTAAATATTTTCTTTAAAAAAAAAGTCTTCCCAATTATTGTCCACAAGGTCCAATATTTTCATACACTACAATCCTCCAGGTTTTGCTGTAATCATTTTCACGTTCTTTTACTACAGCAATATCAATAATTGAATACTAAAAGTCTATTCAGTATTTATACATTTTGTGTTGATTTAACCCAAAATTTCCAAACTTTTTCCTACCAACAGCAACTGGCAGAAGAATGCACATATCGCAACGAGCTCCAGATGCAGCTGGACAGCAAGGAGAGCGACATCGAGCAGCTCCGGGAGAAACTGAATGACCTTCAACAGCGAATGGAGAACTCTAGTGTGACCAGTCTGCAGACAGATGAAACAGACAGTAACATCGCAGGTACGCTGTCTGCAGGGGTTAAACCCACACGGCTGCTGCAGCTTTTACTACACATGTCTAAAATCCAGAATCCCCCTGCAGGTATTATTTGGTACCATGTCATGGAAGTAGTCATTTAAGATTTCTGTTGTTATGGATCATGACCTGCTTGTTTAAAGTAGGTTATATTTGGACTGGGTTTTTCAACGACACTGTCAGTGACACTAAAACCAGCCACATAGGAAATGATTAAAGAGCGAAGGAACACTGTTTAACTTGGACTCATGATGGGCACGTGTTTGTGTCGAGTCAGCTCAGCTAACCTTTAGAATTGAATACACTTGAAAACTCACTTGAACTTATCGGTGTCAGACACTTGAGAAACAAAACAGGAATTCCTGGTTTTTCCATACTTTACGCCGAGTCCTTTTTTTTTTTTTTTCCCCCATGTTTGTAGTTGATAAAGAAGCTTCTTGTTATTATGGTCATAAGCTTTAGGGCCTGGCCAAGCGAGTAACAGAGCACAAAGCACTGTGCAGCAATACTAATACCATATCTGTTTTTAAAGATTAATTTAGCAGCAACAGTAATAACTCAAATTGTTTCTCGAAGCAAGTACTTTAACATGCCATTAAGGAATAATAACCAAATATTTAATAAAAACAGCAATTTATCCTTGACAAAGTAATGGAGTGAGGAAAAATATACAGCAGTTATTCAAGGTTTGGAAAAAAAGCGGCTGTTTCTCAAGGGAAGTACAAACCACATGTTTCGTAATATATGAGAGTACATTAGTTAGTTTAGTTTATTTCAAGCACATAAAATTATCAGATAACAAAGAATAATGTGACACAAACAAAATTTTAGCGCATGAAAAGGAGTGGGAAGAAGTACAACCTGTAGACTCCCACCCCCTTTTACAAACTACTAATTAATTCAGCGTCCTTTGCTTTGCTATCACTTTTTTTAAATACATTTTTATATTAACAAAAAACGTCGATGCAAACCACCCACCATTCACTTTTTAAATCCCCTCACGCACAATCAGATTTGCATAATCGAACTGTAATATTTATATGTACTTCAGTATTTACAACAAATTCAATTATTGATAAAACATTCTATCCAAAACAAAACTGATATAATTGTTATTTTAGTTTTAAAAGATTCATTCATAGTAATGGAGAATCCAAAAAATGAACAGCGGTGTTTGTTCAGTGTGATCCACCACAATAATAATAATAATCAAAGATTTTATTAAGATACTGATCAAATTATCAGTCTGTGGATGCATTTCATTATATATTAAATACACATTTGTCTGCTGTTTTTTTTTTTTTTATAATAACATTCAAAGTCATACTATTTGATTATTGTGAAATATAAGATTAGACACAGGCATATATTTATTTACACATTATTTACATTCTGATTTTATGCTGTATATATTCATTTACAATCTTTACTGTTCTTAATTTACACTGTATTCTCATATATTTTCTTACATCCAGTTGGACTTTAGGTACAAATTACATAAACACAGTTTTAGAAATGCAAGATAAATGTCTTTCATTCTGAGTAAAGAAACAAGAATTTATAGAGAAAAAAGAAATTGCCCCTGATGTTCACTTTTGCTTGGCCAGGCCCGTTACTCAACAGGTCTCTGTGGTTTTATGTTCAAGACATTACAGGAAACAAAGCTGCGGTCGCTTTAGTGTCTGGTTGTAGTCGTCATTCCAGCTGTTTAGATTAATATCTGTATGACTTTCTTTTCTCCAAATACGAACTAACACTCCTTTTATCTCCTTGTTTTAGCTCTGTTTCTGAGTGCTGGTGTCTGTGGTTAAATCCTTCTCTCTCTATTTCCCTCATATCCAGTCGGTTCTCCTTGCTCTCCTTATCTTTGTAACTCCTATTCCTTTCCCTCTGTGAGTAACTGGGTGGACGACCCCTATATTTGCCTGGCCTGTGCTGCAGCTGTTCAGTGTGTGTGTGTGTTTTTTTGTTTGATTTTTTTTTTTTTTTTGCCTCTGATTTTCTTAAGTGATTCTTTTACCAGAGGTGCGCCATCCATCTCTGTTGGGGGAAATCAGCAACACTTTTGAAAGAAGCCTGACAGAGTGGGGAGCAAAATGCACAACTCAGAATTATCCAAATGTTGAATAATCAGCCAAACTGGTAACCGCATTAGGTCAGAGGTTACAACCATGCTAGGCTTAACCTTATCGCTCTCAGCACCTTTCAAAACGTGTCTTCCGAGTCTTCAGGGTTTTAGTTGCCAGACACACGTAGAGTAGTGGCATGTTCACCCAGACGTACTGCTCGTTTTTGGACACGGTTCTCTCCCACACAGTGTCACATTTAGTTAGCCCCACCCCACTTTGGTTCACCGTGCCCCCTTTAGCTTGTGTTGTTGCAGCTGCATGTACTTGAAATGACCATTTTAACACTGTTCTGTGTAACCTGCAAATGCACATCTTTGTTTCTATGAAAGGAGTGAGTGATCAAGCTGAGACAAAAATACTAATTCTTATACATCAATTGTTGCTATTATTATTATTAACTGAAGTCTAAAACATACATGCTCTGTTAACATGCTGTGGTGATAACTTGCCCATGTTTCCTCTAATACTTTGTCGGTGCATGGGGAGTTTAAAGCAGCGCTATCTCTTGTCACCTACTCCGATACAGTTACCTTAACGCTGGCAGAGCTCCCTTAGGGGGTTCACCTGGTGTTTTGAAACGATTATAACCTCTATCACTTGACTTTTCATTTTTCTCCCAGTTGAGTTTGGATTTGCATGGCCCTTTTTTTTCCCCCTCTACAGTTTCTTTTAATTCTTGGTGTTGATTTATAACTTTCATGTCTCGGCTGCTTTCCAGAATCCAGATTGGAAGGCTGGCTGTCCATTCCTAATCGTGCTAATATCAAACGATACGGATGGAAGAAGCAGGTAAGGCTGTTGTAGCGCGGCGCTTCGTCTCTTTACGTGTATTGTATCGGCCATGCTGATGACCCTTCCTGTTGTTCTTTTCTCAATGTGCAGTATGTGGTGGTGAGCAGTAAGAAGATTCTGTTCTATAACGATGAGCAGGATAAAGAACAGTCAAATCCCTCTATGGTACTAGATATCGAGTAAGTGTTTCTGTTCCTTTTTGTTACCACTTTTACCGAAATATCATATATCCCCCCCTCCGCTTCCCCTGGATTATTCTTACTGCCAACACCAACAGGCTCATTCACACACGCACACGCACACGCACACGCACACGCACACACACACACACACACACACACACACACACACACACACACACACACAGTCTGACATAACTTGAACCTATACAATCCCTGCACATTGCACTTAACCTCGCACACTGTATTTTAACAAAATTTTAGTCTCTATCTTTTTAGGCCATTGTATTTATTTATTTATAATGCATTATTTTATTATGTGGTGCAGAGTGGCCCCACTGCAATTTCTTTGCAACTTTTGTGTAATGACAATAAAGGCTATTCTATTCTATATCATTACAGAAAGAGCCTTTCCCATATAAATCTTGCTAAATGTTATTACTACCTTTGTGAAATCTTCCACAGCAAACTATTCCATGTAAGACCAGTCACACAAGGAGATGTGTACCGAGCAGAGACGGAGGAGATTCCAAGAATATTCCAGGTAGGAGGCTCTTTCCTGTCGTTTGGTTTGAATTTTATTTTTTCCTCCAGTCTTGACTTGACCCACTTCCGTGTCCAGTGTCAGGGAAGCCATGCAGAAAGCACTGCTTTACAAACTACGCTACACTACACTGGGAGTGGTGTTGATATACAGTAGAGCTGCCACAGGGACAAAAGTATGTGTGGTACATAAAACTATCTAGAAAAAGTAAGTCATACTCAGGGCTGCACGATATAGGCAAAGCTTGCTTTATGGGTGTGCATTATTGTGATATTTATTGTTCACCTAAAGTAATACCAATTTCATCCACGTAGAAAAATGTTCCTTAACAATGTTAAAATGAGTCAGTTGTTTGTACGTTGTCTCATTTTTTTATAAGACAAAATACTGCACGAGTACAATCAGTTACACAATTCTGTGGTAGAACCCGGTGACGCTGTTACCATAGACCTTCACACACAAACAGTCAAATATTTTGTAATTTTATTCCCATGTAACAATGTGTAAATAACATGGATGTATTTCATAATAACTGAAGTGCCAGAGCTTTAACTAAACTTCTGCTGTGTTCCTGGTTTGGTAAACACTGCATATAAAAATAAAATCTTTAAATATAAGTGTTTAGGCCTCGGAAAAGATGTGCTCTGAAAATATTCATATCTTTTTAACATTAGTAACATGTAAACTTACATTCAACCAGCAGCAGTAGCATTACTTCAGTTTATATACTAGAAAAACTATCATGTTAGAGTGGTAGAGAAAACCACTGTGGTACCCCATGGTGTGGAAAACAAAGTTAATGGAAAAAAAAGAAAATAAATTATTGCACATCTTTACGATATGAATATTGCACACTCCGTTGTCACAATAATGATAGTTTTGTGATATATTGTGCAGCTGTGGTCATACTACATTGTAAAAATAAATGACCACATTGACAGTGTGGGTCATATTGTCAACAATATTCATTCATTTTGTGTTACCTACAAAAGTGTAGTTATTTATTTATTTGTATAAATTTATAGGTGTACAGGCGTGTATGTATGTATGTGTATTTCTGAAAAGTAACATTTGTGAAAGACTGTTGTCCAAGGGAATAAATTTTTCATATAGTTTTATACTGATAGGAAGTCAATAACTGACTATTGTGAGGAAAAGTGGTGGGATTAAATACATTTACACTTCCTCCCACTCCTTTTTGAATATGCACATCAAATCAGTATATGTTGTTTTCTTGAAATCTGTCTTATTTTTTGCCACTAATGTAGGATTATTTTGTCCTTATACCCCCACCCGCCCCAGAGTATAGATATACTAGGAATTCCATCCGTCCGTCTGACATTTTTGTCCAGCCAATTTCTTGGACATGATTCACTTGATTCTTTTCAAATTTCACACACATGTTCCTTACATCTCAATTTTTGGCATTTTTTCCACATTTTTAAAAAACTTTTAAAAAGATTGAAAGTTATGTCTCAAAATTAATCCCTGGGGCAGGCACGACATCATAGACAAGGTTCCCGCGGGGTCTTAAAAAGTCTTTAAAGTCTTGAATTTACAAATGTGCATTTAATATCTTAAAAAAGTCTTGTTCATTGTACTGTGTTGTGTTCAAGCTGCAAAGAAAGTACTTAGTTGACTTGGTTCCAACTGTTCCAACAGTGACATGACAATTCCAACATGACAATTTATATTGAAGTTAGGAATCAATTGTGTCTGACTCATGTACAGCTGTTAGTCATGCATGTTGCAGAGGCAGTTCATTTTGGGAATTGATAAGGGATCACTCACAAGCAAAAAGTAAGAATGGGAAAGTGCAAATTTTATTGAAATAATGAGAGAAAAGTTCATTTTTGACCTGGTTGACATGAGTTTTCATAAATTCTAGGAGTCACCAATTTTTGCCAGTACGGCTGTGAAATAAGCTATAAAATGGGCATTAAATTCTGTTGTAAGTAGTCTTAAAAAGGTTTTAGAAAGGCCTAAAGAGGTCATATTTATCTAAACCCACTTTTATTTATCTTTAGTGTATTTATTTGTGTTTTTGGACCCTAATAGTTTGTAAAGTTTGAATGTGCACCCTCCAGGTCCTGCAGAGATATCTTTATATTTATTTTGGCAAAAATCGAGTGGATTTCTACAAAGCAATGATTCATGAAAATTGTAATTGAATGTTATTTTTTTAATCAATTTGAGTTGATTAACCATCTTTCCAGATTGCAGTCGTGAATGTAGGGCTCCCTCACTGATCCTGTCATATTGTGAACTGCCCTGCTCAGTGTCAGAAATGCTTATTTTAACTCCGAAATGGCTCCGTCCACGCTCAGATTCTCTATGCCAACGAGGGTGAGTGCAGGAAGGAGGCGGACATGGAGACGGTCCCTCAGGGCGACAAGACCAACTGTCTTCCACACAAAGGCCACGAGTTCATCCCTACGCTATATCACTTCCCTTCCAACTGCGAGGCCTGCGCCAAACCTCTGTGGCACGTCTTCAAGCCACCGCCTGCCCTGGAGTGTCGCCGCTGCCACGTCAAGTGCCACAAAGACCACCTCGACAAAAAGGAAGATGTTATCGCTCCTTGCAAAGGTGAGGTTCGAATCGTATTAGCTCTTAGGAGTCTGAGCGCAGTTCAGCCATTTTTGAATATTTTGGATTTTGTCTTTATATTTCTCTTTAAAAAACAATTTACTTTGGTCTCATGTTTTTCAGTGCAACCAAACCTGTGTGACTATTTTTTTTCCCCATTTGACATGCTGTATTAACACACTGAACTTAAAAACACACAAAAAACATGAAATCAGAATAGAAAAAAGTTAGTCTTGACTGTTTTTCACCAAAAACATGTTGAACAAACCATTTTTATAACTTATGAATGAACATATAAATTGAAAACTTAATTTTTTTTTATTTTTTTTTACTAATTTAGCAAATGGCAAATTTATATATAACTAATTACATGAACATGCAGGTAATGCTGCAGGTGTTTTTTTAGGTTAACTGCATATACAACAGTTTACAAAACATCTGGTGTCACAATTTGATGCCACAAGCATATTCAATGAACTATTTTTACAACTCAGAAAAATCTAGGCAACTATGTGTTAAAACCATCAAGTGTCAAAAGATGACTCGTCTGATTGGTTGATGTAGTACACTTTTTCCACCAGAAGGAAACGTGGTAACATTCTAAAAAAAATTTCATGCAAACTAGAGCCCAACCGATATGTGATTTTTTTTATTTATTTATTTATTTTGGGTTGATATTGATAATGGGGCTAAAATAAGGCTCATAACCGATATTTTAGCTGATATATGAAATAAGAACATTGATATACACAGGATATTATAGTCTTATATTAGATAATGGTGGACATGTGAATTAACAGTTGCATCTTTGTTTATCTGACAAAGATCATTTTCATGACGTTAAAATGTGGCATAATAGTCTTTTATTAGATAATGGAGGACATGGGAATTAATATCGTAAATATCTGTTTATTTCACAGAGATGCAACGTATACGATGTTAAAACGTTGTAATACGCTCTCTAAAAATTGTGTAAAAAAAAAAACTAGAATGCTCTCCTTGACATGCCCTAACAACATGTTCCTACAGGGATGTTATTGACATGGGGCACTAAAGAGTAGTGTTAGAGCATTTTACAAAGTCAGTTTACCATAGAGTAAAAAACAAATTTGCAGTTTCTCACCATTTCTCTCGCCTGGTGCAGCCCTTTGCTGGGTTGTGTGTTAGTGTGTGAGGGGGAGGGGCCAGGCACTCAGGTAGAGTTCAGCACAGACACACACGGGCAGAGTGACAGAATCTCTGTGTAGCAAACAAGTTAATTCATCAGTTACATACTAGCCTGGCCAGTCATTGTGTTTCCTCAGTGTTTTAATACTCAGAAAATGGTCTGGAACTGCTCCATTCACTGTGGATTATGTCAGATCTATTTTATACTGGCCCAATCACAAGTCCGGGGGGCGGGTGTTTTCGCAATAAGACATATGCACCATGTTGGCAAATCTTTTTATAACTGTTGTCGGATGTTTGATTCAAAAATAAGGATTGATTTACAGCTTACAGCCTGTATTCTTAAGTTTCTCTGACAAAAGCATCACATCTGTTTTACCAATGGTTGGTTGACTTGACGCCTGTTAGTCCCGCCTTCATGTTTGGATCCAAGCCCCACGATTCCAGACCGTTTTCTCAGTATTAAATACACTGAGGAAACAGGATGGCTGGCCAGGCTAGTTATATATTAACCGATGTTGATTAATCGGTGAGCTGCTATAATCAGCATGATGAATGGTTTGGGCTCTAATGCAAACGTTGCCTTTAGAAGCCTGTTTGTACCGTCTCTTCCTACATCAAACACGCACCAACTGTAATTGGAATATTCCAGAAAATTCTGTTTCTATTATGTATCATAAGTGTTTTTATTTGGCCTTTCAACACAATTAACTTTATAGTATTACTGTGAAATCTGCAGTTTCCACACCAGTTCAAAGGACTCAGCGTGGCTCCGTCTGTCCTGTTGTCTTAAATCAGTTATGTGATTTGGATGTGAGGATGTGTTTAGGGACTACTAAAGCTGGATTTATACTCGCGTGGATATCCTACGTCACTACCTACGCTGTCACATCTGACAGTGACGCAGAGGCCCACAGAGCCTTGACGTGCACCTCCTTCAGATTTTAACTACGTGGCATGGCAACGCAGAGGCAACGCAGAAACACCACCTTCTGGTTGGCCAATTAATGATCATGTGACGCCAGGACTATAAAGGAACAAATGTTGTGTAATTTGATTAAACTGGGCCTTAATTTGATTAGGACAATCAATAATTGTTAGATTTCAGTATTCCCTGTCAGTTAACCTATTTTTGTTCAGCGGTCCACAGTCCATCTCCAACGGTGCCTCTTTCTCTATCGTTTAAGCCAGGGGTGTCAAACATGAGGCCAGGGGATCAAAACCGGCCCGCCAAAGGGTCCAATGTGGCCCGCAGGATGAATTTGTGAAATGCCAAAATCATGAACTCATTTTTGTTCAGGAGCTGGATACAGACCAATGTGATCGCAAGTAAATTAATAACATAATAATCTATGAATAAATACAAGTACAAACTTTCTTCTTGGTGTAATGTGAAAAAATAGCATTACACTATGGAAATATTCACATTTACCATCTGTCCTTTAACAATAAAATGTGAAAAAACCAAAATGTCTAAAGAAAATTATGTGCAATTTTAACAATATTCTGCCTGCTACTAAAAGTGTGTGTAACATTGTGTGTAATGTCCATGTATAGATGATAAGTTGAAGCATAATATTGTTAAAATTGCACTTGTTTTTCTTAATTTTTTTTTTCAGGTTATTCACCTTTTTTTTGTTGAAAGGATACTTTGCTTTATTGCACTAAAACAAAGACAAAAAGTTGTCATTTACAGGGTATTATGCTATTATTTTACTGTTCTGACCCACTGGACATCAAATTGGACTGAATGTGGCCCCTGAACTAAAACGAGTTTGACACCCCTGTTTTAAGCTGCAATACTTTTAAAACAACTATGTGTTAATTGGCTTCGACAAGCTCACAAAAACACAGCTCCGTGTTGGCCGCTATGAAACCAGGAAATACCAACCGGAAGATATTGAAACCATAGAAACAACACCACATAGTGGAGTTTCAGCTTTAAAAACCAGCCGATACCAGCACTACTAACACCTTCCAACTTGGAGGGAAACGGCAACACGTCCTCAAAACGATGCCACTACAGTACGCTGGAGTGCGAGGACACACTGGCGGTGTCGGATACGGTGTACTATGTGACACAGAGCTACACGCGACTGTAAATCCATTTTTAGGGTTAAGGGGTCTGAACTTTGTAATTTTGATGCTGTGCATTTGTTTAATTTTCACATTTGTTTCGCCACACTCCACAGTAAACTACGACGTGACCTCTGCCCGGGACATGCTCCTACTGGCCCTCACCCAAGACGAGCAGAAGAAATGGATCGGCCACCTCGGAAAGAAGATTCCCAAAACTCCACCGACGACATTTTCAAGAGCCTCGCCTCGTTCTATGTCCACTCGCTCTGGACCGAACCAGTCTTTCCGCAAGAACCCTAAAAGCAATACAGGAAAGCTGAGGTAACTCAACACTTTGGGGACTAATGGCCTTCAAGCCACTTGTTATTTTTATTTTTGAGTGAAAAAAGCATTTTTTTTTCTTCCCCCAGACGTAATTGCATGGCATACAACTAGGCTCTGTCATATTGTTTTAGGTTGTAAGTGAGGGTGTGTAGCAGTCAGAAGTCTTATTTTATCCCGTGGTGGACTGACATGTGGTCGAGTCAGTCACATGACCTGCTGTTTGTCTCCTGTGTTGTAGCCGAGCGCAGTCCAGCCTCCAAGCAGCAGACACAACATCCAGCACTTGTTGACAAGAAGTCCTTCAGAAAGTGTTGATGTTTTTTTTGTTTTTTTTTTTTTAGCTTTTCTCTACAGCTTCAAACTTGTCTATTTATTATTAATTGTGTTACTGGGTGTTTCTAACATGAGACACGTCTTGGTTGGTTGGTTGGTTGGTTTGTGGACCCCTGGGCTCTTTTCCAGTCGACACTTGGGGATTCTCGTTTTTCTAATTGGCACTAATGTGTTGTTGGGCTCAGTAACTAACTTCTAGACTTACTAAACAAAACCCACTTGGAATTTGGACCACATTGACCCAAAAAGACCCAGCGCTACTTGTGTGTCAGTTCCCAAGTGAATGTTTCTCCATTCAACCTTCTTTTAAGTGATATATCACCATTTATCGTAATATTATCCTCCTCTATTTTATGTCTTTTTTCAGGAAAAATTAGGCATTTTCCTGTATTTAATTAACTGATCAGGCAGATGTTCAATAAAGCCCCGATTTAAGTTGAGGGTTATTATATCAGAAATGGAAAAAACTGAAGAAAAAGTGACTTTTCAGCAAAATATATCAATAACTGAATGTAGATACCAGAGTTTACAACCACTGTCATTTTTCAGACTTGAAATAAACCAAATAATTATAATAAATATTAATAAATTAATAAATAAAAAAAAACTACATGGGTTTTAATGGTGTTTGTGTTTAAGAACATGACAGTGTTTTTACGTTCACTACAGAGCCTCTGAACGTCCAAATGGGTCATATCTCATGACCATGAAACAATGACAAACTGTATTTTACCTGAATTATTTCAACACATTGATAAGTGTAGTGGTTCAGAAGTTATCTGACCTTTTAAATCAGTAGACCATTTTGGTTGACCAGTAGCTGTTTGGGTCTTTGAGGGTTAAGGACGTTGCCATACATGCGAAGGTGTTAGTGGTGAAGTGTCTGTAAACCAGATTTTCTGTTGAATGTGGACATTAGACTGGGTTACTAACCAATGTAAACACTGTGTTTGTCTTGCTTTTACTGGACAACTCTGTTTTTTTTTTCTTTCAGCTAACCATCTGAACCGTTGGATTTTTTTCTGGACTGTTCTTTCCCTTCTACTCCCTCCTTCCTCATCAACCTCAAAAAAAAAAAAAAAAAAAAAAAAAAAAAAATGGAGACTTATATTCCATAGAGAACTCGGTAGAGAAAAAAAAAAAAATCTGAAAATGACCAACGCTGGAGTATTTTCAACAGTCACACACAAGGCATCGTGGACATGAAGCAGCATGCTACGCCCCTCCAACTCCACTTTTTCCCAATCGAGAAAAGCAAACTTATCATCCAACGCCACAACCTCGCAGCTGTCCATTTCTACCAGAAGATGGCACACTTGTCTCAAAGCTAAAGATGGACAAGGGCGCGACAGAAGAGCTCATTTGACGGAGACATTCTGGGTTTCTTTTTTTTACACGATATTATCAGTTCTGATGGAAATGGAAAGGTTAGAAGGGGGTTTTGCTGGGACTCGGTTTAAGGTACTGTCATACAGCGGTTACAGATGTGCAGCGAGCGGTTGTGTCTCAGGGGTGAGAAAAATGATATCTATTTTGTAATTCCTTCCCCCACCTGACAGATGCTCGAGTGAAATGCAAACATACTTCTGTTTCCAGCGTACACAAATGACTGATGCCTTTATCTAAATGTCTTTGGCCTTTTTTGCCTTCATTCTTATTACTCTGCAAGTCACTTATCAGGTTTGGGACATGAGTATTAGCTGTTTTGAGTATTGAGTGAGGAGCATGCAAGATCATCATTTAAGTCTATGCATTATTTTTATTATTATAATTATTTTTATTGCTCCAAGCCATAAGGAAGATTCCATTGTAATGGCAAACAGGAGTCCTAAAACTTAATGATTTTTTTTTTCTGTTTATTTGGTACATTGTAATATTTTTTCATGTATTGTTTATTTTTTTGTAATGTATTGCCTTACATTGATTCATAGATAAATGGTTCAAAAGGAAAACATTAAGTTAACAAATGTAAAACTGCACTGTTTGAATTGTAAATTATTTGTAGAAGACTAAACAGGTGTAGCATTTGGCCCACCTAGTGCCTTAACCTTTGGATATTGATTTTACTGCCATATCTGTTTTTCTTTCTCCTTCTCCAAAACAAGACAAATCTTAACTCTTCCATCATTTATGTTATAAAAAAAAAATCACCACACATTTGTGGTTTTATCGCAACTTACTTTCTCTGGTTTGAATATATAAAATATATATATTAGATTACCTCTTTATGGACACATTGCAATAGATTTAGCGTGTCAAAGCAAACTCCCCACACAGTTCATATCATACGACAAATTTCGGGATGATGTACTATAATATAAGCAAGTCTACCTGTGTCAACTATTGTCCTTGTTAACAATTGCAAGTTGTTTCTTAACATGGTAATGTCCCGTTAATGCAAACCCCCCGCAATGTATATAAAGAAAGACATAAGGATTATGGAATACCTCCGCAATCTTTTTATTTGTAACTTTTTTTGTTCAGTTAAAAAGCACTGGAACTATGATCTACTCTTGTCTTGGATAATTTGCATGGTTAATTGCATTGGAGTCCGCACTGATGGATATGTCAATAAACATATCTTTATCATTCACTGGGTGTGTTCAGTTCTGTTATAAACGAAAATGACTTCTGTGGCTCATGTTTGTATTTTCAGGCAGTTTCAGCAATGTCCAGGAGGTAACCATATCTTCATCTGTGTGATAACCTTTTATTACAGATTTATAGTTATACACATTATATTATTTATAGTTATATACATTATATAAATTACACTATTATAGTTTCTATAAAGGTAAATTTTATTTGTATATTGGAGTATAAAAGTTTCAGTCATCAAAATATTTCATCATTATGAATATTCAATACCCTGCTGTGCGTGCTTTACATGTCGCAGGATACCAGGCAGATATCAGAGTGCATCGACTAGTAGATGTCAGATCGCATCGATGAGTAGTTCCCAGCGTGTTGCAGCGTCATTCTATTTAAATGAAGTTCTGACTGAGAACTAGCCAACTCTTCATTCGCGCTCCGGTGGACTTAAACAGAAAAACAATTAAGTAGTTGAGAAAGTAAATCATTGCCAAATATGCCGGTGTTTACAGGTACGGTCTAAGTTGAATACTGCCTGCTATGTGATATGGGAAGGATAATAAAAACCTTTGTAATTGCACGTGTTTTAGTGTTTTAGGTGAATTAAATTTAGCATGTTAGCTTAGCTAGCTTTAGCATGATAAGCAGTTAACATGCTAACCTTATCAAGCAATATGTCAGCCTTGCTAGGCCACCCGAGTTACTGTTTCACTACTGGTACAATAATGTAGTCGTGGGAAGTTAAAACAGACACACAGCGGCATTTTTGGTACTTTTACTTGCTGGGGTCATTACAGTGTGATTTACGTTGCCGGCAGCGTTAGCTGGAACCTCACTCATACAGGGAAGCTGTTAGCTAGATAGCTAGCTAGGTAGCTAGCTACTGTAGCTTACTTTACGCTAGCAATCGTAGCAAGGAAGCAGTTTAAGTAAAGTGATGGAACTCGTGATTGGATGCTGTCATGCCTCATCAAACCGTAACCACGTTGGGTCTGTGGTTGTAGGAATAAGCCAGTATATATGTCAGGGTTACGGTTCTATCTGTGGAGCAGAGCCGCTCCTTTCAATCCCTCAGCTAGTGATGCTAACGCTGCTAGCATAAACATGAATGTTGATAGCTTTTTATGCTGTGAAGTACAGGTGCGGTTGGCTGGAGACAAACCTGCTATGTCGAATGCAAGTTTGCTGTCATCGCGCTGCAGTGATGTTTTAAAAGTAATGAGTTGTGTTGGCAC
This sequence comes from Fowleria isostigma, assembly GCA_029814645.1. Taxonomy (NCBI): domain Eukaryota; kingdom Metazoa; phylum Chordata; class Actinopteri; order Kurtiformes; family Apogonidae; genus Fowleria; species Fowleria isostigma. Next base: position 22,992,857 of record JAPTGZ010000010.1, on the reverse strand, counting down.
ATTAGTAGCTACATAGCTGTGTATCTGTTAGCTCTCAGCTCGACAGGTACTTGGAGTATCCAGTAGCTGTCTTGATTTCATGGAACAGTTTGTGCTGCTAGATGCTGTGTCATACATGAGACAGGGTGACAAAAGTTATGATGTTGCCCAACATTCATCCAGCCCCTCTATGGATTTACTTATGTGTCTTTATCGTTTCTTTCAGTAAATGTGAAATGGGGTAAAGAGAAGTTTGATGCAGTTGAGCTGAACACGGAGGAGCCTCCCGTTGTTTTCAAGGCTCAGCTCTTTGCTTTGACAGGAGTTCACCCAGACAGACAGAAGGTCATGGTGAAAGGAGGCACTCTGAAGGTACCATCAGACACAACAGTCACACATTAGGGTTTGAGGTCGACGTATTCAAAGCATTACTATGCAATTTTTTCAATACAGATGACTAGGGTAATTTATTTCACTGTCAACAACAAAACCAAGAATGTTTAGATTTTTAACTCTAAGTCTGACAGTTTGCAGTAAATTACAGCATAAATCACAAATTATCATAATTTTCTGGTTAATGTCAAATAAACTAATACTAAGGTAATTTCAATGTTGATCTGGTTCACACGAATACAGACATTTTCATTCTCTGTTTTTAAGTATAATTTTGTCCATGTGACTGTCATTTTTAAAAATATTTTTGTAAACATTAGAATGCTAAATAAAGTCTGTGTTGGACTAATGGGACACTATGGACCTTCAGCAACAGCCCGACATCACATCCAGGTGGTGCATCATGGATGAGGCTTTTTCTAAAGCTTTGTCAGTATTTGTTAGTAGTAAATATGTTGTTTGGTAATTATAACCTGCAGAACTTCTTTCCACATTATTGTCATGATGTTAACATCATGTTGAAGCAGATGAACCAGGTTTAGGCATCAAAAAGTGTCATAAGTATCATTATTTTTCTTATCATAGATTTTTATAATTTTTAAGATGTATCCTACTCCTATTGTTGTTCTGACAAGATGACATACTGCCACACAGGGGAGCATTATTATCCTCAATTTCCTGAGGGCTCTGCCCCAGGGATCAGTAAAGTTCTATCTAATCTGCACTGCAGTCCTGATTTTACAACAATAACAAATACTAAAAATGATCAGTGTCATGTCTCCATTTTAGGATGACGAGTGGGGGAACATTAAACTGAAAAATGTGAGTATGGGAATGAGTCTGAACAAGCATTTCTTTCTTCAGAATTTTGTATGAAAGGTTGCACATTTCTGAGTATTTCTGGACATTTGTTTTTTGAAGGGAATGACTCTGCTGATGATGGGTTCAGCTGAAGCCCTTCCTGAGGAGCCTGCAGACCGGCCCATGTTTGTCGAGGACATGACGGAGGAGCAGCTGGCCTCCGCGGTGAGTAAGCCTCAAAATTACTGGCCACTCTAAAACAAATATGGTGTTGTTTTTTTCAACACTGACGTGGCTGCATAGATGCCGCCCCCCCCCCAATATGCTACTTACAAACTAACAATTATTATAACAGAAATGTACAACATGTATCTGAACAACAGACAATTTGGTAAACATTTATTTACATGTGATGTTTGATTTGGTGCAACATAAACTACCAATTATCAGTAATAGGACAATTGTAATTAGACAGGTCGTCCAATGACTGAAGAGTTGGTGTTCGAATCCTGCCTCTGACTGTCCACATATTGATGGGAACCCTCTCAGTAATGCCAACCATGCCTTGCATGTCGGCAGCCGCCCACTGGTGTATGAGTGTGTGCTTCAATGGTTGAATGTGAGGCTTTGTAAAGTGCTTTGGGCACCATGGAAGTGTGGAAAAGCACTATATAAGTTCTGACCATTTACCATTGAATAGACATTAGATATGTTAAGAGGAGCAAATTCAGTTATGTTGATGGTAACTGCTAAAGCTATCGTACAATGGCTGGGATTCATAGAAAGATAATTCACTGTGAGATGACGTTATTGATCCCAATATTCACTGGTTTGAGGCAACAGCAAGATAAAGTGCAAGCATTTATAAACACAATGCAGAAAAACAAACAATATAAAAAAGTAACAGTAATACAACTAAGAAGTGGAATTGAAATATGTCCGGATCATTTGAAACTACACTATAGGAAATATTTTGACTTGTACATTCATTTTGAACACATTTTCAGAAGTTGTTTCATGAATTCTGAAAGGAAACATGTTGGCTGCTTGTTTTCTTTCTAACTTTTCCACGACTGTTATTGGAGAAGTGCTCATGTGTCATTTTCAGATGGAGCTGCCTTGTGGGTTGACAAACTTGGGCAACACCTGTTACATGAATGCGACAGTGCAGTGTCTGCGCTCGGTGCCAGAACTCAAATCTGCACTCAGAAGGTACATTTTTACACCAGTACTGGGTCAAACACAGAGCATCTGGTTCATCTCCAATAACTTGTTTTCCTCTGTAGGTATTCGGGTGCTCTACGATCTTCAGGGGCAAACGCACCGTCTCAGTACATCACAGCAGGTGTGAGGCACAGTAAACTGAAGTTAAAACAATGTAGTGGATAACTGTTTTCGATCATAGGCTTTATGTTTTTGTATCCTAATGACTGCATAAAATGGGCATTTAATTCTGTTTCTTCCAGCCCTTCGTGACCTTTATGAGACCATGGACAAGACCTCCTCCAGCCTCCCACCCATTATTTTGCTGCAGTTCCTTCACATGGCGTTTCCACAGTTTGCCGAGAAGGGAGATCAGGGCCAGTACCTCCAGCAGGTGAGAAGCATCTCATCACTTACAGATGTTCCATTAAAATAGAGTAAATCTTGATTGTCACTGTTAAAGTGTTAGAGTTTAGCAGCTCTGTTTTGTTAAGCAACAGATTATTAAAGTGAAAAAGAAAGACTGCATATAAAAACTAAAAGTATACAGAAGTGGAATAAATTTTTGGACGCCCTATGCATTTGTAATAGGGCTGCACGATATTGGCAAAACTTGCAATATGCGATGAGTGTACAGCATTGCAATAACGATAATATTGCTATTTATATCACTCGGTCACCTAAAGAAATTCTCAATTTCATATACTGATTAACAATGTTCCTTAACAATGTTATAATGATCCAATTGTTTGTATGCTGACTCAATCATTTATAATTTAATACAAAATACTGTACTACTACAATCATCACACAATTCTGTGGTAGAAGCTGGTGATGCTGCTACCATCAACAGTCAAATATTTGGTCATTTTATTCACATAAAACAATGTGTAAATGATAGGGGTGTGAATTGGCAAGAATCTGGCGATACGATACGTATCACGATACATGTGTCACGATACGATATATCC
>JAPTGZ010000010.1:22893853-22905032 GCA_029814645.1 Fowleria isostigma | reverse complement strand
CATGCATGTATATACATACATACACATCTTCATTTATTTATTTATTATTTTACTTTTTTATTTATTTCTTTATTTTTTTTAACTAAATCATGTCATCATTCAATGAATTTCATCCATTATGGATCTTTTAAGTTCTTCTCAGTAATTGCTTACTTTAACCATCCTGATCTCTATATTTTACCACAAAGTGTTTATGGGTTAATATTAATTATTATTTTTTAGCAGGGAAGATCAGTAAATAGGTTTTTGGAGCTACTCCCAGTGGCCATCAGTGGTATTACAACTTAAAAACTCGTTTCCATCGGCTTCATTTCGGCGCTGAGGTCCTTGCCCCTTGCATACAACATCAGACACCTCTGCAAAAGACACGCACAAATAACATCAAAGTGTGTAAACCATAAGTGTATTTCATATCAACATTCTTACATATATTCAATCTTCATATTTTCTTTCCTGTTTTTCTCTTCTGCTGATTGTAATTATTGGTCTTATTGCAGAGTTTCAGTGTAATAGTGTATTACATGTACATACAAATAAGCATTTCTCAGTGTTGGACATTCTTTCTTATTTTCACATTCAGCCTCTGTTTTTCAAATCTTTGTCTCCTTCATGGTTTCACTTTCCAAATGGATACAATGCATACTTTCCATTTTTGTTTTGTCCATAGTCTCATGTAGCTTTGGAGGTCTGATGGATTCAGTTCAATAAAGTGCAACACAAACTAAAGTATCTGTTATGTTACTGACACTCTCCAAAGGGACCAGTGAATCAATGGACACAAAACAGCACCTTAATGCTTAAAGAGGAAGGAGGTAGTTGCCAAGGCAGCAATCAGACTTGTACTATGGAAGAGACCTCACCCTTTTATTAAAACACAATAGGAGAAATGGCTGACATACAGATGTATCTGGTCTGAGTTGAAGTCTTTGTGGTGGTGAGATCTTGGTTCCAATAGAGCTTTATTGCAGGGATTTACCCCATAAATATTTTGTCTTTTTTACTAAGAGGGAAAAACAGAGTGGATAGCTGCCAGAGTGTATAACAGGTATCAAAGCAGGGAGTGGAAAGTGTTTCTGGAGCTGTGTGATTTATAATTCAATGACAAAAAAAGTGTGAAAAAACTCCTGCAGAGCTTTTGGGTTGCTGTCTTATTAACCCATGAAGAACCAAACATCGACCGTCAACCAAAACCCTCTACGGACATAAATGGTTTAATACTTGTTGATCCACTAATCCTATCAATACATAAAAATAATTGGGGTAAAGTGCAGTTTATCATCTTTTCATGGTCATCAGATATGACCCATTTGGATGTTCAGAGGCTCCATAGTTACCATGGAAACACTGTCATCTTCTGCAACATTGATTCACCAGTAAAACCCATGGAGTTAGGATCAATGACAGTGAATGGACACACTTTGTGTTCAGTTAATGATAAATTTGACTGAAAAAGTCCATTTTTCTTCAGTTTTCTCTGTTTTTGATATAATAAATTTCAACTTTAATCTGAGCTTTAATGAACACCTACATGATCAGTGAATTAAATATAGGAAAATACATGATTTAAATTGAAAAAAACCCCACAAAATATAGAAGATAATATTCAAATAATGATGATAAATCACTTAAGAATAGTCAAATATAGAGAATTTTTTTTTTTGAAGTGCCACAAAAGTAGCACTGGGTCTTTATGAGTTAAAATGTCTGTGTTTTTATTATGGGTTTTTGCATTAATGCATTGATTAAAATACATTTAGTATTCCTGGATGCATCAGAAATCAATGTTTTACTAAATTATACAAGAACTTACTACTCAAATCACCAACAGATTTAACCGATACAAAAAACCTCAACCTGTTGGCATTTGAACAGGGCTGTGGTTTATCCTTTTGACCTCTCCAATGTGACTGTTTGTCATGTTCAGTGAATAAGATCACTTATAGTAATGTGTAGAGGTTCTGATAATACCATGTCTGACCGTAAATTGACCTTCGTGCTACTGCTTTCTGACTGTAATTTGTTTAAATATGTGTTACATAATTAAAAGACAAAAGGTACTTTTGGCAGCTCTTGCAGAATGCAAGAACGTTAGGTAATGTTTAAGTCTTTATAATCAGACAAAACCAGTCTTTGTTTGCTAGACTCTGCTCACGTCCTCCTACCTACACAGAGACACTGCTGCCTGCTGGGAAATGAGAACATTACCCTCCTTCCCTTCCCATGCCCACCGGCTTCTCCAAGAAATCCTGTCTCTGCCAGAGTATGTAGTGATGAACGTCAAGGGCTTTGATGTGGTAAAAATCGGCAGCGAGAACAATCTAGCGGGATGCTGGGCGGCTGACGGTATCTCATGCTGTCTGGACATTTGTGGTAATGATCTCCAGAAGCTCCTGGGTGTGAAAAGGAGCCACTTTAGGGATTTGTGTTCCTCCGACTGGCCTTGTGGACCGAAGAATTGTCCTTGAACCACATGGGGACTGGGCTGGATAATGTGTGTTAACAGGCATCTGACGTGTTAAAGTAGCTTTAAACAAGGCACCACATCCCTGCCAGCTCCTGGCCTGACGTAAATTCCCCATCAGGGATTAATAAAATATTACAGTGGGCTATTATTTACACTGCCTCCTTCATGTCTTAGGCTTGTAAAAAAAACAGCTACACGTGTCAAGCTGTCGTCTGGCTTAAAAAATACAAAATCTTGCGGAAGTAGTATAACTAGTTGGAATTTTGGCACAACTACAGTACGAAGGCACGCTGTAAAAAATGAGACTGGTTTGAATTAATATTTAATTAACAGTGTAATATGTACTTTTAAAAAAAAACAACCCTTTATTTGACCATTGAGATTAAAAATCTCTTTTGCAAGGGAGACTTGTGTACTGTGCACATATTGAGCTGAATTTAACTTAATATCAAACATACACATAAAATGTTTTTTTTTTTCATATGCTCAAAACAAACAAACAGAAAGAATAAATGAATGAATTTTTATTGTGTAAAACTGTGAAATAGTTTGGGGTTAAAATATTTACAGATTTAATCAAGGTGTAAATCCATTCAATTTTCAGTTTTATTTTCACACATGGATAGTGCCTCATACATGAATGAGAGAGGAAATTTTCAGGGACTATGACTGTAGGAGAATATTATGCATTTGATATTGTTCCTGTTGCTTGTATTACTGTCATTATTCTCAGTTTTAATAGATGACATGATAAGAAACAGCTGAACAAATTTATATCAAGGAAGACATATCAATGAAATGGGGACAGGTATAAATAAGTTGTACATCTTCCCACTTTTCAAGTTAATATATGAAGGGTTTATTTTTATGTATGTATATCTGTAAATGCATATGTATTTTTTACTTATTTTTTTATTTTCATTATCTGTTTGAAGGCAGCCCAATTTCACGGGTACAAGTTTTTATCGGTTGTTTTATTTCTTGATAAATAAAAAAATACAATAATATTATTTAAATTGCTTTGACTCCATTTACATTGAGGTTTCCTGAAAATAGACCTGCTAAAATCTAATAAAGTTCTACAAGAATTTGTTGAACTAACTGGATAAATGTAACAATTTCTGAAAGTACTATTACCTTTTTTTTTTTTGTTTTTTTTTAAATATTTGATTTATTTTAGATCTACTCTTATTTTAAATCTACTCTGGTAATATCATGTGTCATATTGTTGCCATAGCACATATGCACCAAACTATGATTTAAATAATAATTAAATTAATTATGTAAATTTGTGCTAATTATCAGTAAAATCAAACATGCACATTAACTGACAAATGTCATTTTTCTAGTATGGTTTTGGATCCACAGTGAACCTCTGCAATATCTCTGGGGTTTTATTCAAAATATATTTCCTATAATCATACCTTATCAAAACACTGAGAGACCATTTATAAATTGCACCGCCTTTATATAAACAGGGAAATATACACTCTGTGAACTCACAGACGGACACTTGCAACCATTTCCTATTTCCCTGAGTGTCAGCTTTAAATCTTTCATGTAAAGAATTGTGTGGTGGAAATCAGCAGTGGCTGATAATCAGCGGGAGGTCGAGTGGGAACTCAGGCGGGTTCATGGGTGGCAGCGAGGCAGGTGTTGGCTCCAAAGTCACAGGATCTTCTCACACAGTACTCTCCCTAGGGTGCAAAAAGGACTCTCCTTTCTCCTATTCTGTAGTAGCCACTGCCTTATCAAGGGAAGGAAATAATTTGGGAGCTGCTTCCCTGCATTGTGTGTTATTGTTCCCTGTAGTGAGCATTAGTCAGCAGGAGGAATATAATGTTTGAGTTTGGCTCAAAATAAGTTTGTTTGTGCTTTCGAGGAATATCGGTTGTTTTGACCGATAGGAGACAAACTGAGGAACTGAGAAAACATTTCAAATAGCTGACACTGAAGTATAAACTACAGATAAAAATAGAAAACAGAAGCTCTCTCTGAATAACAGCCAGCAGCTGTGTGTACACACTTTAGTTGCATCTGCAGTCACAGAAAAAATTAATAGACCACCCTATGTTTTCTTCAATTTTTTTGTTCATTTTAATGCCTGATACAACTAAAGGTACATTTGTTTGGATAAATATAATGATAACAACAAAAATAGCTCATATTAGTTTAATTTAGGAGTTGGTATCTATGGATTTTCCGTGGTTTTCTTGATAATAACCAAAATCACATAAGTTCTTACATCAATATCTATGACATTATACTGACAAAAACAGTGCTTTTAGACATTCCCTGTTTTCTTTTCTGTCTGTTTCAGTCACATGATACACATAAAAGTTAGTACTTGATTGCATAACTATTGTTTTTGATGACTTTTGATGGTCTGATCATTTTTTCCATTACGGTATTGGTGAATCAGCAGAATGAAACCAAACAAATATCCTTCGTCTCACACTGTCATGACACGAAGCCTCCATCAGACTCTTGGTTAAGTCCAAATTTTAAGGCTTTTACTTTAATAGAACACTACACCTTAGCCCTTAAAGACCTAGAACTATTTTTCTGCTGACCTTCTTTGCACTTAACCTTTCCTAAGTGATTTATCGCCATTTATTCTAATATAACTAGTAAAAATCAGGTATTTCCAATATCAAAAGTTTTAGTTATATAGCTGTTCATGAAAGCTCAGTCAGTTCAAAGGTTATTGTGTCAAAACAGAGAAAACTGAAAAAAAAAAAAGACAATTTAGTCATTATACCATTACCTGCATGTAAAAACAAATGTCCACGCCCATTGTCATTTGTCAAAGTACAGATGTTTCATTCATGAATCAATGTTTCAGAAGATGATGGTGTTTCTAACTTCACTACGGAGCCTCTGAATGATCAGATAGGCCATATGTGTTGACGATAGAAAGTCAAGAGACTGTTTTACCTGAATTATTTCAATGCATTGATAGGATTGGTGGATAGATCAGTGGTTGGTTTTGGATGGAAATGACTGTTAGGTTTTTGAGGGTTAATGCCTTTTTTCTAAATTGCAGTTGTAATATCTCTTAAGTTTTATGTCAACCACTACACCTACTGACAGGAAAAAATCCTTATTGATTGCATCAGTTTACATAAGTGGTGTCACTTTTGTAAAGTAATGCTATCAGTGGGGCTTTTTTTTTTATATTACAGTCATGGAAAAAAATTACAATGCCATAGCTATTGATTAAGAACTTATGTGATTTTGGTTATTATCAAGAAAACCATGAAAAATAGATAGATATCAGCTTTTAAATTCAACTCTAATGAGCTCTTTTTGTTGCTATCATTATATTTGTCCAAACAAATGTACCTTTTGATGTACCAGGCAGTAAAATGAACAAGAAATTGAAGTATCTTTTTCCGCAAGTAGTCTCAAAGTCTAGACAACATGACAAATGAGAACAAGAAAAATATTCAGGTCCACACTCACCAAAAACAGGCAATTTCAGAGCCAAGCTACCCACAATAAAACAGAGAAAAGTATAAAAAAAAGTTTATTATTGTTGAACCACAGCTGTACAGCATGGTGATCTCACTCACTGAGGTGGAAGTGATGAAAACACATTGATAATGAAAGTATAATTATGAGTTTTATGTCCCACCTTTACAGTTAGACCCCCCTGCACTGAACCTTAAAAGTGAGTTTCTGCCCTTTTAACCGTAAATGACTGTCACTCTACCTGAAATCCATTTAAGGGCCGAGATGTGCTGCTGCATAACAAGAGCCTTACCCATTCACTTGTCTTGGCAGACATCTCTGCCAAAAATCACACTTTGCCAACTTGGTAGCGAAACAGAGGATGTCCTTTTTCATTTCTTGGATGGATAACAGAACTGTAGACGTCCATATTATCACAACACTGACACAAAGCTTAACTGTCTAGATACGTTCCACAGCCATGCTGCTGCGGCGCTCCAGCCATTTTTAAAGCAAGCCCGACAACAGATGGATGATACTTGGGGCTGAGCACCAGACTCTGTTAAGATCTTAGAGGGCTGTTAAAAGGTTGAATGGTGAAAGCTGTACTAATGCTCTCTGCTTAATGACATCCTGTGCTGCTGTTCAGCTGCCCAGACTGAGGCCTTCTCATAATACAGGCCTGTAACCTGAACAACACTTCCCTCTGAAAGCTGAACAGTTTACTCAAGCTCAGTCCATCACACACTGGGCCCTCGGGGAGGGGTGTGGGGGCTTCCCTCATGGGAAGTACCACCTTATCGGTCCTATCTAAATGCTTGGCACATTGTTAAATTAGTGCTGACTTTTTAAAAGTAATGAAAATTGCTGATATTCATTGCAGCTTCCTGACTCATGTCTGGAGCGCCTTCATTATCAAGTATGCAGCCCTTTAAGTATGAAAAAGGACTCAAACTGTACGGTGAAAATACTTTGCTAGAAGCAAAAGTTGCACATGTTATAACAAAGTAGAAGCACTGTGTAAAGAATAGTCTCTGTCACGGAAAAAAATGATTAGACCAGCTTATGTTTTCTTCAATTTCTTGTTCATTTTAATGCCTGGTACAACTAAATATACATTTGTTTGGACAAATATAATGACAACAACAGAAATAACTCAGAAGAGTTTAATTTAATAGCTAATATCTATCCATTTTCCATGGTTTTCTTGATAATAACCAAAATCACATAAGTTCTTACATCAGTAGTTATGACATTGTACTGACAAAACCAGTGCTTTTAGACATTCCATGTTTTCATTTCTGTCTGTTTTAGTCACATGACACACACAGGAGTTAGTACTTGATTGCATAATCATTGTTTTTGATGATTTTTGGTGGTCTAATATTTTTTTCCATGACTGTCAGAGAATGTTTTATTTTGTGGAAAAGTGAAAATATCTAAAATAAAAACAAAACAAAACACACACAATGTGAAATATTTCCCATACAATACATAGAGGCTTTAACTTACATTAAACCACATTTTAAAATATTACATAAAAATATTGTAATGCAACACAATCAGTGTTGTTGCTACTTTTTGACATGTCCCAGACTTTGACAGATTAGTGCAAATAAATAAATAAATACATAAATTAAAATACAATAATTGTGATGTTTTTTGGTGTTATAGCAGCCGTTTTTTTAGTTTGAGGGTCCCCAGGGAGTAGTAAATTAGTGGGATGCACAAGGGCTAAGATAAGTTACATAAGAATAACATTAACAGGAAAAAAAAAAAAAAAAATCTCTTATGTGAAATGGTATGAAATACACATAAGAGCAGCAAACAGAAAAAATAGACAATGACGATGATGATGACAGTAATATGAGAAATGGAATTCCGACCGTAATATTACTCTCCAATAATATCATCGAGGAAAATACATAAATATAATCAGAGTTCTTTCTCCCCACCTGTTAAATGAGGTTATAGCAGTCCAAAATATGAGTCACTGCACATTGAATGTCACATTATTTAATTCACTCCAACCCTCTCCATTGTATGCAATCACAAGGCTAATTTGGAAAACAATATGTGCTCAATTTGCAGGGCGCAAGGTTACAACATATCTGAACTGCAGTTGGAACGGACATGAGGGCATAAAGCACTTTGACTACTCTGGCCCAACTTTTACTTTTTTAATGAGAACAGGTCAGGTTATAAATGTCACAAAGTGTAATCACAAAATTCTCTGGTATTTCCAAAGGTCATGTCTACTTTTTTCTTTTTTTTTTTTTTTGTAGCCTGCTAAGTCTTTCTCTGTAGCCATAGGATCTGCTACCAGTTCTGATGGTGTTTTCTACCAAACCTCCCTGTAGTGAGGAATAAAAGCTTTTGAGGCAGCGAGGGTGTAAGGCCCCATCTTTGAAAAGGGATCAAATGCATGAGCAGAAGGCTGTTTCAGACCTGTATGTTAATGAGGAAACACTGCCAAGAGGCTGTTGCTGCAGCAGCTCACACTCCGGATCTGAATAAAACTGAGACCTAAATGAGAACAGACAAACAAAACTGTTTCCTCTCCTGCATCACACTTTCACAAGTCATAAATAAAAGCAGCACATTAACAACAGCTAAAATAACAGTGATGATGAGCTGTTTGGATGATTTACATCAGATCCCTTTTTTACATTTTTGATTAAACTAAGTTTTGCTTATACAGATATACAAGGCATTTTACAGACATAAACATATCCAATCAAACATCCCCATATGGGAGTCTTTCTCAAATGAGGGGCATGTGTACCCCCAGGGGTATTTGGAAGAATCCCAGGGGGTGCTTGAATTTTATATTTATTTATTTTTTAATTCATTAATTAAGTTATCTAATACTGAATACAAAATAAATTATGAGAATTAGAAATATAAAACACAATAGACACATTCATATAATAAAAATGACACTCCTAGTTTTGTCTTTTGCTTAGTTTATTTGAGTAATTAAGTAATTGTTTTTATTAATGAAAGATTAATTTATTTATTAATGACCAATCAATTAATTTTTTATACCACTGTAAGAGGGTACTTTTCAGTTTATATTTTGCACACATTTAAAAAAAATGTATTTATGTATATACGTATGTATGTACTGTCTGTATGTCTGTATGTATTTATTTATTTATTACAGTTAAATATGTGTTGTTTGTTTCCAAAGTTTTGAATATTAAAACAGACACCTTTGGCACAGGAACAAATTTTGTCTAATTTTTTTCAATCAGCAATGCTGAAGTGAGAGTTGGGGGTACTTGGCTGAGAAAAATATACTTCCTGGGGTACTCCAATGTAAAAAGTTTGAGAACCAATTGCTATATGACCTACAAGTATCAACATATGAAAATTTCAGGCTTAAAATACAGAATTTTTTTTATAATTATAATTTTTTGGTGAATTCATCTTTTACTTCAATACTTTGAGAGGATTTTGGAATAGCACTGATTTGTTTTTGTTTTCTGTTTGGTATAGATTTTTGAAACATAAAGTTGGGGGGCAAGGCTCTACAATGGGGGGGGGCAGTTGTACCCTCCCGCCCCCTTGTAGATTATGTTGAAAACTGTGTTAACAGCGACAAATATATTATGTCCCAAAAAAGGTGTGGTTTTTGGACATATTTAGAATGCATGGTTCCTTAATGCCCCTTTTCTATTGCATTGTACCAGCTTGGCCCAGCTCGGCTCTCCTTGGCTCTCCACGGTTTATACAGCACCATTAGTTTTCCACTGTTGTCGTATCATTTTGGCATGAATGAGATGTCATGAAGTCATTCTGACAGTGGGTTTTTGTTCTGTGTTTTCATTTTTGTCTACCCTTGTCTTCCTGTTTTATTTTGCTAAGTTTCCTCCTGTGTCCTGTCTGTACTCTTTACTTCCTGTCTCTACTAGTTTCCCGCTCCTTTGATTACTATCACCTGTTTTTATCACCCACCTGTTCCCTGTTCTCTGATCAGCCTCATGTGTATTCAAGCTCAGTCTTGTCTTGTCTTCAGTGTGGTTCCTATGAGTCTTGTTTTCTAGTATTGATCTTGCTGTGAATGACCTTGTCTGTTTTTTTGGATCCTGTCTCTGACTGCCAAACCCTTTCACCTCTGCTGGATTCATTTGCCGACATTGTAGTGACCTCTGCCTTGAAATTATTAAGAGTCTTGCCTCATCCTCACCTGTGCCTTTGCTGGATTCTGATTCCCCATGTATGACCATTGTCTGACTATGGTACTGTTTTTTGTCTTTGATTTGGTACTTTTAATGATTCGGACTGACCTTGGTGTTCTGACCCAGTCTGTTTTACTAATGTCTGTCTTTTGCCTAACCCCCTTTTTGTGTCTTACCATACTGTGTTTTATCAGAAGACAAGACAATCCTACCAACATTAATAATTGATGATTTTGGTATTTTTGTAACAATAAAATGTTTCACCTTATACTTTCTTTGGTCTTGCATTTGGGTTTCAGCCTTGTTACCTGTGTGACATGTGATGGGCGTGGTTAGCGGTGTCAAAACTCGAAACGTAACTTTTGGTATTGGTAAATAGTAATGATGATGGATGACATGAAGGTTCTGTTGTACTTGCTGCTCGGTCTGTGGCTCTTTGTCACAGAAAAGATGAAACGAGAAACGAATACAAGCAGCGACCTGAAACACTGCTGAAAGGTAAAGTTTGAAAGCCAATGTGGACGTATGAAGCTGAACACCAGCTGATAGAGACGATGTCTGGTGAGATAATGCCTGAAATACAGTAGATGTGTCATTGAACGGTGCTGTCTATGCAAATTGAGACATGAATAAAATAGAGAATGAAAGGCTGAAGATCTGCTGTGATGTCACTCTATTACGCCTTGTGTACTTTTAACGACACTCCCTCTGACCAATCAGTGGCTGCAGTGTAATTTCACACTGACTCATCCTGGATAGAACCAATCTGGAGGTGGTACAAAAAAAAAAAGCACTTGTACCAGATACAACCACCAGGGGAAAAGCGCTAAAAGTAGAGTAGAGCCAAGTCGTACTGGAAAGGTGTTTTTTTTTTTTTTTAACTCTTTATTTTATATGTTTGAATGGGCACGGTGGTGTAGTGGTTAGCACTCATGCCTCACAGCAAGAAGGTCCTGGGTTAAATTCCAGCACCATGACTAGTGGGACCTTTCTGTGTGGAGTTGCATGTTCTCCCCGTGTCTGCGTGGGTTTTCTCCGGGTACTCCGGTTTCCTCCCACCATCCAAACACATGCACTG
>JAPTGZ010000010.1:22840113-22850643 GCA_029814645.1 Fowleria isostigma | reverse complement strand
GTTTTGGCGGTGACTGCTGGACAAATGCGGTACAGCATGTGTCAAAACACAACAAACATCTGTGCTGGAGGACCAGGATGTTGCCCGTCAGGGTTGGGATGTGGACGTGTATTTTCTGTTGTATTGTTGACATTGTTATATTTTAGTTACAGTGTTGCTTTTTTATTATTTTGCACTAGTGACTTTTTCATAAACAGTTGTATGTGGTTAAAAGGTGAAAGGGAATTATTTTTATTTTTGTACTGTTAATTGTTTCATATTGTAGTTAGTTAATTTTAAAAAAAAAACAAAACATGTTTATTTGCCTAAAATCTTTGTCTTGTGTTTTATCATAATGATAATCAACTAACTAAAGGCAAAATCACAAAATTATTCCAATAATCATGACATTTCATGTAAAAACTATCAGTATCTGTTTCAGTATCAGATATACTAATCTTGTATTCACTTGGTATTGGATCAATTCCAAAATTCCCAGTATCGCCTGCCCCTCAAATTCATTTGAAAACATCAATTCACAAAGTACGTAATCTCAAAAGTAAAAGTTACTGCATGTTATCAAGGTTGCACGGTCAAATCATCTACCCTGTTGTCATGACATCATTACCATCTCACCACATCACGAGAATACATTATTGTGTTTATCTGCTCATATGGTATACATCCAGCACAAAATGTGTTCAGTCACGCGAAAACATTCAAATCACTATCAAATGACAAAGTTAGCCAGAAATATCTGCAGTCAAATGGTATAATATATTATCAAATATATCATTTAACTTTGAATCATGGGGACAATGTCTCTTTGGATTTTCACCGTCCATCATTATTTCTGTTTCTGATCAGCTGTTAAAATGGCAAGATGAAAATGATTTGTCAAATTCCCTCCTATTATGACTTGAACACACCAGTGACACATGATCCTTTTAGCAGCATTCAAGCTTCCCACACTGAGTGACATCAGAGGAAAATGGCCGCCATGTGAACATCCATTAGTGCCACTGCCATTATGAGGTGTCATTCTCTTGCCACAATGTTAAGTCTGTGTGTGTGTGTGTGTGTGTGCATAAGAGAAATGTACAAAGGTGTTGTTGTAGGTGATGAAAATATTACAATATCATTCCATCTCTTCGATTATATTGTAACATAATGTATTTTAGTAAACTGAACACAGGTTGAGTTGAAATTGGTCTGGAAAATTATTTTTTTTGCTTAATTTAGTTAAGCTTTACGCACGTATCAAATTCATCTGAAATTACTTACTAAAATAAATACAACAAACCAAAAAG
Organism: Fowleria isostigma; assembly: GCA_029814645.1. NCBI lineage: Eukaryota > Metazoa > Chordata > Actinopteri > Kurtiformes > Apogonidae > Fowleria > Fowleria isostigma. The sequence continues at coordinate 22,849,354 of JAPTGZ010000010.1, read as the reverse complement.
ATATATCTGGATTTAAAGAAGTTTGCTTTGTGCAACAACTTGACATAATTAAATTGAAGCAAGACACAGCAGGAAAAAACATCTATTTTTCAGTTTTGAAATTTTTGGTTAGTTTATTCCTTCAGTATGTATTCTTTCAAGTTGCTATAAAGAAAATGTTGAAAATATACATTAAAATGCTTATTTTAATACAGTTTTGTTTGCTTGTGGCAGTGAGTTTCTCCAAAATTTACCAAGAAGCTAGTATTCTAATGTCACATGTTGAGTTTCATACTTTTACTGAAGTCTGTCATGATTGGTATCATCTATGTACACCAAACTTTACACTTATACACTTAGCAGTATTATAATGATATTTACAGAAGAAAAAATCCTTCCTGACCTGAATTATCTGACATTTTAATCCCAAAAAAAAGGGTGAAAACTATTTTTTTTTCAGGCTATGGACAGTGTATTTGGATTTTCTAGGTAATGGAAAGCAGATGTTATCAAATCCCTCTTTATTTTTTTCTGCGTGTGTAAAACAAAATGAAAAGATAATTTATTATCAATCTTTATCATATATTCAGATTTATCTACTGAAAATATATGCAAAATCATGCGTATTTAATGAGATAATGCATAATTTGCATAATCAAATATACAAATTTTAAAACTTGTAATACATAATCAAATGAGGAAGTTTCATGGTGATATCTGTTGTTTTAAAATTGGACCCTATTCACCTGTAGTGTCTTGCCTTAAGTTGATACAACATACCATTTTTTCAGTGCAGGTGTAATGTCAATCTTTCCTCAAACAATAAATACCACCACAACACAGAAATGAGTATGTAATCCAGCTCTTAGAAATACTAATCTCTCAATGACAGGAACATGAACTGGAGTTCATACACAGTTTACAGTATGGTAAATGTCCCATTTGTAGTCAGTGATATCATGGAGATTAATCTCCATGGAAAAAAAAATCTGGAATCCCCTTGTGTATAAATGAAGAACACTCTGTCTGTACTCATATACATTTATTTGTAGACATACAGTTTTGCACTACTTTATCACCCTATAATCAACAAATAGGGTGATCAAATGTGATAAAAGCTGGATATATTTAAAGTTTTGTTGAATATTAATAGAGTCAGATTACAGATTAGGATTAGTAGGAATGTAATTCAGCATGTAAAAGTGTGTGCACTATTGGGATTAATTGCAAATCACCATTAAAATGTGGCAGTTCATGGGTCAGGAAAATTTACCACAGACAGGCAGAGTAAGCATTAAATACATCACATAGCTTACACAACAAAGTGATATTCAATTGAAAACACACATTTTACTTGTCGGTACCAGTGGACACGGTTTTATCATTTTGTAACTCATAATATAATCTCTCCCATCAGGGCATTTATAATATGCAATATATATTGTATGAAAACAGCTGAAGGAAGCTTTGTGATTGTATCTGGGTGAGAGGGCAGAACAGGAAATTAAAGTATGATGTTAATCTAGTGAGCATGTGAAGTGTGAAGTGAACGTGGAGTTGGCATCAACACACTTACTGTATATCTATTATATGGAGCCATATCGGTGACACTAGTTGATTGATTGTAAAAATTCTCTGTTTATGTGAAAAATAACACAGTGCACATTACACACAGTCCAAAGGAAACAATACAAATCCCCTTGTGACTTGAATCTCTTAAGTTCCTGTAGGACCTGCCTCTGTCCGAAATGTTTAATTATTACTTGTTGTTTTCGTTGCATGTTGTAAACACAAGTTTACTAAACTGTTTGATAACAAATCAGACCAGAAAACCAAGGGTGTTTCTCCTTGTCCAGCAGATGAATCAGCAGTAACATTGCAGTGAAAGGTGGTGTGGGTGGATATATAGGAGGGAGACACATTGCATCCTGGGTTGTATCAATCATGCCAGACATGCAACACAATATTTCCCCTGCTGATCAGAATAATGCACTTCCTCTATACGAGGCGAGGAAAATAAATTCTGGATATCATGCTATGATGTATAACTCTTGTGGAACAAAGGCTCCGCAGTGTCTTTCTTAATGCTCTTTTTTTTGTGATATGCAGCGTTTCAAAAGTCTTCATTTTGTCTGCGTATGTAAATGTATACGGTACATAATCTGTGATGGAAATAGAGTTTATTTACCTTGCAGAGAAATGGAACTGCTGATTTCCTTCAGTCTTTTCTCATGTAAGATAAACATGATGCATATGTTGAATTATATTACTCCTGTCTGTGTCAGTGTTTTTGTCAATACCAGTGACAAACAGACATTTCAAATAACCTCACTTTGCACTGCTGTCTTTTTAATTGTTCTTTATAATCATAAGGGGTTATTTTCTTTTGTGTCATTAGTGTCTCCAAACTCATCATTTTTTATTACCAGTGTTGGATAGTAACGTGTTACTGTAACGCCATTACTTTTGTCAGTAACTAGTACTGTAATGCGTTACTCTTTAAATAAAATAATTCTGTTATCGTTACCGTTACTAGCTAAATTAATAAATTTTGGTGTGCAGGGCGTCTAGCCTGCTGAAAATAAAGACAAAGAAAAAGCAGCGCACTACTTCCTGTTTACAGTGGTGATGCATTGTGGGTGTTGATGTTATTTATGAATGTATAGTCGTGGCGAATCAAAGAGAGAGCAAGACTAGCTTCTCAACGTGGAAATACACTCACTATTTTACATTAGTCGAGCACAAAGAGATGAACATTCTAGTCAAGTGTAACTGATGTCTTTTTGGATCCCTGTCTACTGCGACAAATAGCGACTCCAATTTGTTGAAGCATCTCCAGAAACTACATACGTCCACAAAGCTAGTTGAGGCTAACTCGGCATCTGTGACCACACGGATATGTGGCAAGCCCTGCCCCCCAAACAACAGTGGTTAGATTTAACAGGACTGTCAGCTAGGACAGATCAACAAATCTATCACACCTTTTATTGTTGAGAACATGCAGCCAGTTTCTACTGTGGAATCACCTGCTTTCAGGAACTAATTGGTTTAATAGCATGCCCACACGATGCGGCAATGGGATGAAAAATGTTTAGAACTACTGGGATAAGGAGTATTCCCAAATGAAAACTGAGCTTAAGGACATCAATGGGGGCATTTTTAAGAATGTTCTTTCAAAAAGTAACTAAAAATTTACTTCTAACGGTAACATGTTACTTTTTGGTGTAAGTAATCCACAAAGTTACCAAATTACTTTTTGAATGAAGTAACTGGTTACTTTTTTCAGTAACTAGCGCAACACTGTTTATTACCCAATATCCCACAACTTAGTTATCTCAAAGAAGCATAATACTTTCATCACAACCTCTTCAAATCTGTAAAACCCAAGTGATAGCCCAAGTATCTCGAATCCGTTAGTCTTTCCGTGATTACACACAACACAGTGAATGAATGTGTGAATTATATCAGTTCATATTAATGCACATTTACATGCAAATGTGGCTAACTTCCACCTTGAGTCCCATTAGCAAAAAATCCAAAAGACTTACAGATAACATAATACATAAGTGAAGTAAGACATACAAAAGAAAAACAAGCAACAACACATAGTGCATCCAAGCAGACAAAAACAGGAGAACCAAGGCAAGCCACCAAGTGTGAATTGATTAAGGTTTGCAAATGATTATATTATAAATATCCCATTGTTGCTATTACACATAATTATAAATCAAATTTTCCTTGTTTCTATTCCACTTAGCCCTTTATTGCTATTGCACACTGTTATATGCATGTACCCCTCTGTCAACATTACATATAATTATATTGCACATTTCCCCATTGCAACTATTGCACATGAAAATATTGCATATTACTCTTAATCTCTATTGCATATATCCATATTTTGATCACACATAATTACACTATATATACCCCCTTTAACACGATTGCACATATCCCATTATCACAATTTCACATATCCCTTTACCACTATTACACATGCTTGTATTGCACAGATCCCACATTTACCCATTTAAAACAAATTACACAGAGTCCCATAGAACAAGCCCCATCAACGGACAAATTACTTATGTAGACGCATGATCACAGTACTGATTTTCCAATATATATTCCAACAGAATTAAGATTTTTGGTAAATGAGGTGAGATGCGGTTGTTCATGAATTGTACTTGTAATAGTATTCCAGGTTTGAAATGCATGACAGGAGAAAATAAAGTGCCCAGAAGCACTTTTCCAAAAAGGTACGATGCAGTCACCTCTAAAGCCTGCTCTGGTTGATCTGCTGGAATTTCTTTTTATGAATTCTTGTAGCGGAGGTGGAATTAGGCCATGAAAAATTTTGTAGACCAAAACAGAATCCATGTATTTTACAATGTTATCCAGGTTTAGTCGCTCATCATATTTCTTAAGAATATAACAGTGGTAATGCTTTTTTTTTTTTTAATCTAGAAACTCTAAAGCTTGTATGTAAACTGTTACAATATACGATATCTCTTCAAAGTGTACTCCATCACAAGCAGCCTGTTTGTTTACATACAGAACTGAAACTGAAACCAAACCATCACATGGCCTTTTCATAATTCCATGCAACAGCAAGAAGCAATGAAGCAGTTTCTGTGTTTGTTGCTGCTGCTGTGTGGAATTCAGAAAAGGCCTGAGTGGTGTTTTTTTTTTTTTTTTTCAGTTTCAGTTCTGTATGTTAACAAATACCCCTTTCTCACTGGCCAAACAACCCATTTAAACCCCTTAACAATTGGCTTTTGGTGGCAGTGGAAAAGGCGCACCAGCCCGCATCAAACGACTTGGCAAGCGACGCGGATTAAAATCGCCTTAAGTCGACTCGGCTCCGATTGGCATTCAGTGGGAGTGCCAGACCTGGGTCAACCCACTAGTTTACGTGATAACGTAGAGCGTTACGTGATGCATCATAACATCACGCCAGTCGCGTTTTATATCACACGCCACAACCAAACTCTTCTTGCTTTCAAATCAAGACTGGATTGAGAAACATGTCACAGCATTGGCAAGATAACGAGATTCGTGAACGACCATTTTGAGGATGGACAAAAAAGAAACAGTGCCTGACTCGCTTCCATGTTGCTCTGCATTGTTTACTTCCTTGAATTCTGTCACACTTGTGATATCATCATCAACACGATCCCAGCATGGTGACGTCACCAGACGCACAGCGGGGAAGCGGAGGCCATGCAGCTTGCCAGTGAGGGTCACAGACTCAGCTTTTTTTGGTCAATGGAGAAAGGCCAAATGCTGATTGTTAGTAGGTCAACGCAGGTTTTTAAAACGCAGGTTGACCCGCTAATTTTAGTGGAAAAGCGGCAAATAGACTGCTTGTAATGGAGTACACTTTGAAGTTGTTCACCATGAGGGAAGTGATTCAGGTGCATAATCATAGACATACTAATGGATTTGTGATAGTTATGCTATCACTCATGTTTTACAGATTTGAAGTAAAAGTAGTGATCAAAGTCATTGGCCACTTTAAGCAAGTAGCTTTATCAAACATTCGACCTTTTTACTAATTTTATTGTGGTTAAATAATTATTTTACTGCTAATTAATGCCTATAATTACATTGAACATTTGTGCCTCATTCGTGTCATGCAAGGCAATCATGAATTCATTATATGAAAATCAAAGACAGAAAGAATAGCTTCAATCTGTATCTTCAGGAAGGAGGCACTAACATATTTTCCAATCCTGCTGAAGAAGCTTCCAAGTCTGTTTTGTGGCAAATGGAGGTTCATTAGACTGAGGGCGAAAAACAGGTAGAGCTAAACCACATAAGACTCACTTGTATCCTGATGAACAAGGATGGACTCAGTAATTGGATGACTTGCAGGAGGAGCTGGTGGTCTGGATGTAACAGTAAAGACTTGGTCTGGGAGAGGAGAAGGCTGCTCTGAAACCAGTATTGGCAGAAAACTAAAAAATAGAGTTTGTTTCCTCGGGTGGTTTTGTGTGCCTCTCCTGCTCAGGCTGCACATTCAGCTCTACAGCCCACCCTCCCACCTCACCTGCTGTCTGGGTGTATTACTCGCTGGTGAGACAGAGATGACTCACAGATGAGTCTCGATGCTGCATCAGAGATGGTATCGAGCACATCTGCTGTGAGATGTGCAGCAGATCTCTTGGGCCCAGTCCACAGTCTGGAGGGAACATCTGTCTATTTCTATACAGAACCATGTTGTCTCTGATTGTGTTTTTTCACTAACACTGTGTGGGTATGATGATGATTTGCAAACCTAAATTTTGACAAGATAAACTGATTCCCAATTGTATCCCAACATAATTGGTTTGCTCCTGACCTGAAATATGGTCCATCATATTATGCAGATTGGAAACAGGATGGAAATCTGACAAACCAGTGGAAAACATATATACATTAACTACTGACTCAAGCTAGTCCTTGGTTGTAACCTCAGGCACTTTATCTGAATCAAGGTCTGAACTAAGGTCAATGTTTGTAATGTATTTTAATTCAATTTCAATTCATTTTATTTGTAGAGCCCAGTATCACAACAAGGTTGCCTCATAGGGCTTCACAGAATTTGGTGAATGTAAAACTAAACAACAGTCAAATAAACAGTCAATGACACAGGTGATAGTAATGTTTGATACCACAGATTCCCTTTCCGATGTGATACCAAGTAAAATACAGGCTGGTATCACTGACACCCATCTGATACTGACACTTGAATAAATACACTCAATGTCTGGAACATCTGAAAAACAACTTGTATTTCAAATCATAACTTAATAAAGAACATAAGACAGAAGTGTAATTATTGTTTAATTATTAAGAACTATTATACGAATAAAAACTTGCATAGTACTTCACATTAAATGAACATGTTAACATGAAATGTGAAAATACTGAACATGTAACACTTCAACAAAAGCATCCAACATCCACACATTCTGTCATTCATAAGTCTTTGTTAAGGAACAATAACATATTTACTGTTTTCCCCTTTAGTCTTTTCCGCTTTTTTGTTTAGCACAGAGTGACGCTATACAAACTTATCAAGGTAGAGGAAGTTGTTCCCACAAATCATATATCATTTGGACAAGATCCCAATAGTTTAGCCCCTTTCCATTGTGTTCCTGATATACATGACCTCAAATGACCCAATATTTTGATTTGAGAATTGATTCTAGAGTGTAAAGATATGGTATCGGTGATATCAATATTTCAGTATCAATCTGCACATCACTAACAGATCGATTAAAGTCCCAGGCATTCCCATCCTTAGACCCTCCTTCTCTGAAATGAAAAACTCTACAACCTAGTGGGAAAGGAGAAACCTCAGGGAGAACCATGGTGAAGGAGATACCCATTCCCATGGACATACAGACTGTAGATGAGCCAGGACTGATGGACATCCATTTGAAGATGTAGTTTCAGTCTGTAAAGATGTATTAGGATGGGGGTGGGGGGTGACACATGTGGAGGTCCATCCAGACAGGTGAGGGAGTAAGTTTGGGGTCACACGTCAGGGCCGGCCCGAGACGAGTCACCTCGCGGAGAATGGGAAAAAGGAACATCGGGTGAATAGTAATGAACAGATTAAGTAAACTAAGTACAGTACATTATAAGTAAAGACAGACAGTGGTGTATGATACCAGAAACAGGTGATAGGACTCAGTGCACTGGACTTCCTCCTGCCACTACATGAATGAAACAGTTTTATTCCATCCTTATTCCGTCAGAGTGTGTGAACTTTGTGAAACTCCCCCATTAGGAATGCTGTGGTCATGCAACCTGGTTCACCAGATCACCACCACTCCAAAAACACTGAAAGGAACTGGTTCAACAGCCACAGTTACTTTGGCGGAAAAGGTGTATGATGCAGCGCCTGGTGGATTACAGTGAACAGAGAGCTGGAGACCTGGTGTAGTACAGCCTGTGGAACCTCAACAGCCATTTCAGTGAGTGGGGGGCATGTTCCTGGAGGATGCTACAAGAAGGTCTACATCAGGGTTACAGACTCCAGAGTTTTTCATATTGACTTATCTGTCAATAATGTCCAAGTTGAGTTGACAAGTTGTACAGTGACATCATCACACTGACAATGAAGGAACAACACAACTCACTTTAATCTCTAAAGTCGACTTTTTATGAGCTATTAACCATGTGTTTGAGAATCAAAACTTACGTATCATTTGCAGCTGTTTGAACAATGGACTCGTCCACAATCAAAAGCCGCACATTCATGGCTGCTGTCCCCTATAACCGAGTCCAACTGGTTTCTTTTCAGCCGGCCACTGTGTCAAGCTGTCTTTTGTGATCCCTGTAGTCCTTCTTTAACTTCTTTAGTTTGTTTAGAAGCTGGTCCAGGTTCCGGTCATGGCCATCTATCTCTGTATTTTTTTGAACAGTGGCTTTGTTCGAGAGGCCCCATCCAACTTGTCTTGGACTTCGGATGAAGCCAACAGTGCTAGAAAGTACTGGGTCTCCTCCTCAGTCCACTATTGCTTGTTTTTTGGCATCTAAAACTGTTTCCGTAAAAACTAAACTAAAAACCCGCTGGTTGTAGTTTTTAAAATAGCGGTTCATAGATTTCACCATTCCTGTTTTGGTCCATAACCCCTACCGGATGATGTGACTCTCTGATTCATCGGTTCTTGCCTTGCTCTTGTTTAGCCCAGATCAAACTTGGTGCTTGTGTGGCGATGTGAGCAAGGGCTATTTTAGAGAGAGTAATAATGTTTGTTTAAACTATTTGTTGCCAACAACACCACCTTGGGAATTTCACCCATTTTAACTACACAAACTCCAAAAAAAGGAAGGCACTTCAATTATACCAAATATAGGTTTTTATTAATTACAAATTATTCATTTAAAACTCTAATAAAAACACATTCAAAAATAAGATGGTGCCAATGAGTCCAACAAAAAGGGATTCCAGGGACACTACACGTGAAGCAAATAAAGAAAGTACAAACCAAAATCAAACGAGTGCAAACACAATCCAAAGGGGGACACCACCACCACCAGGACACCATCCACCTGGTAGTCTCAGCACCTGAATGGAAACCAAAGGACAGTTAGGTATAATTTTATGTATTTTCCCCTAACAATAAGAGAAAGGAAATTAAAGAAATTAATTTTTACAAAAGACTAATAATGAAACACAATTTTGAGAAGAGTCAGAATTTTGAGAAAAGTGAGAATTTTGAGAAAAAAAATCATTGATTTTATCTCAGAATTCTGTCTCATTTCT